>JAWNPD010000329.1:4200000-4590000 GCA_035045305.1 Drosophila maculinotata | reverse complement strand
CCAACGCCCAATGCGAATGGTAGCTTTAGCCTGATGCCTCCGCAGTTTCAGCAACTGCCACAACAGCAGCAGCAACAACAGCAACCGCCAGTGCAACAGTCAGCTGAATCACTGAAAGCAGCAGCTGGCGGTGTTATTTTGGCTAATGTGGTGCAGCCGAACAATCATTCCACTACCAGCACGGCAACAGCAGCAGCTTTAGCAGCAATTAATGTGCAGCAACAGCAACAACAACAGCAGCAGCAACTGAATGTTGCTCAGCGCATACACATTTATCCTATGCAGCATCAACAGCAGCAGCAATTAGCAAATAAACAAAAGTTGGCACAGCAGAAACAGCAACAGCAGCAAGCGGCATCCGTTTGCAACCAGCAACAGCAACAAACGCCGCAAGTAAAGCTTAAGGAGACGCCTTGTCGCAGCAAACATAATCTTGTCAATCAACAACAGCAGCAGCAATCGAATGCGACTGTCAACATGTTGCAGCCAAAAACAAACATATTGTCGTTGCCGCTGCAGCAGCAGCAACAACAGCAACAACAGCAGCAACAACAACAGTTGCCGCCTGTTGTATGCATTAAAAATGGACCACCACCGCTAATATTTGCCAGCTCAACAAATTTGCTATCCAATAGCAACAACAACAGCAACAATATTGGTAACAATAACAGCAACAATATTGGTAACAATAACAGCAACAACAACAACAGCAGCATGTTGGCTATGCCACCATTGCAGCCACAACAGATACAACAACCACCACAGCAACCACCACAGCAGCCACCACAGCAGCCACCACAGCAGATACCACAGCAGCCACAACAGCAGCCACAACAGCAGCCACAACAGCAGCCACAACAGCAGCCACAACAGCAGCCACAACAGCAGCCACAACAGCAGCCACAGCAGCAGCCACAGCAGCAGCCACAGCAGCAGCCACAACAGCAGTCACAACAGCAACTACAACAGCAGCAACTTCAACAGCAGCAACTACCACAACAACTACCCCAACAACTAGCCCAACAACTACCACAACAACAACAGCCACTACCACCGCTACCCCCACCACCATCGCTGCCGGCAACAGTAGCGCCAACGTTAAGCAATTTAATTGCCCCAGCGCTGTCAGCTCTGCACGTGTTTTTGCCGGCTTTGCCAGTGCCCAAGACGGAAGAGCTGCTGCCAACACCTAAACCAAAAATTGCACGCCTCTCCTTGTGAGTAGTTGGTTGACAAATGCCGATTTTAAAGAAATGAGGCCAACTTGAATACAATTAGTTAAGATCGAACCGAACTATATATTAACAGATATTTCCTTCCCAGGTTTGTGCGCCAATTGGAGGTGGATCAGGAGAGCTGCCTGAAGCCAGACTATGTGAAGCCATTTCGTACCAAGGACGAGGCGGTCAAACGCCTTATCAGGTAAGAAATAAAAAGAGTTGCAGTTGTTGCAGCTAATCTAACTAAAATCTTGCCTGATTTGCAGATATCATTGCATGCATGAGAACGATATGCAGCAGCCCTCCGATGAGGATGAAGAGTTTGAAACAACGGCGATGGGATTTCGTGATAAATTCAGGCAACTCAGTGGCAAATTCCAAGAGATTCTAATGCAGGAGTCAACGGTAAGTAATTCGGATGAGCACACTCCTGAGCAGCTATTTAATATATTTCTAATTCCTTGCAGTTGCCGCATCGCACCTCAGAGCTGCTACAAATGCAGCAGCTAATGATAGACGATCTCAAGGGCGAGATAAGTGACATACGCACCGCAGAGAAGGAGCTGGAGAAACAGCAGCAGCAGCTCAAAGAAGAGCAAAGCTCTGAGGCATCAGCTGAGATCATATCGGAATTGGACACTAAGGTGAAGGAGGAAATCAAAATGGAACCGCTGGAAAGAGTCTCGGAATCAGCAGCACGGCAATCCGCACTTGTGGACAAATTTGATCTGCTTAAAAATAGTGCCGATGTGAACAAGGCATTCAACAAGCAGCAGCAACCTACACAGCAGTTAGTAAAGCGGGAGGAGAACGGCGAGTGGATGGGCAATGCCAGCCAGGCTGAAAATGATTCACTGAGTGGCGCTGTTAAAAAGGAGCATCTCAACGGCTCCCAGGACAACGCCGCGTATATCAAAAAGGACTACGACAACTTTGATATCGAGTCAGAGCTTACGCCCAGTTTTATCATGAAGAAAGTGGAACAGAAAATGCAGCCTAAGAACGCTGAGAACTGTTATGCGAACAGCGTTTTACAGGAGCAGCAACAACAGCAGCAGCAGGAACAACAACAGCAACATCCACAGCAGCAGCAACACGTTAAAACTAATAATATAGGCCATGAAGACCACGATGATGGTTGGTATTGCCTGCAAAAGGAGCTCAATCTGATAAACAATGATCAATTGCAACCGCAGCAGCAGCAACACTTGTCACAGCAACATCTCTATGAGAACAATGGTGGCAGTATGCTAAACAATGGCAATCATCTGTCTGATCTGTTTCCCAATGGTTGCATTGATAAGAGCAATCAGAGCAACAGCAATAGCAGCAGCAACAGCAGCAGCAGCAGTTGTGCTGGTGAAGTTGGCGGCAACAACAGCAATACAGGTAACAACAACAACATTGTGCCTATTGGTAGTTCCTCGTGCAGCCAGCAACGCCAGCAGCCATTATCGATGCAAGCAGATCAGCCAAATGATCATCCAGCCATCAGTGAGTTCTTCAGCAGCGATTCGGATGTGCAAAAGTCTGTGGAGACGCGCCTGGAGGCCATGTTTGGTGAGTCGCCGGTGCATTTGGATGTGAAGAACAGCAGTGATGAAAACGACATTGAATCGAATTTGGATGAGATTTTCGGCGATTCGAAATCGCCGGCTGCGAATCAGAAAACTAAACTTAACATTTGGGCGCCGGATGCGGGCTTCAGTGCAAACTACAACAGCGAACAGCAGCAGCAGACTTATGTGCAGCAGCCGCAGCAGCAATCGCAGCAGCAGCAACATCACATTGAGCTCAACTGCAACAACAATCCGCGCTGGATGCAAAGCATGGAGGCCCACTACAGCGACTACCTGTCTAGCAGCACCAGCACAGTCGATGGCCAATCCCACAATTTGCTGGTCAATGGCGAGACACGCAAGCGTCATTGGAACGGCCAAATGATGGGCTCGAGCAGCGACCTGGAGGATGAGAACAGCAGCAAACGATTGTGCACTGCTTCCTCGACTTCCTCGTCGCCCATGTCCTCGCAGCAGCATGTGCAAGTTCCGCCACATGGTATGCTAGATGCGGATATGTTGGCGTTGCACGATGGCATGGCCGTGGATGGGGTGACGAGCAACGGTCCCGCTGGCTTTTCGCAATTGTTGATGGAGCAACAGCAGCAGCAACAACAGCAGCAGCAGCAGCAACAACATAGCTTTGCCAATCATCAGGCTTTCGCTGGCATGTTGGATACACAGCAGCAGCAACAACAACAACAGCAGCAACAACAACAACAACAGCAGCATCAGCACTACCAGCACAGCATGCAACAGCAACTGCAGCAGCCCCAGCAGACGCAACTGCATGTGAATCACATGAGCGGCGCATCTGTAGTGACTGGTGAATATGACGATGACATTAGCCGACATGTGGCCAGTGCCATTGACAGCATACTGAACCTGCAGAACAGCGGCGATTCGCTGCAGTTCTCGTTGGGCTCATTTTTGGGCGACAGCATACTGGACGATCAGCGGCAGGCGGCTAATTTGCCCAGCTGCCAGCAGGAGCAGGCAAACAGCAGGCGCCGCCAGCTGGGCGATGAGATGGGTGATTGTCTGATTAGTGGCGGTGCTGGATCAGCTGTAAGCGCTGTGGCCGATGGCAGTGGCAACCTTTTGCTGGATCATCATCACCATCACCATCATCAACAACAACAACAACAACAACAGCAGCAGCAGCTACTGCAAAGTCACTTGGGTCAGCAGCAGCCGCATCTGCAGCATCATGCCCAGCATCATCACGGCCTGACGCAGGCGCAGCCGCAGCATCATGCGCAGCTAAATGACTTTAGCTGTGTGGCCGCTGGTCTTGATGATGCTGTGAAGTCGATTATGACCTCTTGACTTGGGCTGCAAGCAGCCGGAACGTGTGCAACAGCAGCTGTCGAGCTGCCGCCGGCGGCATCGGCAACAGTTGCCAATAGTCTGATACTGGAATTCAACGCGACCACATTGTGAAGAGCTGCCTCAGGCAACACATTGATTGTATAGTAAACTCCCCTTTGCTTTTTATAAGTTCCCTTTTTATTTGTTGTCCACTGTGCTGAATTTGTTCAGCAACAGTTGCCAATATTTGCACCCTGCTCTGTACAATTATTTCTTCATTTTAGTTTTAAGTTGAAAGTGTAGCGTAAATTGTTTTAATTCTTGTTTTCGTTTTTAGTCCAATGTGTTTGTACAATATTTAAAATGCAAAAAAAAAAATGAAAGAATATCAGTCTGGTAATTATTTGTATAAATTTATAGTCACCCAATCGAGAGCATTAATATGGGACAGCAGATCCTTAAAAGTCAATCGTAAAGCAATTACGCCGAGAATTGAAAGCAAAACGACGAATAGCATGAAATGCTTCTTAGAGAAGTACACTGAATGAAATCTAATGTAATACAAATTATATAGCTACAATAAAAATGACTAGACAATTTATTAAAATTATATCTTAACTATGAACAAGTGAAAGGAACCTAAACCAAGCAAGCAAGCAAAAGAAATCAATTCTCCGGCGTGCCGTAGAAATTAAATTAAATACCCTTGCAGAATTATTATATAAATTATTACTTTAGCAACTTTCTAATGAAGTAGTCCGATTTGTTTAAAAAGAAATACATCTGACAAGCTGCGATAGTATCTGCAGCAAGTTTCATCCATATAGCTTTAAAACTATCTTTCAAAATTGTAAAACATTTCGTGACAAAATTATAATACTTTAGATCTGCAAGAATATAACAACATAATTAAAAATAATGATTGGTTGTACAATTCACAATTAAGTAAGTTGGAAGGAAGGATCCAGCCGAGAGCATTCAAAATTCGTAATTAGATTTATGCAAAAACAATTGTTGCCAATTTCGTTGAAATTAAATTATAAAGGAAGAAATTCAACCACAAAAATCGATATACATTACAAGTATATGTATATGTATATATATATATATATATATACATATATTAAATTATTTATTACTAAGCATTTGTATATATATATATGTATATTTATGTAAAGCATGCGCCAGTTTCAACAATCGCAGTTTTTAATATAAACTAAAGAATTTGCTCTTAGTGTTAAAAAAAAAATGTGTAACAAAAAGCATGCAAAAATACGTAAAATAAAATAAAATTAAATAATTCGAAAATTGAAGCTAAGCAATTTAAATTATTATTTATGAAACGCTTGACGTCTGTCTGCTTTTGAGCTAACACAGAACACAGAAAAATATATATATATATATATATGCTCAATTTTAATTAGAAAGCTGTAAGCCAAGTTTCAACTTGGCTTAGACAACGGGTGACATCATCAACAAAAATAAAAAAGAAGGGTCTTGCGAAGTTCCAAGAGAAACGACTCCGATAATTGACATACGACAAACGACGAAGCAAACCAAAAGCAGTTCAAAAGAAAAAAATCACAATTTTAGCAAATTTAGTTTAAACATTAATAAATTATGAAATATATACTTATACATAGTTGTATGTATATTGTGTAATAACAAGCAGCAACAAAAAACAACAACAAATGAAAACGAATCTTGATCTTTATCTTGCCACAAATCTGATTTGTGATTTGTGCCACGTTTTAAATATCGATGTCTGATTAGCTTGTAACACAAATTAAAACACAGATACATGAATCCATAATCCGTAAGAAAGAACTAAGAACTTAATCCAAATATTGTAAATGTTAGGAAGCCGCGCATAAGATTCACACCACAAACAGAAATGTTCGACTTGAATAATTAGTCGTACGTATCACGTATTAATGCATACCAATTACAATAAATACTACTACTACTTTAAATACCACCACACAAAACAAACAACAACAAAACTACTACAAATCATGCTAAAAGAATGTATGGGATGTGACTAAAGTACGACGCAATCGTGCTAAATGTAGTTTTTAAGTAAATTTCCGATGGTACCGGTATCATTACATTGTATGTAATTACTATATTACGAGTTGAATTGGCTTAGATCCCGTCTACTCATGCCCGATTCTCTGTATTGATTTACAACACAGATGCGCACGCAACACTTTCTAGTTGTTATACAAAGACAAATAATAAAACACTTGTGTAAAAATTTATATGTAATAGCATAAATTAAGTTAGTCAAGGAAAATTGCATTCGATAATATAGCTGCCGATGGAAACAAATGCAAACAGAACTTATCACTCGCTAGGAGCCCAATTCAAATAATGATTGATTAAACGCTATAATTTTTAACATATATATATATATATATACTATATATACACATTGTTTCAATTTGTATTCTAAACTAAGCGGTTACTCGAAATCGGCTTCAACAGAACCTCTCTCCCTATAAACCAAATAAAAAACAAAACCCAATATCGTAATATAAATTGTTCAGCTAAATGTGTCTAAATGTAATTTAATGAGAAAGAAAAAAAAACAAAAACAAAGCAAAGATTTTTAATACAACATTGTGAGTTTTAATTACAGCATCAACTTAAATGAGCAATCAAGCGAGTTTAATATTTCATAGTTTATTAAGCCCATCCATTCATTGTCGTCATAAGCATTAAGTACATAAAAGCAACTTATATCGTATTAAAAACGCAACAGATAACAAGAACCCGAATTGAAACAGAAACAAAACTAAAAAAAAAAAAAACCCACAAAAAATGCAATTACATTTAATGCATGTTGTTGGGTGCAAGTGCAAATAGTACGCAAAAAAATTGAAAAATACGTATTCATAAGAATAAACAAAATTCAGACAATTTTAAATCTGCGTCTTTTATTAACTGTCATTTTAAAGTGGCAGCTTTCAGATTTACAACATATTTTACCTGGGTAAGTACAGAAACACATACCTATGTATGTATCCAGCAATATTAATTAGATATACCTTTTTGTTGTTGTTTAAAAACGGGCTAATTGCTGTTTATTTTACTAAGCACTGTATATCGGGTACTGCCTTTTACAAATCGAATATCATATTGGGAATTACATACACATGTACTAAGTACCTACCAGTTAAATATTGCTACGTACTATATAAGATATTATTATTAATTATCATTATTAACATTGTGGCAGTTAGAGTACCAGAGTTCGAGTGCAACATATTTTCGGTGCTTATGATAATTAAATAAATAAATAATAATAATAATGTGCTAACTCAGTACGAATATCCTACAAATCATGAACATGCTGCTTGATTGCATATATCTTGTTTGCATTTTTGGCCAAGTGCAGTTATTTATTTTTGCATCGTAAGCTTGGCATAGTATTTGGCATTTGCGCTACGCTACGACTAAGAGGGTACTGCCAAATATCCACATTTCTTGGGGTTCATTTAACCTTATGGACTATCTTAGATGGTATTGATGAAGCAATGTGGTCGCGTATTTACAACTAGTGCTCGTACACGGGCAGCGGATGACCCTCCGAGTTGAAGACCCATTTGTCTAGGTCGATCTCCTTGCGATTGTCACTGAAAAGCAAATAGAAGTACTTCAATGTTTCACTCATCCAGAAGCTTTCCATGAGATCGCGCATTCGTGTGTTTAAAGTGTTCTTCACATTGCCCAGAGATGTGTAGCCGGCAGCTACCTTTGAATGCTTCTCGAAGGCCTGGAAAATATTCCAGCCCATATCCTGATAAGTGCGGTTGCCAGTCAGTGCGTAGAAATAATAGAGACTCTCAATAAACTCGGGTCGCAGCAGATTGTGCGCATCGTTGGGCTTCACATAAATATCATTCTCGTCCTTGTCTGTCAGCGCAAAGTACGAGATCTCAGCTGCCAACTGAGTGGGTTGCCTGATATAGGTCTGATAGCAGGTGTCCATCATATCCCTGGCGAGCAGCAGATGCGAGTCTGGCATGCCATTCTGATGTCCCAGCAGCAGAGTACCAGGCAAATAACATGTCAGATGATCCATTTTGGGCTTAAAATCGTGACCATTTATTAGCTCGCCAATATAGACCCAATGTTCGCGTGGTGTGCGTCGCAACAATTGCGTGAGGACGCCATCGATTGCTTGCATGTAGTCCAGTATAAGACTGCGGAAGCAGCAATGTTAAAAATCCATCTGATATACTATATCAAGGTTATATACTCACTTGTCGTTATCCTTGCGACCTGTTTGCAGCCATTGTTTAAGTAAGTACTCATAATACGAATCGCCACGTGCGCCCAGCGAGATGGTGGCATAGTTTCGAAAGGTGCCCGTATTGGCATTAATAAATATTGGCACCAGGCCATGACTTTTATCTAGCGCATGTATCTTTTCGTTTACCACGTTTACCACCTAACGCGCAGAAAAGATTACCATTTAAAAACATAAAAGATATATGAAAACCATAAAAACCAACTTACACGTTCGTAAATAGGAACATTTGTGGAGCGGCTGAGATCACGAAACTCCAATTGTATTGTCGTTACTTCGCTGGTGGAGCTGTCCGGCGACCATTTGGGCGAATGCGCTGATCTCTCACCCAAATTCACATCCGAATAGGGTATGCCCGAGGGCGAGAGAAAACTGGGCAGCAAGCGGTTGCCCAACTCAGACGCTTTAACCAAAAACATCCTATCGCCGCTCAAATGATAAGCGGATAAAAGACCGCCCAGGACACGAATGGTTACCTCAAAGAGATTCACATCACGATTTGTGTGAAAGTGCAGCGAATTCTTGACCCAATCACGCGCTTCATTGAATTCTGTAAAAGAATAATGTAGGGTATTAACATGTAAACAAGAAATATGCCGCACACTTACCATCTTCCAAGCCCATTATGTACATAGTGTCCAGAGAATCAACAATTGACAGTCCCAGACCGAACCACTCGTGTGAGCTTTGCGAAACTGGCTTTAGATTGTCGTGACCCCAGGCGTACTTTTTGTAGCCAGCCCAGGAGTGCTTAAATGCTGCCACAACCGCTGTCTGGCGCTCATTAGTTGACCCATGGAAATGCTGTGCCTTTGCCAGCTGTGTTACCATCTGATGCAGATGCAAATCAATGTTGACATCTGCCAATTTGTTGGGTTGCCGAATAGCCTCCTCCAAATCGGCACGCAACTGCGACGGCTCGTTGCTGGCTAATGAGGACTGCTGCTCAAAGGGCTGCTCCACGTTGTTGACTATATCAATTAACGCATTTCCATTATCATTGATGGCGGCATCGGTTTCCGGAAGTTTAACATCATTTTCCGCCGAATTGGCGTCCACATAGGCCATATTACCATCGAGCTGCAATACAAATGTTAGTGTCAATAAATCAAAGCACACCTTATCGTAAATACATATTGATTGCCGTCCTTATCAGCCGCAGTTCAGGAGCTGCCTTAATGAAAATTCAAGTGTGTCGCGCCCATTGCAAATGCACACGTGTGGGTACATAAATTCATTTACTGATAAACCTCGGCAGCTGATAGGGTACTTGACAAATAAATCGCTTAATTGCTATCTGAATATTTACTTTACCTTATCTATTGCCAGCTTTGTTTTAGCCAGACGGTCATCAGTCATTGGAGACGCCACAGCTGCCGAAATATCGCCGGGTAATTCATTCTCCTTCTCAGGGTTGGGATGATGATGTGTATTTTGCTTATTCTCGCGTCGTATATGAAATGGCGCTGCTCCCGGCTTCAAGCGCACATCCTTAATGCTTATTAGCTGATCGCCGGGCAAAAAGAGCAGCGCAGTGAAGCAAAATGCTGTGAAGCCCATTATAATCAGATTGCGTTGACAACGGGGCAGCTGATTCCATGACTGTTGTGTAGGCAGTTATAAAAAAAACCAAAAAAACAAATACAACAAATTAACATTAGACACGTAGACGCTCTGTAGCCAAGCTATTAGTTATCATTATAAAAACGCAAATATTAAGTTATAAAGTAACTTATCTATATTAAATGTAATACACAATAATTTTTGGATTGTTATTATTTACTAATTTTTATTTAGTTAATGTCGACTAGAGACAGTCAGTATAAGACATTTAATTAAATGTTAAAAAATTCTATGTACAATTATTAACAATAATAAAAGTGTTAATAATGTAAACAATTAACATTATTAATTTTTTAAGAGAATTAAATTTTAAAGTTCTGGTGGTAATTAAAATGAGCTCAAATGCTAACTTTTGTTAAAATCTTATTTTTGTTATCAAATCTGGATTCAAACTTTTAGAGTACAGAAATCAGTTGTTTTTATTATTATTTTTTAACATATATAGATAAATATTATATAATACAATTTTTAAACGTCAATAAATTTAAAATTATTACAGTAATATATGTATTTAATATACATATATCTTCCTCGACTTTCTCAACTTACCCGTCGCAAGCTCTTGCGGGAAAGATTGCTCTCATCGCTGGCGGGGGCGGCAGCGCCTGTTATGCCCACTATGGATGTGGATGAGAGCGTCAGGGCAACGTGATCAGTGTTAGACATTTCCTCTTCGTTTTATTGCCCCCTTTCCAATTGCAAATGAGTATCTTTTGTGGATATTTTTACAAAAGTTGCATTCGCTTCGCACAGAAAAATCGATGTGCGCTAAGCTGAGCAGCGGGTCGCTGTCATAGAGACTCAACTGACAAACCACCACTGACTGATAGTTTGTTCACATTGCTATTATCAGTTGGCGAAATGTATAGTTAACAACAATTTGCATTTCCTCTAGTCTTTTCCTGTCGAAAATTTCTACTTTTTATGGGGCTGATGAGATTTACCCAACACTAACAACTACACATACTGCTCTGGCCACCCAAAAAATTAACAGTTGATGATATGTTGTTAACAGCGTGCACTGATTCGCTTCTGCAAAAGACTGCCGTTAATCGTTACTCAGTTTAAAAAACTAATGCAGCTTGCTGTAAAAAGGCCAGATAATATTAAATTCTGTGTGATGTATTTCTATTCGGCGTCTAGCTGTAATAGAAAAATGGCAAATCACGCCCGAAATTGATGTTAGCGGCTGCTTGTCTGCTTTTAAAGACTGCATCTACTAAATTATAACAGAGCCATATAAGTGCAATAACAGAACAGCTGTTGCATACTATTATCTATCGTTTTCTATCGAAAATGTCAATGGCCAACGGACTATTCAAGTGTGGTGAACTTTCCAGGCAAGTGTGACCACATCTGGTGAGTATCGAGGACCTATCGATTACGTGCAAATAGTTGATGTACTTCCTAATTATCAGCTACATGGGCGGAATATTCAAATACAAAATTTAAATAAAAGAAGAGAAAAATAAAAATTTAGTGGATTGAATTAAAATGTTTATTTGTGATAGATTTCAAAATAGTTAGTACACAAACTGAAGCATGGAGCTATAATATTTATTTTTTAGAAGTTGTCTAGTTACAAATGGCTTTGGTTAGGAAGCTGAAGAATAAAATTATTTATCAAATCATTTTGGCAAAGCAGCACTACTAAGTTCAACTTGAAAACGAATAAGATTTCTACGTTATCATTAAACTTTTTGATTAAATGTACTAACATAATGTTATGTCGCAATTTTTGTATGCTGATTTTATATAATAAACGAGTCGTTTTGGCTTGTCTTTTCTAAAATCAAAGGCAATTATCAGTGAATGTGCCAGGGTACCAGTCTGTTTTTGTTTGTCAGACATATATACGTACGTATGTATGAACATCTGTGTGGAGTTGATAAGCCGGCAAGGGCGAGGTCAGTCCGGAAAGCGTAAATATAAGGGAGTCTAGCTAAAACTACTGACATATGTATGTATGTGGAACAGACTGGAAAGAGCCACTCAACTCTTCTAAAATACACTTTGCTTACTTACTGATAAAATGCATATATGAAACAAAAAATCGAATTCCGCGTTGACTATCGTCATTAAAGCAAATGCAGATTGCACTATCGCCAGGCTCTGGAACAAACTTATCATCATCAATTGGAAATGCAAATAAATTGAAATATTTTTAAATACGTTCCTATGTTGTTGAAATAAATAATATAGTCACGCTAACTGTGCGTTCAGCTTATCGCTGAACTTTTGACACACTTCAAGCTGTCGAGCATTAAAGCTGCTATTGGAACCAGCTATATATATAGGCAACCAAGCCGCTGGCCATTCAGTTAAAATCTTTTGCTGTGACTCGAAGTTATTAAGCATGTTCAAGTATCTGATCGTTTGCCTGGCGCTCTGCTCGTTGGTCAGTAAATAGTGACAATAGTTCATTCAATAGTTCATTAGCTAATTATAAATATTAAACAGGCCGCTGCTGACGGAGAATGGGTGCCCAAGACGGCTAGCCAAATCAAGGAGATTCGCGGCGAGTGTATAACGGCTCATCCGCTGAGCGCTGATCAAATCTACAAGCTGAAGCAGCTGGAGTTCCCCGATGAGACCGAGGTGCGCCAGTATCTGCTGTGCACGGCCTTAAAGCTGGATATCTTCTGCACACACGAGGGCTACCATGCGGATCGACTGGCCAAGCAGTTCAAGATGGATCTCACCGAGGAGGAGGCGCTGCAAATTGCACAGAGCTGCATTGACAGCAATCCGGAGAAGAGTCCTGCGGACGTGTGGGCTTTCCGCGGACACAAGTGCTTGATGTCCAGCAAGATCGGCGATAGAGTCAAGGCCTTCATCAAGGCCAAGCAGGCTGAGGCAGCAGCGAAGGCTTTAACTCAATAAATGTGTATTTTGTGCTTGAACGCAAACTCGTTGACGGAAAGTTTATTTTGATTTAGGTTTCTGTGTTTTTTCTTTTTTTTTTGAAGGGCAACAAAATTAGTCTACATGTGCATTGAACTATGTTTAAGTGGCTACTGAGCAAGTGAATCTGTAAGAGGCTTAGGCATCGCCGCCCTCGGATATGGTCTTCATAGCTGCATTAATATGCTCCTCCAGCGGCTGGCTGCTCTTCATCTCCGGGTTGCGAAAGCCCTCCAGGAAATAGCACGTGCCAGTGCCATTCGAATTGGGGAACTCCTTCGGTAGGCAGGCGGGATCGCGTGGCTGCAGATCAAAGGAAAAGGCTTCGTGCTTGGTTAGCCAACTGAAAATGAAGATAATCATTAATTAAGCAATGTTTTGGGGATCCTTCAATGCGAACATTAATTTTGCTTACCTTTTGGTTGTTGGGCTCACGTTGATCTTCAAAGCCTCGCTGCTCGACTCGAACTTGTTGGCAATGGTCACGTTATGGCCAAAGAGACAGTATCTGGGCATTTTACGGCCCACGACGCCGGCTAGAACCGTACCAGTGTGTAGACCGATGCGCATTTTGATTTGCTCGCCGTCGTGGGTGATGTGCTTGGAGCAAGCGCTAATCATCTTGAGTGCCATCCAAGCGACCTTGTGGGCATCGTAGATGGAGGCACGATGCAATCCACTTGCCACGCAGTAGGCATCTCCAATGGTCTCCACCTTGTACACGTCAAAGAAGTCGCAGAATTCATCAAAGTCCTTGTATAGACCTTCCAGCATGCTGATGACCATAAAGGGAGTGGCCCGGGAGCAAATGTTGGTGAAGCCGACAATATCGCTGAAGAGTATGGTCACATCCGGATAGGTCTTGGCATCAATGGATGAGCCCAGCCACAATTTCTCAGCAATCTCAGCCGGAAAGATCAAATGCAAGAGGCTGACGTTCTTCTTCCGCTCCTTAGTCACTGCCGAGTTGGCTTCCTCAATGCTGCTCTTCAGCTTATCCATGCGACGCCGCAGCCCGTCCTGAGCACGTGCCTGCTCACCCACCAAGATCACCTCACGTGTTGCATCGTGCAACGGAATGTCGGAGATGAAAAGCCCGTTACACGTTAGGCCATCCAAACCATCCAAAAAGGGCGAACCAATGAACAATAACGAGTTCGATTCCGGACAGTGCACCATTTGGCCCTTGATCTCCAGTCCAATGGCCGGAAAATCAGATACACCCGGCGGACTGTTTAGGCCAATCAGAAAGGGCGTATAGGTGCGGCGTACAATATCCCGGAACTTCATGGTCAAGCCCTTGGGGCGCTTAAAATCAAAATAGGTGCTAGCCTGGCAGCCAAAGTCGGCCAGATAGGGCTTATAAAGCTTGCTGAAGCCACGTCCCAGCTGCACCAGCTCCAGCTGCTCGTTCATGATGAAATGCCAGGGAAACATCTTGCAGAAGCTGGACGATTTCAGTTGCAGATCCGATGCATTGGCCGAGTTGCTGCGCTGCACAGTCTCTGGCAGTTTGGGGGTCACATCCGGACGGCCCAGCTGCAGTGTCTGGGAGCTATCCTTGACCAGAGAGAACAAGTAACGATATCGACGTGCATCGCCCTCAACGGGCTCAATCTTGATGTTAACATCCACCTTGTATAGCATGCGAGTGAGTGCCTTGAGGGAACCAAGCAGCAGCCAGGCTATAACCGGACGCTCCGAGGTGAAGATTAGTTCACCATCGCCCGCGCACACAAAGCCCGTATCGGTGACATCGTCCTGGGTACGTGCATATTATAATCATAATTAGAATTGTGAGACTGTTCATTTACCTCCTGTAGTTTGAGCACATCGTACACCCCATCCAGTGAGCCGAGAAACTCTTGCAGATCAGTGCCCAGGCAGCGAAAGGCTCTCTCGATAATCCCAGTGCAGCAGCAAGTGATCAGCTCCTCGCCGAGCAGCACAAGAATCTCGCTGGCACTGGCCTCATCCATTTTCAAGAGCAGATCTTGTATATCCGCCAGATAGTCGTAGTTGGCGCAGGTCTTGAAAAACTTCGGATCCAGCTTACTGTGTGTTTATTATATTATCATATATTACATTACAAATTCCAGCAGCTGATCCTCTTGCTACTTACAGCTTATGAATGTTGGGCCAGCTCTGTCGATACTTGGCCACCAGTGAGGTGACGGCCGTATTGAGATCCTCATTCGATGGCGCCGTCAGCAGCTGTATGGCCATCTGCAGATGTTTCAGAGTCAGTGCATCGTCTGACAGCGTCAGGTCCTCATCCTCCAAATTCCAATGAGCACCCGGCTCAACGGTAACAGATGGCTGGCGTGCCAGCGAGTCGGCGCGACGAAAGAAGGGACACGCCATGTTGCGTGTATTTGCCTATTGATAGCTGTCTCTGAATATGATGAATTGAGTGTTAATCGCACCTATTGAGAGTATTGAAACTACGATTTTAGTATTTTTATATTTTGATTAATTAATATTATGAAAACTATGCCACTACAAAATAGAGTACTGAAAATGCACAAAAATCGATTTATTGGTCGTAGAAATTAATTTGTTAAAAGCCTTTGCAAATAAGAATCAGCTCTGGAACTAATCTTATGTTTGAGCGACCTCTGTAGTACATATACGGTTTCAGCCTTCTCATGATGTCAGCGTTGAATGCTATGCACAAAAGTTGTTCAAGTTCAACGTGCACTTATATACATACATACATATGCCACCCACTGGCCCATAAAATCATGGCCTCTACTCGTCTCCCCGAACATTCTAGCTATGCAGCAGTTTTGAGTGGCTGCAGGATTTTCCATCACGATGTTTGTCTCGCCCACATTCCCGGAGGTCGTCGAATGAGTATACGCAGCATGTGCCAAGGGTTGCATTTACTTTCATTAAAGGAGACCTATTAGCATAATGCAAGTTTTGTTTAATTTATTACTTGTTAGACATGTGGCCTGGAGGTCAGCTTTAATTGGTCCCTTCTATTCCTCTACATATTAAATATTTATTGCAGCAAGCTCAAAGCCCGCCCACCACTTGGTTGGAAAGTTTATGCTAAGTACTACAAATTGTATAGTATAAAACAAAAATGCCAAAGGGAATTGCATTAAAAAGAATGTACGGAAAAAAACAAAATATTTATACAAGTTTTAAGATTTTCTTAAAAGTATTGCATACATTTGTTTGCCACAACAATATGATTGCATATTTTGAAAGGGCATAAGCCGAATTTAAAACATTTCGAATATTAGATTTGATTCCAATTTACATCGAACACATTTGTCGAACAAATTGAACTCCCCCTTACAATGGATACACAATTTTTCCAGCACTGGGCAACAAATTTTGCATTGAACACATAACAATATTTGCACTACACTTTACCTGCGCTTTTTATTAGCAAGTTTTAATAAGTTTGTAACAATTTGTATGTTCTTTTTGTATTACTTTAGCTTGTGTGTGGGTGTATGTGAATTTATTGAAATTTTCCAAGGAACCTTAGAGTTTTTCGCACGCCTGAAAAATGCCACAACTTAAACGGAATAAGCTTTGGGGCATAGGCAAAGAAAAAAGCTTGACCTGAGCTTTAAGCTTGTGTATTGCAGTGAAAGTGTGCAGAAATTGTTGCATTGTTTTGAATTCGCTATCAGCTAGAACGTGAAAGAGGGAGAACGGTAGAGTGAGAGTGAGATAGATAGAGAGAGAGAGAGAGTGCAAACTTGAGCGACAATGCGCATGACTTTCTCTAAATGTGAAGATTACTCTGCTGACAAAGCTCACATATCTGTCCATATGCCGTGCGCTGTAGCACATTGCTCTAAAAATTAACCTGTTGCGTGAGAAAAAAAAGCACTTACATTATTTACCACGTTCTCGCTCTGTCTCTCCCTCTCTCTGTATGTCTCTCTGGTAGTCTCTCGTTCTTTGCGTGTGTGCTTTTGGCACTCTTGCTCTCCGCAAAAGGTACATACATCATTATAAAGGTGAAGACGATAAAAACAAGCAGCCTGCTTGCAGCTGTTTGTGTATCTGGCAGAACGCTGCTGCTTATGCTGCACGTGGCCTGCCGGCGCTCACATTTCAACTTGCGTGCACTCTCTCTTCAAAGGTGGGAGAGGGAGGCGAAATCGCAATCAAAATGTGTGTATGTAGGAACAGAAGGGGGGTGGAGAGTGGCGGCAGCGTAGCGTCCAGCAAGCGAGGCAGCCAGCAGAAAATTATACGCTTTGATTTCAGTATATTGACGGTGGTCAAAAGTGCGCAACGTGTTTGCCGCCGGCCTGAACACATTTTGGGGTGTAGTCTCGTAGTTCCATCGTGCGAAACGGCAGCTTGTCTCTGAACCTGAAGCTCTGAGCATTCGCAATTAGTGGCTGAGTGACAGCTTGTTTATTTGACTGACCGCCAATTATAAACCATACAATGCAGTTTGTAAGTGCTTTCAGCCGTTACTTTAAATTAAAATGTGCACTCTGTCTGACTTGCATATCTTTATATACAAACATACATATGTACCATGTATTGTATATATAGAGAAATGCGATATTCTGGCATGGCTTTGTTTGCCTTTGTTTTCCATCAGCGTCGCTGCTAAATTTGTTATTCTTTATGTACACGAATATACATATAACAGTGCATGTATGTGTGCGTGTGTTCCACACCTTGAGCGCACAGCGGATGCTTTATCTAACCGCAACGACAACAAAAAACGTAAAATGTATGTGGAGCTTTTGTCCTTGACCTTGCTCACTGCATCTGCCGTGCTCTGTCTTTCTCTTTCTCTCTCTCTCACTCTCTCTCTCTCTCTTCTGCTCGATGGCTGTCAAAAGCTCGCGCATTGAAAGTAAAAGTGTTTTATGTAAAAGAATATTATGCAAATTTATCACTTGGGGAATGCGGGAGTTGCTAAGCCATTAATCTAATCACCTTTAACAAGCCTTCCTACCGATTATACACTTATTATCGCTTCTTGTTTATTTTCGGACTCAGCCATCGTCCATCGATTAACGCTAATCATATAATATTTTTTTTTGTGTACTGTTTATTTTTAAGGCCGCAAAGCAAGCCCTGAAACTTTCACCATTCTTCATAAGTCTGGTGCTTTATTTTGCTCTGGTGCGTCAAGATCCACAGGGCGAACTATGGACAACTATGCTCAAATGCTTGCCAATTGTGGCTTTGATGTTTTATGTTGTAATCAAAGGATTCTCGCTTAAGAAGCAGTAAGAGAGCACTTCTATTTTACTTTATTAGATTGATAACCCTTTATATATTCTTAGCTTTCGCCGAACACAGTTCATTTTGCTGGGTTTGGTCTTTTCCTGCGGCGGAGATGCATTGCTCAATATTAATTTGTTCCCCTTTGGAATGATATCCTTCGGAGTGGCGCATATCTTTTATATTAGCGCTTTCGGATGGCAGCCGCACAAGTGGCTTATTGGAGTTTGTCTTTATCTACCAGTAACGGTTTGTAAGTATATCTAATGTCAAAACATTTATACCCTTGTGGAGGATGTTATAAGTGCCGAAGTTAGCTTTTGTCTTTTAACTATATTTTTAATAATTTACACAATCTGCATACTTTTCAGTTGTCATTTTAGTGGCCAAGCATTTGGATGAGATCCTGATAATTGGGGTGCCCATCTATTGTGTCCTGATTACCACCATGTTGTGGCGCTCCTTAGCACGTGCCGTGGATGCAAAGAGTTTCCTGGCCATTTTCTGTGCTGTGGGCGCTGCTTTGTTTGTCATCTCCGATGCGATAATCGCAGTGACAATGTTCTTGAGTGTACCACTGCCCTGTGCTCGGCTGCTAATTATGATTACATATTATGCGGCTCAGTTTGCAATTGCACTGAGCACGGCGGATGATAAACCAGCGGCGCCAAGTAAGAATAAAGTCAAATAATTCTGTTAATTGCTCAATTCATATACATAACGCAACCACCAAAATATGTACTTCCAAAAAAAATAGAGTAATAGTTGATGCCATTTAGTTGTGATAGTAATTGTTTGTTAAAAATAAAATGCCAATTTAAAAATACACTTGAATCTATCAGACATTTAAAAAAAAAAGAAAAAAGCCAAGCAAATTAAAATCCAACAGTCACTTTATTTTTGAATGCAGCAACGTTTTATAGCAGTCAGAGTTTGCGGCGCAATGCGGAACAGAGTTGCTTGTGACTAGGGTGACCATACCCAAGTTGGTGTTTTTGGCACTGTTTTCATTACCGCCTTTTAGCCAAGCGACTGGGAATTATAATTTGTTTATTGTTAGTTAAAAAGCAATCAAAATGGGCCCGTCCGAGTTTAAATTAAACAATCCACCCGAGGATCTGATATCGGCCGTGAAATTCGGCTCCAAATCGAATCAATACATGGCTGCCTCATCCTGGGACGGCACGCTTCGCTTTTACGATGTGGCGGCAAATTCAATGCGCCACAAATTTACACAGGATGCCCCCATTTTGGATTGTGCTTTCATGGTGAGCTATCAACTGTGGTGGGGTTTACTCTTACTGTTATCACTACTGATATTTACACTTCTAACAGAACATAGTGCATGTGGTGAGTGGTGGATTGGATAATCAGCTGCGCTTATACGATGTAAATACACAAGCGGAGAGTTTGGTGGGTTCCCATGATGAACCCATCCGCTGTGTGGAGCATGCGGAATATGTTAACGGTATACTCACTGGCAGCTGGGACAAGACTGTCAAACTGTGGGACATGCGGGAGAAGCGCTGCGTTGGCTGCTTTGAACAGAATAACGGGAAAGTTTATTCCATGTCTGTCATTGATGAGAAGATTGTTGTGGCCACATCGGACCGCAAGGTGCTCATTTGGGATCTGCGCAAGACGGACAGTTACATTATGAAGCGTGAATCGTCGCTCAAGTATCAGACGCGCTGCATCCGTCTGTTCCCCAACAAGGAGGGCTATGTGATGTCTTCCATTGAGGGTCGTGTGGCCGTCGAATACCTGGACCATGATCCGGAGGTGCAGCGCCGCAAGTTTGCGTTTAAATGCCATCGGAATAGGGATCACAATATTGAGCAAATTTATCCGGTTAATGCGGTTAGTTTCCACAACATTTATCACACATTTGCCACCGGGGGCTCGGATTGCATTGTCAACATTTGGGATGGCTTTAACAAAAAGCGTCTTTGTCAGTTCCATGAGTATGACACTTCCATATCGTCGCTTAACTTTAGTGCTGATGGCAGCGCCCTCGCCATTGGCTGTTCCCACTTGGACCAATTCTCAGAGACGCCAGCCACAGTACCTAATCCGGCTATTTATATACGTTACCCAACTGACCAGGAAACGAAACAGAAGTAAACGCGCTCTTTTCCATACACACATTTTAATTGACCATGGATCGACTGAGGAAAAATATATATTATATATTAATTATTATTATATTGTGTTCATTTTTGCGTAGCAATCCTTAAACAGCGACCACAGCAGCTGGCCGACCACATGAGCCAGCTCAGCAAAGCTCAGCGCAGAGGCACCTACATAGAGACCCAGAATGCCACCAAAACCAGCAAGCCAATCGTTAAAGGTGTATCTCAGTTTGGTCTCTATCTTTGCTAGCACTCGCTGACCGTAATATATGTTTGCCTTGATTCGGGTTTGCGGCTGTAAAGCATTTGTGGCGCTTGCACTGGGAGAACACAAGGATTATAGCATAACATTGCAGACAGAGTTTTCCAACTTACTTGATCATTTGTCGCACATTTAGATATGTGTAGTATAGCTGTGTGTTGCAACTATCGGGGCAAGTACAAAGCTGACCACGACGCGAATCATTAATATACTTATCCTGTCCTTCCGTTTTCACGTAGCCAAATACGTCCGTATGTCGATACAAGCATGCAAAGTCCGATACATTGCATTCGCGGGTATCATCTGGAAAATAGTTAATAGTGCTAGAATAGGATATTATGGAATCTATGATCGATGTATAAATTCCACATTTAATGTCGGTCAGCATCATCCTGATTAATTATGTACTTCATGTGGTCTGCTTAAGTCCATATGGTATGACATTAACTGAAAAGTTATAGCTTCCACTTACCTATCAGCGGCAGATAAAGAGGCGCTGTGCATTTGCAGTAATGAAGCACTGACCACTGGAGGCATGTGGCGACGCAGTTTGCACGACTGTAGGGTAGTCTTGTATACGGAAAGTAGGGATGCCTTTCATTCTTTGATAAAACTTAAAGTCAAAAACTGTAAGGGTGTCCTTAGCTAAGGTACGTACATGAAAATAGCACCGCCGCTTGTCCGGGTTCATTTTGTAAGTGTTAGAGGATGTTTCTATCATCAACGGATCAATAGACACGAAGTTTTCAGTATTTGAGTACAGATGGTAGAGCATCTGGCTCGACCATTGGCGTGGTTCCTTAATCATCAGCTGAAACGCAAGTAATTGCTGGCTTACGTGACAAATCTTAGTCATTATGGATATGTTAACCCACATTCATAGAAAACGGCACAGTGGTGCCCGCTCGTAAAAAGGAATCGTTCATGCGCATCGTAAACTGCAGTCCAGATCCTTCGCCCGCTGCGCTTAGCTTGTATGGATAAAACGCATTGATCAGCTTCTTCTTACGTGAGTCCTCCGAAATGAGCGAGTTGAAGACCAAACACTGACCCTTTTCCGTGCGCTCTTGCACAAATAGCTGGCAGCAGTCATAGCTGGTTTTATCGAAGACACAGGAATCCGGGTCGAAGAGCTCGTCGCAGCGATAGGCCAAATAGCTGGCGAGCTTGGTGAGACTCAGATGGGCAAGCGAGGTGAGATTCCGCTTGGTTAACGCACCGAGCGCCTGAAACTTCCCAAAGGTCATCTGCTCCATGGCAATTAGCAACTGGTGGAAGGTCTCATGCACATATCGATCTGCGTTTCGGGGCAGAAAGCGCTTCGCAGCTGTTGCGGCGCGCATCCAGTTCACATGGTTCCAGGGACAGATGGCAACTGCCGGAAACTCAATGTTATAAACCGGTAACTGAGTGGTTTCCACAACACTGACCAGGTGCTGCTCATTATGATGGTGCTCCAGTATAGAAAATACACCCAAGAAGATTATCATTGCAAGCAGAACTATGACTAGCCAAATGCAGCGCATGATTGGATGCTGCTCCGCAACAATATTCTGCACGCCATGAATCGTGGAGTAGGCAAACGATTGACGCAGCATGCTTCCATATTTATCCCGCAGTGGATGACGCCTAAAGCGGAGCAGACCCTTCCTGAACTTGGCTCGCGGCGCCACAAGTTCCCTGGTGTACAGCAACATGGCAACTGATTGCTGCACTGATAGCTGTATTCTATATCAATAATGGAGCTGGGGGCGTGGGTAAGTGACAAAACTATGGAGTACATTCTACATGCCAATCAGTGTTTTATTAAGGCACTAGCTATGGAAATTACATAATTATTGGTTAGAAGTTAAACTTATATTTAGAAAGCAGTGAAATCCATTTAGGGCTTGGCCGTCAGACTCTGCTGCACAAGTTGCAGATGATTCTTCAGCAGACAGTCGGCACCACGATAAGCCCACTCGCAGGCATTCGATCCCTGCTCGTTTGTGTCCACACAGGCGGCAATCTTGGAGTGCAGCTCATCGTCGTGGTCGGCAGCGCCGCGAACTAGCTGGGTGTGAATGTCCTCCACGCTGAAGCCAGTCTGGATATCGAAGAGGCCGAACTTGGTGAAGACGCATTTCAGATAGCACTGGGTCTTGGCATCATTGGGATACTCCCACTTCTGATATTTCTCGACAAGCTCAGTGGGCACGCCCAGTTCCTTGACGCACTCCTCGCGGTAGCTCAGCATATTATTCTTGTTCTTGACAACATACTCGGCTGAGGCCTGTGTACAAATTATCATCAGTTAAGGATCAGTGACCCAGAGTCGTTCCAAGTACTTACCAGGCTAAATACCATGCAGATGGCAACGAAGAATTTCATTATGATGCTGATGTGCGTGGTTCAACGATCCAACTTGGACTGCTGCCGATAATGCCGGCTCAGCTACTATTTATACACGTCTGATGCGATCGCCTTTGTAAAGGTTCTGCTACCTACTTTCATATACAAAGAGGGATAACCTTTAACATCGACAAGACGACATTTAAATATACTCACTTTGTACATTTGGCAGACGAAATCTGTGGATCTATTGTTAATTTTAAAAATATTGAGCTTTATAAATGAAAGTGGCTAAAATCAGCTTTTAATGAGTCATAATATAATCGATTTTGTTGCTTTTGCATTAATTAATAAGAAAATAATTTAGTAATTTTAGCAATACAAATTATGAAAACTGGTCTAATATAAGAAAATAATATAATTAATGTAATCATGACAAAGTTAGTATAGTATACATATGTGTATTTGTTAGGGTACATATGTGTCTAGAATAAGTAAGTGCTCTTCTCTGATGTGATTAAATAAGGTTCAAAGTACTTGTGGTCGCACGCTGGTGACCTGCAGATAACCCCAAATCTGTTTGCCAAGCATTGGGTAGATCCTCATGATGGGTTTGATTTGAATCTTGTTGTCGGGTCAGTCTTGTACGTTTAAAAAGCAAATTTTATTGAACTGCATGCCCTACACACAAATTGTAAAGGTCTTTGCGTTGCGATCATCGGTTGATGCAATGGAAAACAATTAAGATTGATCAGTGCCTAACCATTAGAATATATTCAAAGTCTTTGAGTTTATCATGCGAATTAAATATGACCACATATTTTTAAATTGTTAAAGATCGACCCGATCTTTAAGGTTTAAGATCAAATTTCATCCTACTACTTGCAACTTCGTCATACCATTTTTAACCATTTTAACTGGTATAGGGTATAAATCCGACGACTTCACAATCATTGCAACCGTTTAACTTGGAAATTTTCCACTGCAACGGTAGGTAGCTGAAATCTGAAGAGTTGTCTCAAGACAATTATTTGCTGCCAGGTGTGTATTCTTTTGTTTTGAATTTATTATTTTATTGTCTCCTTCTGCCATAGAGCTCAGAACAATCACATGATTTTCTTGCAGGTAAGCGTAAAACGTGAGACCCTGTGAGCTGCGGGATTAGGTTAAACGGGTTGGGGTGAGGGTTTCCTGCTGCAGCAAGCAATGCGATCCAAAAGTGCATTAACAGCTCCGAGCACAGATAGGCCAAGGAAGAGACCTGCTATTCCACCGTAAGCAACTGTGAATCCAAAGAGTAAAAGTAATCACCGAATAGAAAACGCTGGGGAAATCAATAGAAAACCTACCCATCAAATCGAGTATTGTTATGTGCAAGGTGGAGCGATAGGAGAAAAGGGTCTCCTCCTGAAAGTAGACATCAACCTCAATTTGGCTGGTGTTGTCCTTCGCGCTGTTCTGGCGG
Organism: Drosophila maculinotata; assembly: GCA_035045305.1. Classification (NCBI taxonomy): domain Eukaryota; kingdom Metazoa; phylum Arthropoda; class Insecta; order Diptera; family Drosophilidae; genus Drosophila; species Drosophila maculinotata. The sequence continues at coordinate 4,565,658 of JAWNPD010000329.1, read as the reverse complement.
TCCGTAGCGGTAGCTGTATGATACTGGGTACGACTGCAGCTGGGATAGCATTTGCAATCAGTTGTATTGAAGATGCTGTCAGTGGACTCTTCGATTATGTTGCCCATGTAAAAGAGCGCCACTTTTAGGGAAAGCATTGATACTGTCTTAATCAAAATGAATATCAAGTAACTTTCTAATCCTTACCCCCGTTCTTTTCCAGGCACGACAAATCATTCACGGTACACCTGCGACTTGACTTCAGGCTTTCCAGATCCAATTTCGCTGGCACTGGCATATCATAGCTGCAATTGCATTTTGTGGAAATGTATTTTAAGTGACACATTATTATACACTCCGAGTACGACTGAGTCAGCTCATCCGGAAAATAGCAAAAGCGCATATTCACTGGACGCGCCTGGACAGCTGGCTCGGCTGTGAAATGTAGCGGTTGCAGGGCCACCACAATGCGATCATCTGAGGTATACGTGACGCTGGAGCCCACATACTCACTGGGCTCTTGCACAATGACCTGGAAGAGAAGCATTGACATTATTGGGAATTCGAACTTAATAGTTTGCTAAATCTAAAAGTGCAGCCAACATTTGAGATATTAATTGAAGCTTGATTCAAATTATTTCGTTTTAGTATGGGCTGGAAGGTATTTTAGAAATTTTTTAGACAGCTGTGCTTAATTCTAATGCTTACCCCTATGCTCTCTAGTTTATTGCCCTTTACATAGCGATTAAGCTTGACATTCAGAGCACTTTTGAAACCGGCATCGGCCACCGACCAGGGCCACGTGGGATCGGGATATTCGGTATGTATCGAGTTGAATGCATAACAGGAACCGCCGAAAGTCAAACGTTTAAATAGCTTACTGCAGCAGTCGACCACTTGGCGTCGCCACATGCACTCTACGAAGAGATCCTTGCAGCCGAAGTCGTAGTCAGAGATACTATCAAGATTCATCAATGGTTGGTTATTAAAGTCTTCGAATTCCTTAAGGTTCCGCTGTGTGACCTGGACACCTAGGGGTTTTCGCCAATTAATGTTCTGTACCAAATTAAAGAGCTTAATTAGGCGATCCTCTCTGCTGGTTTTGTTCTTGCCATCTGAGTTGTAATGGGTCAATTGCATGGGACAAATGGTAATCGATGGGAAAGCAATCTTCGAGACGTGAACATCTGTGCGATCAATAGTGGTCTGAACCCAGTACTTGAAGTAGCGCTCAGAGGATAAAACACACACATAAATGGTCATCGCTGCACCGACCATCATTAGTATAACACGGGTAAAACTGAAGATACCAATTGCAGCAGTGTTAAGTATATAATTTTGGATTACTAAGTGCTTACCGTCGCAGGCAGAAGCATGTATTGTCCTTTGAATTAGCCTTGTGTGGTTTGTCATCATCATTATCCGGCAACTTAATCACAGTACTCATGTTGACGAACTGATTGGCAGGCGAGTCAGCTAATCAATGAGCAGTGATAGTTATCAATTTGCATGGCCAAACTGTCAACAGGCTTATCAGGCTACCGAAACATAACAACTCAATTACAAGGGTTGTTAGGCATAATGGATATCTAGTGATAGTTTCGGCACTGCAATTACAAGTTCACCTTTTACTGGAAATCACGTAAATAAAGGCAGAGTTTTCTGTCCTCGCACAGCACAGTGACAAAATGGTCAAGGCAGAGAACGCTGTCAAGTCCGCTAAGGATGTGGACAAGAGCTTTATGGAACTGGTGCGCGAATATTTTCGTTACTACTGTGAAAGATCAACCATCCATTGTGTGCGTTATCTCTACGATCCCAGGCTGCATAACATCGAGAGGTTATGCTTTCGAAATTCGAGCTCCAACTCGGGCATAGCACTAACTGATACCCTCTCTAATGTAGACTCATCTGGTGTCTGCTGCTTGTCATCAGCATTACGCTCTGCTGCTCCTTCTACATGCTGCTTTCGGAGCGTTATGGTGCCCAGAAATTGCAAACCGTCATCGAGAACCCGCAGTATCCTGTCTTCTATGTCCAATTTCCGGCTGTAGCCGTCTGCACGGACAATCGCATCAATTGGAATAAACTGGAAGCAGCCAAGGCGCAGTTTTTGCCTGCAAATGCCAGCGAAGAAATCATAGAAGTATTTACCACTTTGGTTAAATACATGGAGACACTGCGCTTCAACCACTTTAAGCATAGTAACACCGAAATGGAAGATCAAAACCTGGAGGCTCTGGAGTTTATAAACATCAGTGCATTAGCTGCCTTCTTGACTCTGCGCTGTGAGGATATTGTGGTTCCTGGTTCATGTAAATGGCGACAATCGTTCTTCAATTGCTGCGAATTTTTTGTGCTGGAGAAGACGGAGTTTGGTTTGTGTTTGGTATTCAATTCGGAGCTATCGGACCGTTCACATGAGATAAGGAATCGTGAAGGCGCCGCTTACTATCCGAAGCATAACGCCAAGGCGGGTCAGAGTTCAGGTCTCAATTTCAATTTACTGCTAAATGAAAGTTTCAAGCGTCCAGATTCCTTAACTACGGATACAGTTTATGTAAATAACTTTGTACTGCAAATAACTTGATTGGTATTTAATTTTAATCAGCAACTTGCAGATCATGATTAAGAAGCCCAATCAGATTTCCAATACGGTCTACTCCATAACACCCAATACTGAGACGCATGTTTCGATACGTCCGCTGCTGACACGCACGGATAACACCACGCGCGATATTCCGCCGGGTAAGCGCAACTGTCATTTTACGGACGAGCATGTGGATTTTGGCACCAGCGATGCTCCGGCCCGGTTTAGCAAGAGTTTTCTGCTTTCCAACTGTCTGACAAACTGCCATGAGTCCTATTTGGTCAAGCTGTGCAACTGCTCGCTGCCAATTTTCTTTCTAAACAACCAAATAGGTGAGCTGACACACTGTGCTGATACGGCCAATTACAGCATACTTATGACTGACTGTTTGCTGTACTTTAGCCAAGAACTGCACTGCGGCCAGTCTGCGCTGCATTTCACGTCACAATGGCAAGTCTGCAACTTGGCTCTTGTGCAACTCGAGCAGCATCAATTAAAATGTATCTTGCAGATATTTTCGGTTACGACAAGCATTTGGAAGAGGACGACTACTTCAGCGCCTCAAAGCCGGGCATGACCTGCCCCTGTATGGTCAGTTGTAATCTGCTGGAATACTATACGTCCACAACTACGCTGCCACTGTCTGCTAGAGATTTGTAGCTAACCTACTCCAGTATTTAGTTGTCAAGTTTTTTATAACTGCATCTCTGTGTTCCGTAGACCCGCATCTCCGGCTCAGAAGTTTTTCAAGGTCGATGTTCATTATCAAGTGGATATGATGATAACTTACCGCACTAGCCTCGAGTTTAGCAGCATTGATTTGATTGGTACGAAATTATAGAATTATATATATTATATTATATATATAAATTGTTTTATCTAGCTAACCTTGGCGGCATTTTCGGCCTGTGCCTGGGCGCCTCTATGGTCAGTGGTGTTGAGCTACTCTACTTCTTGACGGTGGGATTTGCATTACACCTCTATGATAACAACTACTACGTTATTTTTTGTAAGAATCTCAAAAAGGTATGGGCCAAATGCCTACGTTACTTACATAATGAAGTGAGTCACGTCCAGCAGGTTCCGGTGCCTGCGAAGGCAGTGACCAAAAGCAAACTGCGACATCCGTTTAATAGCAGGAACAACGCCTGGTGAATATTATAATATACGCAACTTACTAACGCACTTGGTTAATTGCGATTTTTGTTTTTGAATTTATATTTAATAACCTTTTTGAATTTTTGTGCTTAAATAAAATTATAAATCAAAAATTGGAAAACAGTTTAAGGACTGCTATATTCTAGAGGCTGGCTTAAGATCATAATAATTCAGTGCTATTTAATAATTATATTTTTTTGTCAATACATAATTTTGTTTGGTGTTATCTTGCGCCGGAAATGGAGTATAACAGGAAGTGCTGGTGGCGTCTGTGGCGGCTGCTTGGACTTCCTATTGCCTTCGTATAAATACAAATATAGGCCAATTGTGAAGTAGTAGACCAACTCAATGGCACTCAGCAGCGAGGCGCCAAGAAAGAGGCCAATGATGCCACCAAAGCTAGCTGCAATTTATTATATATGTACATTGATTTTGAAGCATTGCTTTAGTGATGTTTAGAACCCACCCAGCAGTTCCACAAAAGTAAAGCGCATATGCGTCTGATATTTGATAAACCAAGGTGACTGAAAGAATATGTCTAGATGTATGCTGATTGTCTCCGGGGCTTGTTCTTGTGACCTTTAAGATATGATTATTATATCCGTGTCAAGACATAGCAATATATATACTTACTCCATAACATTGCTGCTGAAGATGGTATCGTAAACCAGCTGCGAACAGCTGTTGAGGCAGTCACAGGTCATGCTATTCTTGTACACATCATCCACGTACTCCTGCTCCAGAGGAAGGCGCTCCACCCCAAATGTCACTTTAAAGTATTATATTTTAATTATAATTTGCGAATATAAATTGACATCTACTTACATCTATGGTCGTAAAGGCATTTGAAATCCGAGGCTTTGCAGTCTGTAAAGTTGTCTGTAAAGGAGTCAAACTAGTTACTCAAAGAGTGGAGTACAACTTAATGTTAGACTTACCCTCTTGGCTGCGTGGAAAGAGCAGAGCTGGTGAGCATTTGCACAGGTCAACCATATGCTCCTGGTGACATCTAGAGCGACAGTTGCCACGCCAGTAGACAAAGCCCGGTAAATTCTTATAGTGAGGATCATGGATCTCATCAGGGAAAATACAGCGTCTGTTCTGTGCTGAAAGAACTCGAGTTCTCGAATCGGAGCCGGTGTGACGTGGCACCACACTAATCCTGTTATGCGAGTCATGTTGCACCAGATGAGCTGCCTCGCTCCACTGTTGCGGCTGCTTAACCATCACGTATACGCCGCGTAAGCCGGGCTGAGCTAAGGTTTTGTTGAGCCGTAGAAATACTTCCAGCCCAGTACCCGAGCCAGCTTGTGCCAGACGGCGTGGATAGTACTTGTCGATCTTCTATAGATGGTAGTTAGTAATGAGTTGAAAAATATTTGTTGTAAGGACTTACCTGACGTTGTTGCATCTGTGCACTAATTACCGAATTGAAGACCCAACAAATACCCAACTCGGTGTGCTGCATCTCAAATATCTCACAGCAATTGTACGGCTTGCCCCTCCAAGTGCAATCCAGAAATATATCGCTGCATTGAAAACTCGCATACTCCAATACCTTTGAAACATCCAATCCATCCAACTGTCCGACACTTCCTGCAGAAGTTGCGTTCTCAAAGAATTTCATCAGACTCCTCATGTCATTGAAATGTACAGCAGAGGCGGCCGCAAAGAACTGTTTAAAGAGCTCCTTCTTCTCCATGCTGCCATTGGTGCCTAGAAAGTAATCTGGCACCTCTTGCTGCAATTTTGGCCAATTGATGCGGCTGCGTGGACAGAGACCCACAGACGGAAAATGCACATAGAATATCGGCTTCATGCTGTTTTCAATTGTTGTGTGCACACGTGCCGAGTTATACAACTCGGTGAGGTCAACATACACAATTGTAGCGCAAATAAAGGTAACAGTCAAAATCAGTAGCCATATAAACCTAAAGAAATAATAAAATATCTAAATGTTTTTCACTATTTCAATTTTATTATGCAGCAGAATGTTTAGTGGTTGCAATATTCGATTAGCGAATTAATTTTTGGTTTAAGTTTAAATAACTTTCTTAAATTTTAAACTCTCATAACTTAAGCCAAACTGAATATGTATCCTCTATTTATACCCTGATCCCATTAAAAATGGGAAAAATTGGTATTATGGTTTTGTGCAAAAGTATGTAACAGGCATAAGGAAGCATCTCCGACCCCATAAAGTATATATATTCTTGATCAGTATAATTTTTTTTTTTTTGATACATAATATTTATTAACGTGTTCGTATAAATAAACATACTTTCACATTGTACAAGCAAAACATAATGGAAACAAAACAGACCCTCAGAACAAGTGATATCTCAAGTGTTATCTCAATCCTTTCAAAAGTTATTGATAAACTAAGATTCCAGAACAGTGCTTTTAAGGTATAGCTTAAAAGTTATAAGAAGTAGAGTCACCAAATTTGGTACATATATTCTCAAGTTATTAACGATTGTACCATATTGTACCAATGTACCATACTTTGTGACCAAAGGAATAAGAAGAAGCAAAGCAATTGATGACGCGCGTAGCAAGCTGCTTGTGTTTGTATATGTGTGTGTGTGTTTCTATGTATGAATGCAGATAAAGAATTATGAAAGTAAGAACTGAGTTGAGGGTATTTCCTAGTCGGGCACTCTTGACTAGAGCACTCCTACTTGTTTAATTCTGCATTTAAGGTTTATACACTTTTGAAAATATTTTTTTTTTCAAATCTTAGAGTTCTTAAATTTTTTTTTGTAAATGTGGTTGTCAAAAACTTTTTTTTAGTTATGTTTTAATTTGGGCACTTTACAAGCCAATTTTTTCACTTTTGGAGTGATTTTTGACAGAAAAATTAAGCACCACAAAATCACTTTTCGTATAATTTTGATTTGATTTGATAATTGAGACACCCACAATAAATTAAACGTACAATTTCAAGATTCTATATTTAAAAAAATCAAAATTTGTAAGGGTTCCCCCGTATGCTTTTTTCTCCAAAAAAATCCTAAATTTTATTTTTTCAAAAATGCATAAACTTTAGATATAGAATTAAGCTAGATGCCAAATAATGATCAAAATGGCCTCGGGGTTGACATTCGGTTCAGATTTGACAAAGTTATGGCAGTTTGAAGTCGGGGAAGGTCATTTATGAGGAACTTTTCGTTATTTGGGAACTTTACAAGCCAATTTTTTTGTGACTTTTGGCGTGATTTTTGACAAAAAAATGAAACGCCACAAAATAATTTTTCGTATAGTTTTGTATACCAATTGAATTGAACTAAATGCATAATGATCAAAATGGCCTCGGGATTGACAATCGGTTTATACCCTGATCCCGCTAAAAATGGGGAAAAAGTTATATTGGTTTTGTGCAAAAGTATGTAACAGGCATAAGAAAGCGTCTCCGACCCCATAAAGTATATATATTGTTGAACAGCCGAGTCGATCTAGCCATGTCCGTCTGTCTGTCCGTCTGTCCGTCTGTATGAACGCGCTGATCTCAGAGAATACAAGAGCTAGAGATATCATATTTAAAATATAAGTTCTCGTATTGCCGTGTCAGATCAAGTTTATGTTTTTTTTTTTCAATATTTCGTTCTATAGCATACAAAAGTAAAAAATAAAAAAAAATAAATAGTTATGTGCTCACCTTTCAAAATTACGCAGCTTTGGATCCGTCAAATAGCGAATGCCATGCACTGAAGAGCAGGCACAGTACTCCTTGAGATAAGGTAGTATCAGTCCTAAAAACTTGCCTTGTCTGCAGCACCGATGGGGCTTGTAACGACGAGGAGCCGTTTCATTGATGTAATTCCCATAAAGCGGCGGACGTGCCCGTGGACGTGCCAGCTCCTGCGGATAGTACATTTTATGTGAGAGCTGCAGGAATGTGTCACTGCCGACGCATGAAGCGTTTTTGAGCATTCATGTACAACTTGCAGGCCAGACAAAAGCCCCATGTACATTGAACTCAATCAAAAAGCAATTATGCCTGGTGGCCAGAATAGGCTCGGTGAGCGTAGCGTTGGTTAAAGCTTAAATCACGCACACAATTAACACTTGAATGCTGTCCGGGTGGGGGGGGGACAGCTACAAGTGGACAAGGACGCGCAAGATGTTTACACAACAATACTGGCTGGGAGGTAGGCTCTCTGGCTCTGCCACAGTTTCTGTCCAGTGGCAGCATAATCTCCTGTTTGCCCGACTGTTTGCACGTTCATTAAGCAACTGCCTCCCAACTGAGTGTCGTCGAGTGGTTGGGAATTTTCAAGTTGCGTTCAATTCATGGAGTGCCGGACAGGAAGAGCTGCTGTGCGACAGTTTTTTTTCCTTGCCTTCACTTGGTCAGTCGTCGGCTGCGTGCTTTGTGTAAACAACTAAAAATATTTTCGATTTATCATTGCGCGCATTTTTGTCGAGGATGTCTTTGGCCGACGATTGAGTTGTTGTTTGGTTGCCTTTGGCAGTATGATTTATTTGACCTACTCGCATCCTTCAAATACTTTCTGAGTGCGCCCTGGAATGCTACGAATTCGAGTTGGAAACACTTAGCTGAGATTCCGACTAAGTTTAAGTCAATTGATACGATCAATAAGCGTGTAGGTATGTATGTATGTGAATGGGGCCACACATGCTTGCTAAGCCTGCATATCCTAGCTTAATGAACAACCATTTACTGTTAGTTATCCTTGATAAGCTTATATGTCAGTCAAGTTGCCAGCGTCAAAAATGATCTGTAATTTGGGCATTTTTTGCGACTGAGTTATTTGAGCTTTGAGTCTTGTAAATGTTTGCAGTATTTTGTTTTCGATTGCACCCATTGCGTATACGTAATGCACTAACATTGAAAAATAGAAGAGCTTTATAAAATTAAAACCATTTTGCTTTAATTGTTAATTTATGGAGCTGTTTATAGCGCATAAGAGCAGCTTCACATCCTCATATATATATTCTCTCATATATCCCATACTGACAGACTTTTGGAATAGCTCAGAGTACGAGCGGCATTTTGAAAAATAAGCTGCAAAGCAATTTTAAGATTCGAAAAATATAAAATTCGAAAAAATGTATGAGATGACGAGCATAAATTTAATTTCCTGCTCAATGACATTGTGACACATACAAGCACATTAGCGTATATGGCTAGATTGCTATCTGGCTCGTTCGTTAATAACTTCCGGTTGCTGCGGCAGGATCAAAAACTTTCACTGTACATTTTACAGAAACACGCGTGTGCAACAATTTAGCCCAAGCTGACGGCTTGTCGACTTCATCTTTGCCGCGGTTCAAGTTCATTTGGCCTATTAAGCGCAGACAGCAGCGCCGCAGTCATGTAAACTTTCTCGTTAGACATGCAAAGCCAGCAATGCCAGCTAGCCCCGTTAGTACATCTCCACCGTCCATCCCCCTTTCGTGGGCATTCAGTCGTGTGTCTTGCGTCCGCTCAAAATTCAATCTTACTTTTATGAGCCAAGAGAAACGTGACAACAAGACGGTGACAGGGCACAGGATGAGCTTCTGCATGTTACCAACAGCCCAACAGCCCAACAGCCCGAGTGCCAAGTGCCGCATTTAAGCCATTTAAATATGCAAATTTGGCTTAAAAGGAACTTTAACTCCTTCGTGGTGCTCGTCAGTGTCAAACTTTTGCACGCTAATTTGCATGTTTAGCACCGCGGCATTGTCTCTATTTACACTCCCCCCCCCCCCCCCCCCCCCCTCATAATCCCATTCCCATCCGCTGTTGCCATCTAACTGCGCTATAATTGCGTTTATCTTTTGATGACTGAATCCCCGCAGAGTTTCATAAATACTCGTGCTGCTAGAGCTTGTGCTTTGTGCTGTGTTGTTGTCAAAATCATAAGCAAGCCACAATATGCGTGTTAATTATTTAATAATATTAAAGGATTACCATCCATGAAGCCAAGAGCTGTTGATTGATGGTTGCCGCTCGCAAATGTTGTTGACTCTAAGCAAAGATTTGCCAATTTGGCTGATGAGGTCCAAAGCGGCCAAGGTTGCACTTGCTACAAGTTACATTCTATATGCTGCTCGTGGCAAAGTACAATTTTGCTAGAGGCGACGCCATTTTGTTTATGTTTGCTTCCGCTTGCATTGATTTCAGCTACGTTCTGACTCTTTGCAAATAATTTGAATAATTTTCTGAAGAAGTGCAAAATTTGCATACAAAATGTGAGCTGCTTGCCGCCGGTAGATTCCAGATACCAGTTGCAACATCAAGACAGAGACGAAAATGGAGACAGAGTTGCGGGCGGCAGGACACAGTTTTTATACACATTGCATTGGCAGATGCAAAAAGCAAAATGTCCTGGCGCAGACGATGCTTTTAGCTTGTCTTTTGCAAATGCAAATGTTTGTACGCAATCGAGGAATAAACAAATGCACACCATGTGCGCATACTTCTCGGTGCGATTGTTAGTGTGCGTTCAAGTGTATGTGTATGTGTGTGAGTGTGTGCTGTAGCAAGTTTTCGCCTTTTGTCCTTGCTGCTGTTGTTGGCCTTTGAAAGAGCTAGCATGCGTGTGAACCTCAATTTGAATTATGAACTTGAGAAAATTAAGAAAACTTTTTATAATTTATGTTATGCATTTTAAATCCATTTCATTTGTGTTGCAGACTTGTTTTCTGCTTTCGGCTTGCCTGTTTTCATTATGCATATTTCTTTTCAGCCTGCTGCAACTGTTTTAACAGTTCCAACTTAGCCTCAGTGCTTAAGTATGTTCACAGTTTCAGCGCATTGATTTGATTGTGCTTGTAAACTTGTATGTAAGTAAGCTGTGATATAAATGTGTCTGGGCTTGTGTTTTTGATTATGCACTTTTCCCATAAATTCAAATATTTGTCAAACAGAAAAAATATGTTACTTGTGTTTTGAGCTCATCACATTTTTTTCTCTGAACACTCTTTATGCTTACATTTTTTATGATATTTGTATTTACCATTAAAGCTATTATTCACCACTTTTCAACATATTCCTATTGATTGATATAAATAGATTTATATATGTGTGTACATATATTCCTTACACTCTGTTCCCAAAACAATTTCATAATTCAAGCACGTTGCAATAGTTAGTTCGTGTTTATGAAAATTATCAGATTATTTATAGTTTAAAGATGCTGTTAAGAATTTTTGTGATATGTGATCTTTGGCCTTTGCAGCTCCTTTGCTTGCAATGCGTTGACAAGTTTCCTATGATACACGTAAGTTTAATTATAATTACTATAACAGCTCACACTGGCATATTAATTTCGGGCTTTTCACACTTTTGCCGTGGCTTGAGCATTTTAATGAAAACGGGTTCAACACATCCAAAATGCAACAGGGAGAAAGTAGTCAACTGATAAGCTACACACGTCAACACACTACAGTATCTCGAGTGTGAGTGTATATGTGTGTACGTAGTACGTGTGAGTCTGGCTGCCTGCCTTCTTCATGCATGTGTGTGTGAAAGGCATTTGCACAATTTAAGCACCTGAGTATTTAATTTGCAAGTTTGTTTAACAACTTTTTAAATACCGTTCAGCGAGCTTGCTCATGTCACATTTTTGGCACTGAAAACTTTGTTGTCGTAAATTTTTCAACGCCATTTATTATAATAAAAGCCGTTAAATGTGTGCATATATTGTTGATTAAACCCCTTTAGATTTTTGCAATTATAGCAAATTTATTAATGTTTCTTTGACTGATATAAATGCTAAACTGTTATTAATGCTATACATATGTATGCACATTTACTTACTTCGTGTTGATGTTTGCTACCTGTTACGCAAATTGAGTCTTCATGACTTTATCGCTTGTGACTCGAGGCATCAGCAGTGAAAAAACGAATGGTCACCAGTTGTCATCGAGTCCTGTTTTTCAATCTGTGTGTTCGAATTTGATTGGTTCCTTAATTCCGCTCAGTTTTTGACAGCAATGGCAGCGATGGCCATTTGGTCAATGCACAAATCATTTTTCGCACAGTTACGTTTTGACTTTCGACGGGTGTAGTTGACATTTGATAAAATGCAATACTCACATAAATTGCTGCTGTGGCTGACCATTGCTGTCTGCTTGACAGTTCTTAATATATACGCATTATTAACCACTGCAATGCAGCTCTGGGCAGTACCAAAAATGGATTTAGCTGATACATGTGCTCGAATTGTGATCCGAATGAAGGTAGCACCTGTTGCCTGTCATCACGAGCCGCTGGAGGACTAGGTCGACGCTAGCAGTGAAACAAATGAAGAAGTTTTGCAATGTTGAGCATTTCACCCTTTCATTAGCTGAATAGTTCTTAATATTTAAACTCATATGGATACATATAAGTAAAAATGTATTTTATATATATGTATATGTTTAATTGTAAACACATGTCTACTTTTATCGAGCACATTTTAATGTACATATATAGTACAACTTGCAAATAAATGAACTCTCTAATTCTTTAAATTGTTTTCATGTCAAGAGTTTCGAACTTACCGCTCAAAAGCTCATATGTAATAAAAAAATCGAATCGATGCAAATTTTCAAGCTGCCGCATTCTTCGGCTGAAACGGACCTGGCCATAGCTGTGCTACGCACTAACTGCATTAGGCGTATAACAGCTTCACGCTTGCGCGCTGCAAATCACAATTTTGGCGCACACTCGTCAGCTAATTGCTTTGCCGGCGCATGTCACATTTTTGGCACTGAAAACTTTGTTGTCCTAAATTATGCAACGCCATTTATTGTAATAAAAGCTGTTAAAATTAAAATTTATTTTTTATTAAATCCGTTTAGTTTTTTCCAATTATATCAAATTTATTAATATTTCTTTGACTGATATGAAAGCTATACTGTTATTATTGTTATACATATGTATGCACATTTACTTACTTCGAGTGGCTGTTGCTACCTTGTTACGTTAATTGAGTCAGCAAGGTCACCCGAGGCATCAGCAGTCAGAAAGCGAAGAGTTTCCGGTTGTCATAGGTCGAATTTTTAAAACCGGGGTGTTCGAATTTGATTGGTTCCTTAATCCCGCTTAGTTTTTGACAGGCAATGGCAGCCATGTGCATTTGGTCAATGCACAAATCATTTTTATGGTTGCTACCCGTTACGTTAATTGAGTCTGTATGACTTTACCGCAGGTGACTCGAGGCATCGGGTCGTTTTTTTTTGTTGAGAATTTGGGTGTTTGAATTTGATTGGTCCCTTGGTCCTGCTTAGTTTTTGACAGGCAATGGCAGCAATGGACATTTGGTCAATGCACAGATCATTCGCACAGTTACGCTTTGACTTTCGACGGGTGTAGTTGACATTTTACAAAATGCAATACTCACATAAATTGCTGCTCTTGCTGACCATTGCTAGCTGCATGACACTGCATATTATCTACGTATTACATACCATGAAAATACAGGTCTGGGTAGTGCCACAGATGGGCACTGATACAGTTCGGATTGTGTTCCGCATAAGAGTAGCACCTGTTCAGCTGCTGGAGCGAAAGTTTTGGAATATTGTTCATTTCCTTCTTTCATTAACTGAATAGTTCTTAATATCTAAAAATGTATCAAAATTTCTGAATAAATATAAGTAAAAATGTGTTTAGTATATATATATGCTAATATATATGTTTCATTGTATCCACATGACTAAACTTATCGAGCACATTTCAATGTATACGGTGCAATTTTGAATAAATAAACTAACTCTTTAATTCTGTAAACTGCTCTCATAAAGAGAACTTCGAACTTAATAAAAATATATATATATATATATATATATATATATATATATATATCAACAAAACCGAGCTTTGTATACCTTTGGAGTAGGTATTATGGTTGGTGAGTAGAGAATCGTGTTGATGTTATGTACTTATGTTGGAAAAACATGGCATAGATGTTGCTCATTGTTGTACGGTATGGTAGGGTTTGTAATATAGTAGGGCTTCAAAGCTGGCCGCCTTCCTCAACTGGAACGGACCTGGCCATAGCTATGCTACGCACTGACTGCATTAGGTGTATAACAGTTTCACGCTTGCGCGCTGCCAACAGAAATTTGGCGCCAACTCGTCAGCTGTGTGCTTTGCCGGCGCTCGTGCTGATGCCGAGCGCAGCGCACAGAAGTATGCTATAAAATGTGAACAGAGGTCCGTTGCAATATTATAGGCATGTGCACATATACATATGCATGCGTGTGCGTATGTATTTGTTGCCTTCCGAACAGTGCGATGGTAGCTTCTTGCAGGCTGAGCTGCCATCATCGTCCTCGTGCTTGCTACGCGCCTCGATTTGAGGTTCTTGAATGCCAGCAAATTTTTGGGCTCGTCATTCAGTGCCAAGCACGAAGCCGAACACCGTCGTTGTCCTCGCTGCTGTCGGCACCGCTAGTCGTTGTCGTGGGAAGTCCTGTCGCCGCCGCTGTTGCCAAGTTTTGCGTTGTTTTTGAAGCTATTCACTCGCGTTAGTTACATCAGTGACGTTCACAACGCGTTGGTCCTTCGTTCGCAACTGCCAAATATTTGTGAATGAATTCGCATCGCAGCCGTGTGAACGAATTAAACGCTAAAGCTAAAGCAAATTGGACTGTAATGAACTAAATAAAAAAAACTGTGAAAACGTGTCAATTAATTTTAAAAACCAAATACAATATTGCACTAAATAAGAGTAAATTTGTAAAATTTTGTTAAATATGATTCTTTAAATATTTTTTCTACAAATAAATTTAAGGATCTACAGATTTTGAAAAGTTCATTTTTGTTTTGTTTTAAATTAAAACTAATACCGTTAAGCCGTTGAGTATAAAATGGTTTTTATCTTTAAACTAATTTAATTTTATTGTTTTTACCAAAAAATTACTACATTCGATATCAATACCAATAGTTACGAATAAATAAATATGTAGCTATTGAGCCGCAGAAAAGCTTAAGAATTTAAAACAAACCGTTTTATAGATTTATTTCATTACACTGATTAATTCGATTGAATGTGCGTGAAAAGCATTTAAATTTAAATTAAATTGGAAAGGATACATATTGATTTTTTTTTAAAAAAAAGCTTGATGATTCTAAATATATTAGCAATTTACAAGGATTTCTTTTTAAAAATGCCGAAGAGAATAAGTCAAGGATACTCATTTTATGTTCGTCCAGTGTGGTTGCTGTCCAGATACTTCTTTGTAAAAGAGGCAGCTTCGTTAAGTGATTAATTATGCTAATATATTTACCAAGTGAAATTCAATTTCGACCGCAACGCGAGTAGCAAGCACCACACAAGCACAAGCGACAGGATACCAAGCAATTTATAAGAAAAATTACCCAAAAATACCAACGAACCCAACAACAACTACAACAGTAACTAACCCACAACAGCAGCAGCAGGCAGTGAAACGAGAAATTGCATTCGACAGGAACAGCAACAGGAGCTGGTTCTGGTGCAGCAAAGACCCTCTGGAGGAAGGAAGGAGCCTCAATCAGTCAACGGTGCGTGTTAAGTGTGTGAAAATGAATATGGGATTATTTGTATAGTGTGTTCTTAAAACTTTATATAGTGAATCATAAGACATATAAGATAACAGTTCGTAAAGTATTGTAAACTTTGGGAATATGAAATTAAAATACATGTTTGATATTTTTTAAAATTAAGGTATTGATATTTTCAAGAAAAAGATTGAAGGTTGTTAACAAATTTTAAAGTTTTGCGTTTTATTTAGGACTTGTGTTATTGCTCGTCAAATTAGTTGCCCTTTTGAATGTGCCAAATAAACAAACACACAAGGACGCTTTGGGACCGAGGACCTTTTTTTGCAGTCTACTCAAAAGCCCTGAGTTAGTTTTGCCATTTTAAATGTAAAACGGCGTTTGACAACAGAACAGACGGTAAAACGACAGCGACGACAAGTATAACATTTAGGTTAATCATACGCCGTGGTGTACGAAGGCAATGGCTCTAGACGCCTTCGTTGTTGACTATTTAGCATAAATTAGTCAGTTTTCACTCTTGGTATTAGTCAAGGCGCCTGCTAAGCAAACGTTATGGCCAGGGGCTAACTTTTGGCATTGACTGAAATAAAATTCTTCGAAAAAACAGGCAAATAATCGCAGCTCAAAACAGGAAAACGCGTTTGGCTGTCAGGCATCTGGCTGCTGCTGGACAACGCTGCCTCACTTCCTTATTATTTAAATCAATTTTAATTTAATCATTTTATCGCTCTAATAAATCATACACCAGACGCCACGCGCCAGGACCCTAGGCAGCAGTCGTTGGAGCTGCTCGGCTTTGATTGCCTTGGCTTGATTGTTATTAACAATATGCGAGCATATAGCGAAGAACTACAGACAAAACAAAATTTAAATAGAAAATTAAAGCGGCGGCAACAGTGACAGCGTTGTTGAAGATGACGATGACGATGCCGGAAACAAAAGAAAAAAGTTTCTTCATTAAAATTTTTAATGACTTTCTCTCTATTTGCGCAAGGTAATGAAAGTCAACAGCGTAACTATGTTTATGCGCAATTTCTGAATACCTTACTTTAGATGCAAGTGCATAATTTTCACGAGCTTTTCGCCAAATTATTTTCGTTTGCGACATGTACTTGTAAATGTTTATGTAAAAAAATACACTTTGCACATATGCGCATAATGTGAAAAATCTTTTATTTAAAGATAATTTTCTAACATGTCGAACATATATTATTTTAGTTAGAGTAGGCTAAACCTTTTTTTAGTTACTTATATAGTTTTAGTAGGACTCATTAAATATTTGGAATGTCGCTGATCTCATTTGAAGATATATATCAAAATGAGTCGTTATACGTTTATTTCCTACCTGTTAATAGTTGGCACAAATCTTAAGTACAAGCATAAAGTAGAGGTCGCACATTCATTAGTGACACTTACAAAGAACTCGGGTTAAAAATTCAAATAATCTAGCAGATACAAATTTTTTATTTAAGAGCTCAATAAGACAAAGAATAATTTTATTTATAGTGATTCAATGATTTCTCTTTTGCGCTGTTATTTTAATATCTTTGCAATAAGTTAGTCATAGAAACATTTATAACATTTTTACATTTTTAACTACTTTTGGTCTTTTCTGAAAACATGATTGATTTTTATGCAATTTATTAGAATTTTTATTAGGGACCAGCATTTAAATTGGCTATGCGAATACACATTTTCTGAAAATGAATATCTGTACCCACATTCATAGTACATAGGCCTTATTTCTGATCTAACGTTGGGAATAAAATAAGCTTACTTGAAACTTATTTAATTGAGAAAAGAAATTCCAAAGGCACACACGCGTTTATATAGTTAAATAGATATGTGAGTGTAGTTGCCTTATATCGTTTGGCTTTTATTGATTTTCTAATTCTGTTAGGAGTCACGCACATGCCAAGGTATCTAAAATGCCAACTAATTAAATCTAATTTCAAAGTAATATTTTCTCACAACACATGACCTAACGCAAAATACACTTTCTTATCTTGTTTGTCATTAAAGACTCACTAACAACAGTTACATCAACAACAACTAATAACGCAGTAGACTAAAACATACCCTGTTCCCACCTGTGTCTGCTAGTTCTACACTGCCAAATTAAGATTTTTAGATTTAATAATTTTGCTGAATTTTATTCATATTTATTTGCTAGGGTAGAGATATTTCTAAAACGATAACAAAAGGTTTCTCCCGGGAGATATAATTGCGATATTTTTATCTTAGGAACATGTATTATAATTTATATGATCAGTCAACCTTTTTTAGGATAATTCAAAATACTTCCCTAGAGACCGACACACTCATTTTATGTTTAAAGGGTATACTGTGTCGTATCCACAATTACTGCAATAGATTAACAATTAAATGCCACGCACAATTAACGGGTAATAATATACCAGACTAGGGTATTGTATGTCTTTCGGCTCTGAGCGGTTTATGTGTGTGTGTGTGCGTTTGTGTGTGGCTGAGTATGTGTAAGCGTGTGTTTTACGACTTAGCTTTTGACACGCCCCCGCCTGTTTTGCCCCGCATAATGTATGTACATACATACATACGTGCGTATACATTACGGTGAATGACAACGCAACCAAAGCTGAGAGCCTGCTAAACTATTTATTTGCATATAAATATTTCAATGCTGGGGCAAAGCGAATGCCTTAGTTCAGGTACACACACACACACACCCCCACAGCACACACACAGCAAGCACACACTTATTATTGGAATAAGTTGAGCCTGCTGCTGGCGCACTACAAGCGAGTAAGTGAGAGAGAGAGAGAGAGAGAGAGAGAGAGAGAGAGAGAGAGAGAGAGAGAGAGAGAGAGAGAGAGAGAGACAGATATAGAGATAAGTGTGCGCTGGCAGGTTTCGCATAGGTGAACTGGTAGCTGCCGTGCTCTGTGGTGGTCTCCATAGTCACACAGCTGTAATTGAAATAGTTTGCCCACCAACAATGTGGCTCACATGCGGTGTGTGTGTGTATGTGTGTTTGTGTGTGTTGTGGGCCTGAACAGGTTTTCAATAAAACAAAAGGAAATCCATTTGTCACAGAAGTAATTGTTTGCGCACAGGCTGCCGAGTTTAATGCCCAAAAATAATGAGACGCTGATACAAACGTTTGCACATATTTCATACACACACAGCCCACCCACCCACTCAAACAACACACACTATGCCATTGCAAATCGTCACAATTTATTTTAGTCGCATTGTTTTGCTTTGTTTTGTTGCTTTTTTTTTAAATGGCAAATGCGATTTGAATTCAGTTTAGTTTACACTTATAACAGTAGACGTCGCACAAGAACAATAAAACCCAAACATCAAGTACACATTTCCGCTTTCACAACGTAAAATACATACATCCATATGTAATGCAGTGTGCCGAATGCGGCTTTTGTTTTCCACTTAAAACAAACAAAAAACTAAAAGCTTGACTAACAAGCGTTGCAATTCAAAACATTTTCTAAAATCAGTTGCATAGTTAAAGGACGCAAAAGAGAGAGAGAGAGAGAGAGTGCGAGGATGCGACAGAGATAAAGTTGGCATACCCAAAATTTAACACTAAACTATCCGATTTGGTAGTCAAAAATCGGGGCAGCATCAAGGAGCAGGACACATTTAAGTACCGACATGATGTACATAACGTTTTACGACTGTGACGCTCATAAAGCAACGAAAGTGCAATTACCACAACAACAGTAACAACAACAACGCCAAGAACTATAACCACTAACAAAGGGGGCAGGCAATCTGCAACATTGTTTGACCATGTTGCGTGTGTGAAGCAGGAAGGCACTTAAAATGTTTCACACATTACCGTCATACAAAAGTTTGCCACACACAAAACTTCTATAATAAATACAATATAATGTCATTAAAATTGTTAAATGTGTTGGATATTTACACCTGCTGTGGCTGTCTATTTTTGCTCAGTATTGTTCATATTTGAAACATCTAAAACTTTCAAAAAAGTTGTAAATAAGATAACACAGCTTCGACTGATGCAAATTGCGAAGAATATATTATATTAATCAAATATTGAATTCGAGCATTCATTATATATAAATTTAATATATAGCCTACAATTCTTTTGAACTAGTATTATTGGTATTAACTGTAAATAGTAGAAAAGTCTCCTCTTAAACTTTCTGATAATTTTAATAGGCAGATTTTATTTTATTTATAGTTCTTAGAATTTTTTGTAGTTTTTTTTTATCGATATTTAGAAAAGAATTTCTTGAAAACCCATTTAAATTGGGTATGTAGAGTCAAGTGTGCGTGTCTTTTAAATGAAACCCTTCTTTTAAATTGTTGTCTCTGACTTCATAATTCTTTCTTTATTTTTTTTTTAAAATCGATCTTTTGCTTGAATATATATATGCAATGTTGGTTTTTAAAATCCGACAAAATCCAAAAGGCAGTCGGTCTTTGCTGATTTCAGATGCGTGTGTGTCCGTCCATTTGGTTTTCCGAAAGGTCACCGTATACGTCGCGTTGCGTTGCGTCGCGTCGCTTGGCAGCTTTGGTCGTCATTGGCCGTCTCAATGGCGGCGCACTTGTAACACTAATGAAAATTCCAATGAACTGTCAGGCACAAGAGCTGCGTCAGCGTCCTTGGCACAGTGCCAGTACATTTTGTGGTCATAATTTGGGGAATGACTGGCTCACTATAACCTAAAATGCAGCGAACTTGAAATTTTCCAGAAGCCATCTCTGCTTCGATTTGGTACGGCTTGTTCCTATATACTATACATTTGCCATGCCTATGAGCAGCAGATAAGATAGTCGTGTGGCAGCACTTTGTGAATTGCCTTGGCGTATGTGGGCTGGCTACAAGCTCTTCTTGTTAATAATTTAAGACAGGTTGCCAGGCAGGAAGAGCTGTAGCCAAACGCCTTGACACAGTCAGCTGTTTGTGTTGCTGCTGCTGTTCCTGTTGCGGTCGCTGCTGTCGGCTGGAAATGATTAATGTAATGCTTTTTTTATGGTCATTTGGCCAAAGGATTGAAGCTAGTGAAATATGTATGCTTTGTTACTGACAGATAAGGCAAATTGATAACTACATGATATACAAAGTTTGCAAAAGAGGTTCAATCAAATTTGCTTAATTATTGTGTAGAGAAATAGAAGGTCGTCTTTTGGCTTTCAATTTCAATTGAATGCGCCTGAAGATTACATAAATAAATCATAAGAAATGTTATTTGAACAAAGTTTTGGACTTGTAGACACTAAGCAATCCCCAGAGTTCACTTGAAACGGTCTCCTGCATTTTTGCTACAAATTATCACAAGGGAAGCCTGTCTGATCCCCGAGACGTTCCAATATTTTGTCACTAAATCCCAGCACGTGGCATCACTTAACAATTTGCGTAGCTTATGCTGCCGCCGTTGCGAAGCCAATAAATAATTTGCAAACTTTCCCATTTCCAGGAATTTGCAGTTCAATTGCGCTAATTGACTTTATGTCGGGCGCCAGACCAAAAAAAAAATTGGCTAAGCAACAACAAAGTTTGTGACAGCTTCAACCACTGCAGACGGATACAAAAAAAAAATGTATAAAAGAAAAACGAATTTACATGCAATAATCGAAGTGGCTGGCTGTGAAAATCCAATCCAATTCAATGCGAGGCCGCAGTTCCTGAAAAGTTTAAAACTGTACTTGAGCCTTGTCCTGTGAGGGTGTTCGGCTGAAGTGTGAGCAGCGAAAAAATTAAATGAAAATCATAATAAATTTGAATATTTACGAAAATGGCCTGGGACTACTGGGAAAAAAACTCACACACATACATAGCGCTTTAACAGTATACTGTAAAGCTAAAGCTGCAAAAAAGTTTGTGATTTGAAAAATTGAAAATAATGAATGACATGCACACACTTACAGCTGCTAAGCGCAAATCGCTCAAAATTGCTGTCGCAAATACAATTTTACACCCAGCTACGAAGCGCACCCCACTGGCATCCATCCCCCCCTTCGCAGTGTGCTCCCTAATTCCCAACACCTACCCGCAAGGCGGTCGCTGCGGGGCACACAACGACAGATTTGAATGACAATCCACAAGCAGCGGCTGCAGGACGAGTAAACAACTCAAGCCGCTTGCTTGCGGCTTGTGCCATGTTATAATATTTCTGCTGGTCTCTATCTGTCTCTGTATCGGTGTATCTATGGGTGTATGTGTGGCCATGTGGCGTACGCATTTAGGCGCCGTCGCCAGCGGGGCGCCCGCATTGTGGCAGAACTGGTTGGGCACAGGTATTTGAATTCATTACATTCTGGCAAGGATTTCACGTTTCGCATTTGGCTGCCTGGCCCCGTTCGCTGCTGTGTAAATTATGTTTTTTACTGCAAATTATAGCAGCGAAATTAAAATCATATTTTCATGATCGCAAATAGGCTCAGCAAGCAGTTTTGGCTTTTTATGCCTTTTCGTTATTTTGCTTTTTTTTTAGGTGCTGTGTTTTGGCCCAGCTTTTTTGTCCGTCTATTTATATTTCTAATTTTCAAATTTTTGGCCAGCGCTTTATTTTGGCCTGCCTTTGCTTTTGTATGCCACGTTTTGAAGGTCTACGCCTGAAGTTGGCATGAATAATGTGTATTGCAATAATTTTCAGCATTAATAAAGCGCCTGAGTTGGCATAAAAATAAAACCACAAATATTATTTGCAGCGACTCCAAAAATTGTTTGCCGTGTTTCATTTCTTCACTTGCCAGCCAGCGAAATGAGCAACAGAAATGTACTGTTGAAAACTGTAGCATACTTTCTAGGGCTCCCCTTTGCTGCCTTGCAGGTGTCCTTTTCCGTGTCGGTTGATGTGTATGTGTATGTGTGTGAGCTGTCTTCCCTTAGCTAATTAAGCTGAAATGAACATTTCCTACCGACTGACAGGTAAGCGGTTCTACGCTTCCAACCAGGTTATCTAAAAGTAATGCGTGTTTGCGGGTGTTATTATATGAAAGTTTAGTTTGGCAAAATGTCAAGCATGATTGCAATGGCTGCAGTCTCGTGCCATATTGCCTTTTAATGTTAATTTCGTGACTTAATTAGCCATAAAATTGTGCGCAAGGAAAAAAATACAACTAGAGCAGGAGCAGGATCAGGAGCACATACAGCAAGTGCGATAAATGCAACTTTAATCAAGTGCAGGCACTCAGGCATTGAGGCAGTCAGGCAACGAGGCAAGTGAAGCATGAAAATGAGTTGCATGTTGGCCCATTTCAGCACGCTAATATGCAGTTGATTAGAATGTCACTCGAAAGCCCTAAAAGCCCCTACACACACTCACACACAGCCCAACACCCTTATTTCTGTTGAGCTGATACATAATGTCTAGATTTGAAAAATATAAAAAACAAATGCCATTAATACGATAAACTTGTGCTCAGAGACTGTGAGTAAATGGCCAGTTCAAACAGCCAGCCAGGTTTGTGGGCTCCTTGGTGGCCCTTAAACTGCATTATTACTACATTATGTGGCAAACACTTGCGTGTAGCGTAAAATGATGAAGCAAAGATTTTTAGCATGGCATTTCTTGTGTAAATCACATTAGTCATAAGGCCACAATGAAACACGCACACATGGCGTATGAGCAATTTTCACAAAATAAATTATGGCATGGAAAATTGTTTTCGCCTAGGCGAAAGTAAATCAAAATAGATATGGGCATATTACTAATAAAAATATATAAGTGCCTATTTTGTGACATCATTAGAAGCCGTCAATAAACGACGGCCCAATCTTTGTCTTCCGGCTCGTCGTTGTCGACGTCTTTGACACGGTCATTGTCCGTGCACTCGGAGCCAATGCTAATGGTCTCTCTAGAATCGCCTAGGGTATATTTCGGGTGATTTCTTGTCTTTTGTCTCTGGTGGTGTTGCTGGCTGGGACCTGAGTCAATATTGGCTCGCTGATGAATTTGCCTTCTATTCTCTGCGACGTGACTTTGTCAGTTTGTCATTATATGAAAATTATTTTTCTTGCCAGTTGAATTGTTTCGCAATGGAGTTATTGCGTTCACACGTGCTAGAACGGCAGCGGAAGCAGAGCGGAAGTATGGCCAATTTGTAATTTACTCATGCTCGTGAATGGCGCCCAGTTTTCTTTTTTCATTTTTATTATAAATTTTTGTATATTAATACCCTGTACCAAATACAATTGCTCAAATGGTTACAACTCGTCTAAATACTCGACAAGAGCAGCCATAATATGTATCTTTGACTTGAACGCTCCGATCTCTGATGCTATCCGCGGGAAAGGATAGACATAATCATCAGTGTTAGATTTTACATTTATTTAATAACAGTGCAATTAAAGACAACAAAATGTCGATAATGCCAACTTCTCGTAGGCAAAATGCCCTTAACCTACAGGGTACTTACTAGTCCAACACTCTTGACTGCCAGATTCTTACTTGCTTTGATATCATCTTAGGCGGCTGACAGACATTTTTGCTTAGCATGTGACTGGAATTTATTTTCTAGCACAATTTTTGATGTAAACTGAAAAATATTTTATGATTTTCTTAAAGAGGGAGCTGGTAATCAGAGACGCTACTTGCACGCAAATGAAACGATACTCTTAAATGTATACACATTGAGTTTTATTAACGCTGTGCAAACTTGGTCAAGTTAGGAATTGGGGCCAAGGAACTAGTTGGCACGCTGCTAATATAACATATGCGAACTCATCAAAAACAAAACTTTAAATATGTATGTCCTCCGGGCATCAAATGAAATGCGTGCGTGCGTGCGTGCGTGCTTCCCTCAAGTCAAAGCAAAGCAAGGCAAAGCTATGCGAAACGATACTACTATATATAGCGAGTGAATCGAGCTGACAGCAGTGCGTGGTTCACTGAAGCAGAAAGGGACTCACGGGGTGAATCGCTCAGGGGCTCAGATGAAAAGAGCTATTTACGTTGTACCTAACAGCCAGCAGCCAGCAGCCAGCAGCCAGATATGGGAGTTGAGCCTGTGAACAATAATAATAATAATTGGGTGCTCGTCTTACATATGTGACTAAATTCCAGTTCATGTATTTCATAATCAGACTATGCCAAAAAGGTTTATGTAGCATACCTGGCATAAACTTATGAGTTGTTATTTTAATTTTAAGTGTTTCTCTTGTGGGAAATATCTAAATTTATATTGAAATACAGATTGATTAGATTTCGTCGTTGTAGATATCTAACATATTATAGAGATTTAATAGAGCTATTCCAATGAAACACTTAAAACCAGTTACAAGTTGTACGGATTAACATAAAATAATACCAAACAAGAAATCTAAGTTTGAAGTCACAGATTAGACTAATATTGCTGGTAACTCTGAATCCGCTTGACATCCTATCATCTCTCAGAAATTCAATTACACAATCCATTATGAGTTCACTTGAATACATTTTAGTAGCTTGTTTCTTTTGCTGTTTTTGGGATGCCCACTCTAAGATTTAAGTTTCAGTCTGTGCCAAGGGACATCCCAGCTGCCAGTCAACATCTGGACAGGCAACTTCACACTTCCGACTTCACACCTTGGTCTTCGCACTTCACATTAACAGTATTTAATTATTAAGCACTGCACTTGCTGGGGGAAATGGCCATGGGGACTGTCACTGCTAGTGTATATTTGTACGGGGCCAACATGTCGTATGAGCAATATGCCACTTACCGGACGCTCGATTGGCCCAGTGACAGGACACAGACGTTGATTGCGCGGGGTGGCAAATTCCGCCTGCCAATGTCCGTACACCAAGTTGTTGTTTTTGTTGTTGTTGTTGTTGTTGTTACTGTCCAATCATTATTCATTGCGTGACAAGCGCACTAAATGTGTCCCCATGTGTGTGCGCGAGCCAGCGTTATCCAGTATCCCTGTGTTTGCCTGGCTGAGATTGTCAATAACTTTTAACATGAGGAAGCTATAACAGCAACAAATAATGACACGCAAGCGGAAAAAAACAACGGACAGTGGAAACTGCAAAACTTGACAAATATCTCATAAATGACATCATTATAAATGTTTGACTATCAGACACCCTATAGCTTCCGTTGAGCATTTTCTATATGAGAAATGTTTATAAATGCAATAAGAAATTATATGTACATATTTTGGGAAAACCTACTGTCGATAGATAATAAAACTCCCTCTAGCGCTTTTGCGGGGTATTGTAAAAAATGTTTTAGCGCAGCAAGAAACAGAACAAATCGCATCGGTATATCGGCTTAAATTAATGCCTGCCATTATCACGAAATCCACTTTCGTAAAACCATCAGTTGTACTGGTAGCTGCCGCTGCTTCTGCTTCTGCTGCTGACGTCCTTATTCGTCCTTGATTGCTGCAAAAATGCGAGGAGCTCTCTGTTTCTGCTTGTTGGGTTAGAGTTAGCCTCATTTAATTTGATTTTGGCTTGTATTGTTGATTTCTTTGGCTGGTTTTTGTTGCCGTTTGTTTGTTTTCGCTGTATTCCTTGCGTGCCGTGACACTGACGGCTCAAAAGGTCCTGCCATTCGGTTTTTGGTGTAAATATTTGTGACATAATTAAGCAGCGCTCGGCATGATACCG
Source organism: Drosophila maculinotata (assembly GCA_035045305.1). Taxonomy (NCBI): domain Eukaryota; kingdom Metazoa; phylum Arthropoda; class Insecta; order Diptera; family Drosophilidae; genus Drosophila; species Drosophila maculinotata. Next base: position 4,539,878 of record JAWNPD010000329.1, on the reverse strand, counting down.
CCAGGGACCTAGCTGGGGACCTGGCTGGGGACCAGGATCTAGCAGCGGCAGCGCATTATCAAATCAGAAAAGGGACAAGTTGCAAAGGCGAAAATAAAGCAAACATCGGATTGTGTGGATAGCTCGACGTACGCGTGATTAAATTCCATTTGTAGACACAGCTCAGCTAGCTATTCGGCTCGAAATACATATTTACCGACGTTTTAGTGCCTAACCGAGTCCTTTGACTCCGTGTTTGAGTGCTTGGCTCACATAAAGATTGCCATGATTTGGCACTGCGTCTCTTACATTGTAGACACGGCCCAAGGACCATTTTGCCCACAAGGCTTGCCTGACATTCGTGCGTTTACTTAAAAACGCTTGGGGAGCAATTTGAGAGATTTAAGGCAACGATTTATCGTCCAACTCTGAGTGGGTGACGCTGATAGGCATTGATAACGGCTCCTACTTATATCGTTTTCGCTGTTAATTTGCATAGGAAACATAGGCAACTCGCACGGCAAAAAGGTTGTTCAATGTCACTGCCAGGTGCGCCCTTGGGTTGCCTGCTGCAAAACTACTTGTTCTTATCTAAGGCTGGCGATTCCCACTCAATGATAGTGCAGAAAATTAATGATGTACTCGCCTCATAAAATTCGGCAGCCAAAAGGACCTCTTATACATTTATGTCATTGAGCCGCTATCAGGGGGCGTATCGAAGCAGCTTAGGCATATTATTTGACAATATCTGGGGAAAATGTCCTTGGAGCGCCATAAAAATAACTTAGTCTTCCTTATGCATACCCTTCAAGCGTTCACTTACAGATAGTTGTCGACGCGTTGTCAGCGGGCAGCCACTTTGAATATCATTAAAATAACAGAAATAACATAAAAATTGAATCTTCACAAATTGGAAGGACATCAATGTGACAAGGGAAATCTTTTCATGTAATTACAATTCACAGAGAAATACGACAAGTCGGCGAAAAGGAGAAGCAGACAAACCATTGAAGGACCACATTCAATGGCATTTGACCCGGAAAGCCGATTGTTGCTTTTGTAACATTTAAATTCGAAAAATGTTTTTACAGCTGATGTTAAACTTTCGGTCGCGACAATGCCTCCAATTGCAATGGCTCCGGAATTGAAAATGGAACTGATGCGATAGCAATTTTTATCGAAAATGTAACGTCGCGACTTTTTTCCTGTTTTAATGACACTTGACTCAATCCATTTTAATTGGAAATTCATGTTTCTCAGAACTGATTAAGTCTGTTTTAGTTCCGAAGCCTTAACAAGCAAACTCGAATCACGATGAATCCATTCAAAGAACTTAAGTTGCTATGTTTCAATTGTTAGCGTGTTTAGATTTTCACAAACTTCCCCTTTTACATATCGCTTTTCGCTGGTAAATGCTTGGGTAAATTTTACTTTTCTATACAACATTTTGAAATTTTTCCTTGTCTGCTTGCAAAGTTTTACTTTCTTCTTTCTTTATTTACCGAGAAATAGCTCAAAAGCGCTTACAAAAATTTGTGGTTCCCGAATTTATTTATTTGTTTGCTACCAATGGGTCATCATCACATTACTGCTTCACAAAATTGGTGCGCATTTTATTTGACTAACTTTTTGTAAGTCAACGCAAAGTTCAGCGAAGTATTTTTCCTAAGCACTTTGGAAAAGGAGCCACCGGTGGCTACAGACCAACATATTAATTATCCTAAAAAAATCCCACCCAGCCGCAAGACTCTAATCCAAATTAAAATCTGTGGCGCACTGCAAAGGAGGCAACGAGACAATTAGATACGCTTGAGACACAAAAACTTCCCAAAAGGTGTTCTACACCCACAGGCAAAAAAAAATTCTATTTGTAAACGAAAAATCATAATGTTGCTATTGTTTTTTGGTTACTTTTTATACCCTGATCCCATTAAAAATGGGAAAAAAGGGTATAAAGGTTTTGTGCAAAAGTATGTAACAGGCATAAGGAAGCATCTCCGACCCCACAAAGTGTATATATTCTTGATCACTATCAACAGCCGAGTCGATCTAGCCATGTCCTCAGAAGTTATTTACGATTCAATGTAACATAGTATGAGTCCAATGGAAGAAGAAGCAAAGCCATTGCATGAAGCGCGCAGGTAGCAGCGTGCGTTTGTGTGTGTGTGTGTGTTTCTATGTATGAATGCAGATAAATAATTATGAATGAATGCTAGGGCTGGGTTCAGGGTATCGCCTAGTCGGGCACTCTCAACTAGAGCACTCTTACTTGTTTTTCTTAAAATATCTTGTAGAAAATATATACCAATTAAATTACATATTTTTTTTCTGCTAAGTATTAAACGATACAGTGTTGAGGGAAATCTTAAATGCGAAATTTTAAACATACAAATGAATAATCATATAACAAATATCTAGTTGATTTCATATGAAAACATTAAATGTATAACTTGGCAGAGTACATATATAAATTGCAGAACCCTTCAGAAATGTGAACAAAATGGTTCGCAATCAGTGCGTATAAATGGGTGCCTGCAACCATTTCGGTTAACTTTCAGTTGGCTATTCAATGACTTAACCATTTTTTGGTCCCTTTCCAGCCGAAAAAATGTCGAGATACAGGCACAGTGCATAGAAAGGGTCGAAAGGGTTTTAGCACATGTACAAATTGCTGCCGTAGCCGACGTCATTTACATGGAGACTGCTGTAAAAGGGACGCATTTGGCACGGTGCCAAATAGAGGTCAGCTTTAAGGTTGCTTCAATTAAATTGTTGTGCCATGCCAGACAACGATGGCGATGCTCCGGGGCTCAGCTCACTCACACAACCACACACACAAATAGAGACAGACATATAGGGGGTCATGTTTGTACGCCATATAAATTTGCGTTCACTTTTGGTTTTTGGTTGTTTATTTTTTTTGTGTTTACTTTGGTATTTGATGTGGCTGCCTGTTTTGGTGCTTGTGGGTTAGTTCCTTTGCTTGATGGCTCGACTACTTGAAGAGTCAACGCTTTTAGGCACACAGAGCTCCACTTGACTCACATCTTGACTTACTGCACATCAGCGGCCTCATCATGCTCATCGTAAGTGAAAAAAGTACGCCGGTTTTTTTGTTGTTGTTCTGCGTGAGTAATGTGCCAGGAAATTGTACTAAACAGCAGAAAAACTGGCAAAGTAAAGGCAAAAGACGTTGCTCCATCTCCCACTATGTATGTAGGCGAAGAAAGCAAACATAAAGACCCGAGAACTTGGAGTATGGAGTTGCGGTGTAGGGACAGATAAGCCAACGACAGCAGGCAGGCAAGCAGGCAGTCAGACAGAGAGGCAGGAAAATTGATGGCATGCATGCGACGCGAACCCGCCGGAAATGAGGAGCAAAATTATGGGTGGCAAAGCAGGCTGGCAATGAATCCAAGGTATATGGCCAGCATTGCCAGCCTTATCACCATGGCATTAGACTGGCAGGTGATAATCACACGCAGACATGAAATGAATAGCTCACAGAAGCAGCTGACAACCAAAACAATGTGACAAAAGCGGAATCTGGCTAAACAAAAACTAACAAATGCCTTGGCCTAGCCACAGGTCGTTTGGAATGCAAGACAGATTTACTTTGCCTGGAGTGGATTGACTGAACAGGCAACGGGCAACAGCAACCGCTACGATCCGGTTGGCTGGACCCTGTTCAATGAATGCTGAGTGAATCGCATCCCAAGTTCAATCGTCAGTCAACCGTATATTCACTCGATTTCAATCATATTGTCAGCACTTTTTTGCCCAACAAAGTTGGCAAAATAAAGGGTTTAACAACTTGTATTTATCTTTGCTACTCCCCAAACTGAGTTTCAAACTGAGAGGTTCAAAATAAGCAGACTCACAGTTATATCACTAAACTTATTTAAATAATATTAAAATTCAATTCAAGTCAATTTTAGGTCACATCGGTCAAAAATTTAAATAAATAATTTACTAATTTTGTGTTTGCGGTAACGAAAATTAATTTAATTTTACTCACAAGGAAGTGATATTGGATATTTTACAATATTATTTATCTCGATTGTAAGTAAATTATTCAATGTTTTACAGAATTATTTAAGAAGCTTGTTGTAAATTCCTGTACAAATTTATAAAGTTGACATGTTATTGGGTACAAATGGGCCAATCAACCGATTGGCGCAATCAACTTTCGGTGAGTGTAGCAACAACTCTTCGATAAATGCTGCGCAATTATTGACTTCCGCTTTCGAACTCAGTGGGGCGACTGGGTGGCTATACACCAAGTGCCTTATGTGCAACATCCTGTCCTTTCTGCCACTTGAAATGTAATTTAATTTGTTTATTTGTTTGTGACAGTCACCGTGTCTGCGTGTTAATTAATTGTACAGCTTGCAAAGAGCAGCTCTAAGGTAAACGGTAAACGAAAGCACTTTGACAGACTACCGACTGCTGCCGCGATGGTTTCGTTAACGAGGACAGAATAAAAACAAGTAAGAGTGCTCTAGTCGAGAGTGCCCGACTAGGATATACCCTGATCCAAGTTCTGACATTCATTCAAGTTATTTATCTGCATTCATACATAGAAACACACACACACATATACAAACAAAAGCTGCTTGCTACGCGCGTCATCAATTGCTTTGCTTCTTCTTCCTTTGGCCACAAACTATGGTACATTGACTCGTTACTAACTTCTTTGTTTTTTGTCTGATCGTTATAAAATTTGTAGGACACAAATATGGCATATTAATGTGCAACTATGTAAAATCCGAAGGTCATACCTCTAAAATTACGTATTTTTCGATTTCTGTGAGATCGGGAAAGGGTATCCAAAAAGTGAAATGTATTTAACCTCTTTATGCTATAGGAGAATATATGTACCAAATTTGGTGACTCTACCTCTTATAACTTTTAAGCTATACCTTAAAAACACTGTTCTGGAATCTTAATTTATCGATAATTTTTGAAAGGATTGAGATATTGAAAAAAAATTTAAGAGTTTGTGTCTTTAATATAAAGTTTCTAGCTTTAATGACTTTGAAGTTATGCCCGAAAAACACTTGACTGGAATCGAAATTTATCGATAACTTTTGAACGGGACGAGATATCGAAAAAAAATGATAAACTTGTATCGTCCCGCCGCTACGAGAACTTATATTTCAAATATGAAGTCTCTAGCTTTTGTAGTCTCTGAGAAACAGGCGTTCATACAGACAGACGGACAGACAGACGGACATGGCTATATCGACTCGGCTATTGATACTGATCAAAAATATATATACTTTATGGGGTCGGAGATGCTTCCTTATGCCTGTTACATACTTTTGCACAAAACCATAATACCCCTTTTTCCCATTTTTAATGGGATCAGGTTATAATAAAATAAACAAAAAAGGGCAACAACATTCAAAACCGAACGGTAAACTCTCTAATTTATCTGTTTGTTTAGCTTTCGCAATTTTTAAATTAGTTATGTGTTACTTACTGTGCAAAAGTAGATGAGAGTCAACAATTTAATTGAATGAAACTGTGTAACAAGTAGCATCCATTACAGGGTCAATTCATGGAAATCATCGCATACTGTTTACACGAAAATGTTAAGAAAACAACTTAACGTTCAAAGGTTACGAGTTGGCGTAATTTAATTTTCTCTGCAAAGAGTTTTCGTTCTTGATAATTCTTTGCATACAAGTTATACTTATTTAAGTTCTTCGCTCTTTCCGTTCTTGATAATTCTTTGCATACAAGTTATACTTATTTTAATTCTTATTGTTTTGCAGACGCGAAAATGCGACTCAATAATTTGCTTGGCAGCCTCAGATGTCACGGAGTGCAACTGGAACAGGAACTAGGTATAGTGTCAGCTGCACGGACATTTTATTAGGCTGGTGCCGGAGCCGGATTCGGAGCCGGAGCCATGGCCACGGCTGTGGGCAATGATGAGCCACGGCAGCTGGTGGCACCGGAAACGGATGCTGCCACGCCTGACATTGTGGATCCAGTGCTGGCTTTATTGCGCGGCGATGTGCTCAACCAGACGCGCTCTCCGGTCTTCTACAACAGCTACAACATCTCGGAGGATGTCTACTACTATTTCAATGGCTTCAATGCGGTGCCCACCAGCACGGAGCTGGCCTTGAATCTGAATACGACGAGCGGTGCGCCCAGCAGCACCACAAGGGAACCGGATCTGTCGGAGTTTATGGAGGCGCTACCCAACGATCGTGTCGGCCTGCTCGCCTTTCTCTTCCTCTTCTCGTTTGCAACGGTTTTCGGCAACTCACTGGTCATCCTGGCCGTCATCAGGGAGCGCTACTTGCACACGGCCACCAACTACTTTATAACCAGCCTGGCGGTGGCTGACTGCCTGGTGGGTCTGGTGGTCATGCCCTTCTCGGCGCTGTACGAAGTGTTGGAGAACACTTGGTTCTTTGGCACCGACTGGTGCGACATTTGGCGCTCGCTGGACGTCCTTTTCAGCACCGCATCGATACTGAACTTGTGCGTCATCTCACTGGACCGCTACTGGGCCATTACCGATCCCTTCAGCTATCCGATGCGGATGACAGTAAAACGTGCCGCTGGGCTAATTGCGGCCGTTTGGATTTGCTCGAGTGCTATCAGTTTTCCGGCCATTGTGTGGTGGCGTGCCGCCAGGGATGGCGAGATGCCCGCCTACAAGTGCACCTTCACCGAGCATCTGGGCTATTTAGTCTTCTCGTCCACCATATCCTTCTATCTGCCGCTGCTGGTCATGGTCTTCACTTATTGCCGCATCTATCGCGCAGCGGTCATTCAGACCCGCTCCCTTAAGATCGGCACCAAGCAGGTGCTCATGGCATCCGGGGAATTGCAGCTGACTCTGCGCATTCATCGTGGCGGCACCACGCGGGAGCCCACCACCAATACACACCAGGTATCTGGGGGTGGGGGCGGTGGGTCGTTAAGTCACTCGCACTCCCATTCGCATCATCATCATCATAATCACAGTGGCGGCACGACGACATCCACGCCCGAGGAGCCGGACGATGAGCCGCTATCGGCGCTTCACAATAATGGTCTGGCCAGACATCGACACATGGGCAAGAACTTTTCGCTTTCACGGAAGCTGGCCAAGTTTGCCAAAGAGAAGAAAGCGGCCAAGACGCTGGGCATTGTGATGGGCGTGTTCATTGTGTGCTGGCTGCCCTTTTTTGTGGTTAATCTGTTGTCCGGCTTCTGCATGGAGTGCATTGAGCACGAGGAAATTGTATCGGCAATTGTAACCTGGCTGGGCTGGATCAACTCCTGCATGAATCCCGTGATCTATGCCTGCTGGAGCAGAGACTTTCGAAGGTGGGTAGCAAACTTCTACCAACTAGTTCAAGAAGCAAACCATAATTTGGCATCTGTTTCAGAGCTTTTGTGCGCCTTCTGTGCATGTGCTGCCCCCGCAAGATACGCCGCAAGTATCAGCCGACAATGCGCTCCAAATCACAGGTTAGTCGTTATCCAGTTGATGCAACATTTTATTCAGAGCTGCAGTTTTTTGGTGGGCCGCTCCTTGCTGGGGACTTGTCATACATTCGCGTCTCTCTTTAATTATAAGTACGTCTCCAGCTCCATCTCTATCTCTCTCAGTCTCATTGGCAAAGTTAGCGACACATTTATGTTTATTTCATTCAACATTTTGTCTTCTTGTGGGGCTGAACGACGCGATGTTGAAAACTGTTTATGAATAATGCACCGACCGACACCGTCCCCCATCTACTTCTGTATGCTCCAAAAACGAAACTCAACGAACGACAAAATTAATTTACACATTTAATGAATATGAGAAAAAAATATACAGCGAGTTTCAACCTTACCCTGCTCCTGCTCCGACTTCTTGCCATGCGCTTGCCATTAGCATTGACACATGTCTGGCAGATGGGACAGGACACTCACAGCTTTGACAGTGCCCCCCTCCTCACCGCCATCCCCCACACACACATACTCATAATTCAGCATTAATAAACAGCTCGGCGCATCAGTCAACGTCATCGGCAACTGCGGCTGCTTTCGCCACCCACACCATCAACCCCCACCCACAGTTTGTCGGGATTTTAATGAATAATTTGTTAATGCGTGTCTGCGCTCGGCTTAAAGGGTGTCAACGTCAGCTAAGTCCAAAATTGACAACGCTCAGTGATTTCTGAACCACTTGTCAAAGTTTATTGAATGACTGCAATCATCATTGTCATTAAATTGGATTTCAACATCATATGTAATACTTATGTAGCTACAATTTTTTCAAAGAAACAATTGAAACACTTTTTTTCCAATTGACTATTTTTTGACAAAATTGCAAATATTTGCACAATTTTTTTTGAATTGGCAAGTTATTTAAGTTGTTGTAAAGCTTGTCGTAAATGAAAGATGAGTATTTATTTCATTCAATTGTAAACATATAGCACCTATAAATAATATTGAAAATTAAGCACACAAATTAAAGCATCAATCATAACATATCTGAACGCTTTAAGTTACATACAAGCGTTCAAGTTATATATATATATATAAAGCACATACAAATATTAATTTGAACCATCTGTTGAATTATCAATTTGTTCATATTAAATTACGTTCAACTAAAAAGATTTATGTATACGCCACGTATTGAGGGGTTGCCACCATGTTGACCATGGTTTTTGAAAGATGTTAATGCGGCTGCTGATTGTGATTCTGGTGGTGTTCTTACAGAGATTTGCAACTCGACGCTGCTACTCAACTTGCTCGCTGCACGGCATTCAGCACGTGCGCCACAATTCCTGCGAGCAGACTTATATATAGTTTAGCATAGATTTAGTTGCTACCCACCAGGCTCGCTCGCAATGATTGAGGCGCTTCCCCAAACTCTTAAGTTTGTAAGTCAATGGCAAGGTAAGCGACGACTTGTCTAAATTATTTCGTTCTTGGTGTTTCGTGTTCCGTCTTTGTGCCGCATCCTTAAAGTCATGCACAGAAAACGATGTGAAGGGATGCTGTACTAAGTCACATACATGCATACAAATAGTATACTAAGTATATGTGTGATGAAAAACACATTGCACATTGATGCCCCACGCCTCACTCTCTGTCGCTGTCTCTCTCTCACTCTCTCTGTCGCTATCTCTCAATATCTCGTTGTGTGTATTTTTATCGGTGTTTCTCTTCAACTCTCATTGTCTCTACATAAATGTTTCACTCGTTGATGCGCCTGTTGTGTTCGTTCACTCGCCTGTAACGGTGTTTGCTTACTTTTTTTTAAGTGTATGCGAAGGATACGAAAGAAAAAGCAACATGAGCTGTGATTCCACCTGTTGAATGTATTGCACCTGAACCCACGATCTCACACACACAGAACTACATATACCTGCATACGCACACCCAGTTGTACAAGCACACAATACTTTGTAGGTAGCATCACACGCCCACACATCAGAGTGGGCGCAGTTGATTCCTGCCCAGTCCTGCCTTCGCTTAATGTCTCTGTTTGAAAAATTCCCTTTGGCATGGCAGCGGTTGTTTCGATGGTTTGTTTGTCATTGTTGTTGTTATTGATGTTGTTGAATGTACTGCGCAGGAGGAGTCAAAACCCCTTATTGATGGCCTGTCAGATACCACGTCATTGAAGCACCTAATTGCTTTGACAGACGCCTGAAAGTATTAAAAATATTCAATATTAAGTATACGCAACAAAAGAAGTCCATTGGTATAAAGCTACTTGTGTTTGCTAATATATTCGTACCCCTTTTAAAGTGTTTGTGCGCAGGGTATGAAGAAAACTTTTACACACGCGAATACACAGGCCAAGGACAGATTGTCCTTGCTGCGTTTCCTGTTGCTATTATTATTGCTTTTGCCAACCATTCACTACAAATCTCCATAAACACATTCACACACACACACACACACGCACACACTGTTCCCACTGTATATCTTGTTGTTTTCCGATTTTGCCTTAAGTTTCAACCTCTCCTTTTCACGCTCTCTCTCTCCCTGTCTCTCGCTCACTGTAAGTACATATATGTGGTTTTCTGTGTTTATTTTGAAATTTTTACTTGCCATTGTTGTTGTTGTTGTTATTGTTGCTACTTTACTTTAACTTGTTGGCCCTTTGGCTCGACTCTTGTTGGCACCCACACTCATTGAGTAACCGCATACATCGATAAGTGTGTCTGGCCATATTTTAAAATCCACTCGCACAACACAACATCCGACATTTTGGAAATGCTATCGAGCTAACCATAAATACTTCTAGCACTCTAAATATAAAATTCAATTTTCAGCAAACATCATCATAATCACACACACACACACACATCTGTATATATATGCACAACTTATACGATATATGTATTTTAATGATTAAAATGTTATTTACAGCTCTCAACAGTAACTATACGAATGCCCTTTGGGAGTTGGCGATTCGGCGATTCCTTTTCGTTAGAATTTGGTTTTGGGCGTTTGGGTGGCTGACATGATATCAATTACGTCCAGAGCAAGCCAATTCCTCTTACTTTGCCGATTGTGTTTTTGTATTGTTGCAAACGCATTGTTGAGAAAAGGTTACGATAGCAGCTGAGTTATTTGGGCGAGGCACTTAAAAGTACCGGAAGAAAATAAAAGCATATCGGATTCCAATTGTTTCGATATGTTAATCAAAAAGATTACAATGTACTTGATATAAGCTCCAGAGATTGTTTTTCAATCTCTCATTCTTTCGGATTTAGTTAGGTTTGCCATCTGATAGATATGGCCCGCGAATGGTTTTCAAGCAAGTTTTTAACAAATATTTATTTGCAGTCAGTATAAAAAAAACCACAAACTAGTTAAAGTGGATTTTGTCGGTTTAAAAATTTGTTTATTTTTTAATGTAGAAGGGTATTTTCAGGTACTTGGGAACTTCAACAAGTTGTCATGATTTTTGACATGAAATCCGAAAATAGGACAAACCATGATCAAAATAGCCTCGGATTTCTGCTTATGTAGATTATCAAATTAAATTCTACATGTTTTGTATTCGTCATTCGAATGTGCTTTTTATACCCTGATCCCATTAAAAATGGGAAAAAGGGGTATAATGGTTTTGTGCAAAAGTATGTAACAGGCATAAGGAAGCATCTCCGACCCCATAAAGTATATATATTCTTGATCAGTATCAATAGCCGAGTCGATATAGCCATGTCCGTCTGTCTGTCCGTCCGTCTGTATGAACGCCTGTTTTTCAGAGACTACAAAAGCTAGAGACTTCATATTTGAAATATATGTTCTCGTAGTGCCGGGTCAATACGAGTTTATAATTTTTTTTCGATATCTCATCCCGTTCAAAAGTTATCGATAAATATCGATTTCAGACAAGTGTTTTTCGGGCATAACTTGAAAGTCATTAAAGCTAGATACTTTATATTTAAGTTTAAGCTACTGTACTGCCGGCTCTAAGCAATATCTCAATCCTTTCAAAAGTTATCGATAAATTAAGTTTACAAAACAGTGTTTTTAAGGTATAGCTTAAAAGTTATAAGACGTAGAGTCACCAAATTTAGTACATATACTCTGCAATAGCATACAGAGGTTAAATGCATTTCACTTTTCGGATACCCCTCCCCGATCTCCAAGAAATCGAAAAATACGTATTTTTAGAGGTATGACCTTCGGATTATACATAGTCTGACATTTATATGCCATCTTTGTGTTTTACAAATTTCATTACGATCGGACAATAAACAAAGAATAAATAAACAAAGTTATTAACGATTCAATGTAACATAGTTTGGGGCCAAAGGAAGAAGAAGCAAAGCAAATGTATGACGCGCGTAGCCAGCAGCTTTTGTTTGTATATGTGTGTGTGTTTCTATGTATGAATGCAGATAAATAACTTCAATGAATGTAAGACCTTGGATCAGGGTATGTCCTAGTCGGGCACTCTCGACTAGATCACTCTTACTTGTTATGCATATGTATATCCGCTTTGAACAAAGGGTATGTGTTTATTAAAATGCAACTAGTCACAACGTTTCAAGCGATTTGATGATTGTTGCGTTTTTTTGAATGTTTAATACTTGTTAAAAAAAAAACAAAAAAGTGTTATTGACATGCCTGTCTCAAAAAACAGGAATGCAACTGCACATTAATTCTACCGTTCTAAGACTGTTTTTTAACCGTTTGGCTTAATATAAATGTGTACAATTCGCTTGTGGCAGTTTAAGCTCCAATTCAAAAGCAGACACTTCTAAGAACAATACACAACTTCCGGGAATGGCTAAAACTAGCGGCAAATGAGTCTACTTCCGTTGGCCATTTACCAGTCGGCCAACAAATGACGATTAGTTCCGTTAACCGGTGCCCAAAAACCTTGGGTTGAAATGTGGTTATGTGAGCGAAAGTGTGTGTGTGTGTGTTTGTATGTGTGTATGCTACTGGGATTGCCTATTTTGCAGGACTTGGTTCATGGTCTGCACTGCAGTCAGCACCCCCTATTTCCCGCTTAAGTCATCTGTTGACAATTTTCCGTTGTTTGCTGACTGTCTTCTCACTTATGTATCTTCAAGCCCATTGCGGTCAGCCGCAAGCTGAGTGTGGGCTTGTGTTTGTGTGTGTGTGTGTGCTTGTGTATCCCCTGTTGTCACTTGAAAATTAACTTCATTGACGTTATGTGCTCTTTGACTGCTGTTCTGCCTGTTGTTTGACTCGTCCTCTGACTTGTTGCCACACACACCCACAAGCACACACACACACACAGAAAACACGCACACAAGCAGTGTTTAATGGAGGAAAGTTACACTTAGGGAAAATATTGAGTTATACTAACAACTCCTAAACACGCAAAGCTTACTTCAACGTATCAACCAGTTTCATCAAAACTTATATTTTCACTCGAAACTTTTCTATAAATTGGAAAAAACAAATACATAAGTATATCGTAGATAATAATCATTTCTATCAATTTGTAATATGGAAAAGTGGAGTTCAGTACATGGGTGATAGAAGATGTGTTTTAACGTTTGATGAGGTTAAATAGATTTTATTTATAAACATAATTCTATGTTCTTCTAGGGCGCTAAATCCGATCTGAATAGTTGAAGTTTAGCTTAGCCCAGACAGTAACTAATTAAAGAATTTGATTAACATAAAATATAAACTCTTGTGTATAGATGATGATTTAATCTAAAAATCCCAACTTTTTAATTGCTCTACATAAATTCGCAAATAAAAGTAATTGACAACTATTTATAAAAAGCCTCAGTGTACTACTTAAATTCTTAAGCCAATGAGTCAAGTCATATTCTAGATAGGCAATGAATTTGCAATGCTTTGTTTATTTGAGGTATGCCTTTTGGGCTTTATTCATTGCGAATGCCACATGATTAATCGTAGGAAACACTCATACATAGGAAAACTACACACATTGCTTACACAACAAAAACATAAACACATACACACACATACACGCACATACACTTACATTGCTTTGAGCTTGGGAATGTCATATTGTATATTGTGCAAATAATATGAAATTGTCATTCTCAATGTTTGCAGAAGAACTCTTTGGCCAGTCTGAGGCCGGGGCCCACAACGGAGCTGCTGCGCTTTGGCGCCTTCGAGTAGAGGATGAACACGTTGCTTTGTCCATGCCCCAGACAATTATCATGTATACGATATTATTAGAATTTCTGTTTATACTGCTCTGCTAAACGCTGCTAATTGCATTAATTATTTGGCAGGCGCTTTGTGCCATTTATGAGAACCTGCCCAATAAGCCATGCCAAATGGTTGTTAAAACAATCAATCAAACTTATTCGTGACCGCTTCACAAAATGATGGCCAAATGAAAACGATGTCGTGCTTGCCGACATTTTGTCGCCAGTTATTGCAGATTCTTTTTTTTTCTCATTCTTTTTTTTGGTTTATTTTGGTACCTTTGCGAGGCAGGACATCAAAACGTAATTTACCACAAATGTTGCAAAAACATCAATTATCCCTAATGGACTGTGAACGTGAAATTAATGTTTATAATTATGTGACACAGTAGCCAAAAGCGACCAGAGCCGCTGCTCGATGGTCCGCACAAAAGCCAAAACTCTTAACCTGCTCCCCTCCTTATCCAATACCCTGCAGCACAAAAGTTTTAGCCGGGAGTATACTTAATTAACTATATATAATTATCAAGCAAAATATATTAATATTTTAACATTTACCTCAGTTATGTTACTAAATTCACCGAATTTTTCACTTATTAATTCCAGGATATTCGTTAGTCACCGCGACCTGTAAATATACTTGTTCCTTAAGGGCAGAGTCTGTAATGTCCAAAACTTTTACACTTTTCGTTGTTTCTGCCCTTTTGGCTGGCAGCTGTATCCTGTCTCCTGGCAAGTAGAGTATTAAGTAATAAATTACAAGGAAAAGGGCGTGGCTGTGACTAATTCGCTCGCGAAAAATAAAGAAAAACATTTTTAGAGCCTCAAGAGTTTATTGAACTTTGACCGTAGCACGCCTATTTGTGAGGGCCTGGCACGCCCTCTAGATAACACTGTTGGGAATGTATTGAGTCATAAATCCGAAAAGAAGTAAAAGTCGCAATATCGCATGTCCCTGTAGGCAATTAAGAAGTTTATTTCTTTTTATAATATAATTCTTAGAATTATAATTCGATTCTACAACAAAAATTTCTGTACAATTTTCATTCAGATGATATTTTTAATATGTTTTAGGCAAAGTCCATGAACAACAAAGCATGATCAAATTTGAAATTAAATTGAATCCTTAGTTGCCATACAACGTGTGATTTAAAGTGCCCAGGGGCAAGCTTGGAAATCAAAAGCCATTTGAAGCAGTTAATCAAATTGTGGCAGCGCCTAAAAACCAGCAACACGTTACGTATGCGTAATAAAAGTCATTTACAAGCAAGGGGATATTAGAATAAGCCACAATTGCTTGCCAGCTGGTAATTGAATTCAAAGTCCAATCTACCTCGAAGACAAAAACAAAATTCCAAGTGCAATATGCAATTCCTTGGAAATACCCACAAAAACCACACTGTTCACAGTGCAACTGTGTGGAAGTCACACATACAACCGCAAATAGCCACACGGCCGGTTTGCTTGTGAAATTGCATGGCCAAGATGATAAAGATGATGATGATTTTGTTGTTGTTGCTGTTGTTGTAACGTGCTTTCGGTTTTTTTTTTGTGCTTTTGGGTCTTTTGGGACTGTCTCATTGAATGCCACAAAATGCAATTTTATTCTGACCATCACTCGGCATGTGGAACAAGATGTGGCTGTTGCTGCTAATTCGGAAATTGTGCTTTTGTGTTGTATTGTACCAAACCTCCAAACTACCGCCCCACAGCTCCAGTTTCGGCTGCTGCCCCAAAAAAAAAAAGCTTTTATTTTATTGTGTTGCATTGCTTTGCTTTTTGTTTTATTTTGCTGCTCTTGCTTTTGTTGTTGTTGTTGTTTTTCAATCATGCATTTCGCTTTGACTTTTACTGCACCCAAAAAACGCACCGACGTGCACAAAAAAAAAAGAAAAAGAAAATACAAACGTTAAACTGAAAGCAAACACGCAACATTTTCAAATTGTTGTTGTCATTCTACTTGTTGTTGTTGAACATCTTTGTTGCTGCTGTTACGATGCTTACAGGCAAATTGTTTTTGCCATATTAACACAAGCACACAAACACACGTATATATTCACACTTTCACACAGATACAACAACACTGCCTGCAAATTTGTGTGAAAAGCGTCGAAAATTTAAATTTGACTACAATTTTTTAATTAACTTTTCTTTACCTCTCCCTGTTCTTTCCCCTTCAATCTGTTCTGCTCTCCCTCTCTCGGTCTTTTTTATACACCGCAGTGTCATATTGCTGCCGCTATGGTGGCCGCATCAACATCCTTTGGCTACCACTCCGTCAATCAGCTGGACCGCACCATCATGTGACGTCAGCCAAGCAGCTGCAGCACTTGCAGCGGCAGCAGCAACTGCGGCGGCGTCGGCGGCGGCGGCGGTAGCAGCGTCAGTGGCAGCGGCGCCCGCAATTCTCATCAATATCATTCGTCGGCGGCAGCCACGCCCAGATCCTCGCAGCGCTCCTGCACACGCTGCCAGAGCTTTCACCGGCATAATCATCGATCCCGGCGTCGCAGCTCAGGGATGCAGCTGAGGGGCGACTACAATTCGACGTCTGCGGTGAACAGCGCGGCTAAAACGATTGTTACTATTACGGCGCCGCCAGCAGCAGCTGCCTCGGTCAGCACATTGCATCTGGGCAGTGGCAGACCCTCATCGGTGTCCACGCTGACGCTGGCCTCGGTGCCGGCATCGATGCTGTTGGAGGCATCTTTGGGTGGTGGTGGCTCCGTCAGTGCGGCCAATACGCCAATTGCACCAGCCATGAAGCACACCGGCTTCGCTATGACGCCCGGCGCCATGGGACCATCGCACTCGGGCCATCATGTGTCCTTTATGCCCATGCCGCTGCCGATGATGGGTGTCAAACGTTTCCGTGACTCCAGCTCATCGCTCAACTCACCAACGGCCGCCAAGTCCGTGGCCACCAGTTCGGCGCCATCGCTGACGGAGGTCGCGGAGTCACCGACGCAGGGGCATCATGCGGCGCTGGAGCTGCGCCAGAGTGTGCAGAGTCAGCTCACAACGCTGGAGGATATGGATGTGGAAAACAGCGATGACAGCAGCGATAGCGGGAGCGTGGGTTTGGCCCTGGTGGAGACGACGCCACAACTGGAGTACCAGGCGGGCATGGCTTCGAGTTCCTCAAGCGCTTCGGTTAAGTAAACTCGTCCAAATGAACTCAACCATATAAGTGTTAAAATCTGCATATAAAGTATATATAGTATGTAAAAAGCGATTGAACTCTTGGTTATTATTATTATTGGCCCGATAAGTCGGCCAGTCAATAGTTGTTTTTATTTATTATTTATTGCATAAGTAGTTACAATTAGCCGTCATATCTTAGTTCTTCCAAGAATAGATTTTATCCTTTAAGTTTGTAATACCAGGCATCTTGTAAATGTTGACTCATCTTTGAAATTAACATTACTGAAAGCTACGTCTTCAACCTGTCCACGTACCTGAATCACACTCTCTCTCACCCTTCTAAATAATGCTCCTTTAATGAGTATTTATTCTTAACTAAAAATAAATACAAAAAATTACAACATAGTACTCTCTTCTCTACCAACTCAAACTGTACAATATTACGGGTGCAAATGAATTTAAACCTACCTTAGCCTCAGAAAAAAAAAACAATCAAATAGCAAAAGGCTTCAATAATTTATTCCAATCTATTTATATGGCAAGCTGATCCCAACTGATCCAATTTTTCAGCGTTATACTCAATGCAAAAGTTCGGACCGTTTTCTCTGGTTTCTCGTTGAGTTGTGAAAGTGTTGCAACCTGATTTCAATGCGTTGGCAACGCTGTATTTCTAATCGAAGTTGTTAGAGTGATTCAAACAAAACTTTGTTAGATCGTTGCAAGGCCAAAACTAAAATTTGTTAACACATTAAACTGAACTGAACTGCTTTAGTAATTTTTAAAGAGAGTTCAGCTAACAAAAGATTTAGTGAACTAAATAATGTGTGACAAGTTTAAGTGACTGCCACATTTAATAGAAACTGGAGAAATAATAGGAAAACAAATCAACGTGTAAATCTTTGTGTTATGTGGAGCTGACATTTTATAAATTTATGTTAAAACTCTCCAACGTAAGTTTAATATAATAGTGTCTAGTTAAATAAGTAAATGTAAAATGATAAAAAATGCATGATACTAGATAAGGTCAAGGATATTATGTGTAACTAATCCGTTTAAATTCACAAAAACTAAAATTAATAAACTAATACAGTTAAAAACTAAATGTAAGTTATTTAATTTGGTTTTGAAACATTTGAGTTTACAGTTATCAGAAAGCGTAAATTTTTCTAAACTGGTAGCACAGGCATACTAAGTAGTCACTGGATGCAACACCAATAGTTAAATAAATAATAAGCTCACGCGCTGATCACAGCATACCACATTTAATAATAGTATACATAAGAACCAATATAAGTATGTATTGGGTACAAATTAAAAATTAATAAAACTTACAGAATTATCATCATAATGCATTCAGGCAGATAAAAGAGGAAACATCATAAATTATATAAAGAATATTAAGGAGAATCATGCTCATTGTTTACAAAACAAACAAATCTGAATGGAAAGCAAGAAAATTAAACCAGAATTAAAACAAATGGCAATTATTAATATTCAATATGTATAGCAAATAAGCCCATAGCTCATAGAGTAGTTTATATATACATATATATGTGTGCGTTTCATAAATAGCACTAAGTGTATATTTAAGCATGTATGTAGTAGTTTTGTCTATTTCTATCGGTGTTTATGTGCTGTCAAAGAGAGAGAGGAAAGGAAATGAAGCAAAAGCGTCGATTGAATGCGCAGCAGCAAGAATTTATTATATACATAGTACATAAGTGAGTAATTACTTAGAGCCAATCCACTAGCAACTAATATTATAATAGAACCCACATTTGCAATAGTTATTTATCCAAAAGAAAAATACACATAACCATTAGGTTAAGCCATAAAACAGATTTGTATTCCATATGTATGTACCTATGTGTATTAAGATTAAAAGATACTGAAACAGTAACTGGCGCCTGATCTAACATTATTTAAATTTCAGCTGGACAAAGTGTGTTTCTATTTGTTTTTGGCAAGTACAAAGTTTATGTGGCCTGCAGAAAGAAAAGGCAACACTTGTGTTTGTGATGGACACGCAGGACAATACACACAAGGAGGAGCTTGCTGATGGGTGCAACAAGAGGCGAAGGCCAAACTACAGACTTAAAGTTTACAGTTTACAGTTGAAGCTTACAGTTTACAGCTAACATTCTGGTGTCTTGTTGCGGGGTTGGAGTATGATGGAGTTGCAATTGCAAGTGCCACCCGCCAGCAACTCATGGATTGCATTGTACAGCTGTCAAGCTGCTCAAGCAGACACTCAGCCAGTCAGGCAGTCAGTTGAACGGTCGGTTGGTCGGTCGGTTGGTCGGTCGGTCGGTCTGTGCGTCAGCCAGTTAGTGATGAGATGGGTGCCCAAGATGAATGCAGTCAGCAGAGCGCGAAATGCAAGCAACGCATCTAAAACAACTGGCAAAACGCAAATACAACCAACAGCAAACAGTAAACAGCTGCCCGAGTTCCCTTCTATGTTGCAAGCTCTCCATAAAGTTTAAGCTGATTTCGTGCCCCACCGAAAATTGGGTCGTTGCGCTAACATTGTGGGGACAAATCGCGCAACGTGCATCAACTATCTAATGAGAAAATAAGCCAGAGCCCAACCGCCAACCACCAACTACCAGCCAAAAACTACGCAACACAACGCACTAATGACCCACAAAAGCGACTTAAGCTAAAGCAGTTTGGCCCAAACACACTACACTCTACTACCTTCTTAGAATACAAATTTGGTAGACGAAAGGTTCAGATATGAAAGCAATTGTGGAAGTTTTTTAATAAGTTTCTTGTAGCTCTCAATTGTTAAAGATAAGCAACTTCTACAGGCATGCAAAAAGAATCAGTTTCTTTTTTTAGTTTAATGCCGCGCAACTCTTCAATTATGTTGCTCAGTGTAGTAGTTGCCACCACAAAGACACACACACACACACAGTGACTGCTTGGCCATTGTCCTTGTTGTAATCAGCCAAATAACGACTGTCAAAATGGCGGATAAGCGAAGAACTAATAAAAAAGAAACGTTGCATAGCGCAGGGGGCCATTAAATCGCAAACTGCACAGATCTTCAGCTTTTCGTGGGGGGTCTTAGGAAGGGGAGCAACTTATCAACCAAACTAAATTTGAGGCAAGCGTCGAACCCTCGAAAACATTTTATTTGCTTGCTGGTAATTTTGTTTCCTTTCGGTGCTAGTTCTTTACGGTTGCTCTCTTTCTCTCTCTATGTATTATATTTTTTTTTTTTTTTTTTCTTTAGCTTCTATTGTTGGGTTGGTTAATGAACCGAAACGCGTGTTTGTCCCCGGGTTCTGGTGTTGGCATTGGACGGGTTCGCTGCGCTTTTTCAGCTGTTCAGCGAATTTGTTTGCCAATATATAAGGCCAGAGCAATCATTGTACTGATGACTTTGTTGCTGGCTCGGGCCAAATGCGCGGGCGTTATTCCCCAGTCCCTTGGGACATAGCGTACGTGTGTGTGGGTGTGTGGGTGTGTGGGAGTCCTGTTTGTAAGGGGATTAGGGTTACTCGGTTGTTTTGATTATTGCGTTTTGCTTATATTGTGTGTTTTCGCTTCCTCGCTGTATGTGTGTGTGTGTGTGGGGGGGTGTAGTTTATCATAGCAGTGCACACATGATTATAGACATGCCAAAATAACTTACACTTCGTATAGTTCATAATGCGTTTAATTACAAACATAAATTACATTTGTTTTTGTTTCCGTTTTCAATAAGTTATTAGAAATATTTATCTATTCAAATAACATTTCGTATACTTAATGTAATCATTCAAGCGGGTGGCTTTTATTATTACTACAAACTATCTGCGTATTGTATAAATAGCTGCAGCCTTCGGCTAAGACATAACAATAGGACTGGAATTTGAACCCTTATCTTCGTTGTTCAGTTGGCTTACGGACTCCGGTGACTTGGGCAACGTATATGCTGATCTACCGAATAAGGCTTTCATTTAATTATGTTCAAGCCATTTATCTTCTCAATTCTGCATGTAGCACGCAAATGAGTGTGTTTTTGACAGTTTGCAAGGCATTCGCTGAATTCTAACGAACTTGATGTTAGGTTAAGATTACATAAACTTCAATCACGCTGCTACCAACGTGCTGCCGTTAATAAATGTATAAAATACACCACTTCATTTGCAGAATAATTCTTGTTTACAAAACACATTTCCTGGAATGGCTTGCATTGCTTTCAAGTAATACGCATTCAGTTTTCTCAGATATGTTCGGGTAACTGAGCTTAATAGGCTAATAAATAATATGCAGCTAGTTGGATTTACATGCAT
Organism: Drosophila maculinotata; assembly: GCA_035045305.1. Classification (NCBI taxonomy): domain Eukaryota; kingdom Metazoa; phylum Arthropoda; class Insecta; order Diptera; family Drosophilidae; genus Drosophila; species Drosophila maculinotata. The sequence goes on along the minus strand of JAWNPD010000329.1, from coordinate 4,518,829 downwards.
TGTAGGTAAGTACTACAGCTCAGATTATAATAGTAAATTCTAATAAACAGATCTTCCTTGTAATCAAAAAAGTTAAATTCTGGATTTTGAAATTAATTCTAATAAATGCAATAATTATATTAAAAACCTCCGTTCGCTCGTAGTTAGCCCGTAATTAAAAGGTCGTACATAAAAATGCTGTTAGAGTGTGCAATGGAAAAGCTGTAATGAATTGAATATGCATGTAGCTGAAGTGGCCAAAAGCCGTGGGCTCTCTTTAGTGTCATTTGAGGAATGTTAATTAAATCAATATAGCTCGTTTTAAACAATTTCAAGTTGGCAAAGCGCATAAAAATGCTAAATAAATTGATGAACTGCGGCGAATGCGCAAACAAAAAAGGCTGACAAGGAGTTATTGCTGGCGGTTGGTGAGTCCTTGTCGTAAAAGGAAGGCACGATGTAAAAGTCTATCGACCCGTTCATTGAGGCCAGGAGGAGTGCGCGCCACAAAAGATGATGTTGGTGAACCCACAAGGCAGCACTTGCACTTGGGCATGGCTCTTGGGATGAGGGCCTAAATTGTATAAATATAAACGACATTAAAGCGCGTCTGGAAATAAAACAAACAACAAGTCGAACTCAATGAACTGTGCGGAGGCCGCTCCGTGTTGCAACTCCTCCCTGTCGCCTGGCATTTCACAGTCTCTGGTTGGCATTAAGTTGCCACTGCCATTGCCAGGATGCTGTTGACTGCTGCCTTCTGCCAGTGACTCCGACTGTTCCCTGCCTGCTCCTCCAACACAGGCGACGGGCGACGGGCCAATTGAAGCGCAGCCTTTTTGTGTGCTTACTGCCGATTTTCCATATCTATACACAATGCGTTGCTATTTTCGTTGGATGCTTTCACAATTTCTATTATGCCCGGGAACCTTGGCTTATATTTAACAATTTATAAATATGAACGCCCACCTCAATGTTATTGGAAGCCATTCGAATGATTACCAAACGACACAGCTCGCCGAAATGTATACATAAAATTGAAAGTGACAAAATGAAGAAGAAGAAGGAAATGAGCGCTTTCTTCGGGTGACTGAATATTTGATACCCTTACAAGGTAATTACAAGCTACTTTAGATTCTCTTTTTATTAATTTATATTATCTTGATAAATAAAACAGTTTGTCCAGACTGCATAAGCATTTTTGGTGGAAAATCTATTCTGTGATTCCTCTCAGTATTATATATCAATTCAACCCGACCGATTCCAATATCTGATAAATAATACATATGCTTAATGGAGTCCGAAGTCCACCCATCTAAGTGTATCACTTTGATTTCATAACAAAATATACAACTCTCTGTTAGGGTATAAGACTAAATGTCTATTTTGTAACGCATAGGTGGCATCACTCCTTGTATCAATATGTAGAGAGTTGTGTTGCGTTGTGTTATTGTTATGGGTGTTGGCCCTTTTTTTTCAATTTTTGGGACGGCTGCGATGGCAACACATTGTTCTAAATATCACGCAAGCAATTTTCAATTGAAGCGTGAATTTCGCTCTGCGTCAGTGAACAATTCTCAAAGCTTCAAGCTGTTGATAGAGATATAAGGTTATAAAGTCTGGCGTGGCCTGGCCAGTGGCAGGTAATGGTCGGGGTGGGTTGCATCGGGGAAGGCGGCGACGCAGCGAGCCAAATAAATGACATCAGTGGATTATCGCCAGCATCAGGACAAACACAAACATGCGCCATTTCCTTGCCTTCTGCAATATATAAAATTGACAAAAAAAAAAAACAACAAGCATAATACACAGATAAACGCACATACATAGATGAGTGTGAGTGTGCTGTGTGTATGTGTGTGAGTGGGAGGCAGCAAAACAAAAGCATGAAATATCACAGAAAGCAGCTCGCCAAAGTGTCGACGATGGGAAGAGGAGGGGTGGGCAACACGTAAAGTATGCGTTATCCTTGGACTGACCTTGGCAGGGGACAGACCCATTCTTTGGCCTCAGCCTCGACATTTTTTTTGTTGAATAACTTCACGCACTCTCACACACACACACACACAGAGATCAAGGGGGAAATGGCGCTTGTTCATGAGTGCAAGTACAAATTACAGGCTCATTCAGTTTGCGAAACGGCAGCAGGAGTAGCGGCCAGAATCGAGAAGGACCACCCGCTGTTGCACTGGCCTCCCATGGTAATCACGTACATGGCCTGGTCCTGGTCCTGGTCCTGTGCCAACAACAGCATCAGCACTAAAGCAAAGGCCAGAAGCAGCTTTAATACCGACATTGACACTGCCACTGCCACTGCCTGTTGTTTTTGTTGTTGTTCTTGTCATTATTGTTGTTGTTGTTGTTGTCGTAAAGCTCCCCGCTTTAGCGTTAAATTGCAAGTCTTAAATTTAATGCTTTAATAAATCCGAGACAGTTACAAAAAAACCGAAATGAAGCAAAACACTCGCAAAGTCAGACTCATTCGCAATTCGTAACAAATTGAATTCAATTAAATAAATTAAAGTGCATTTTACATAAGCACCGTTGCAGTGTAATAAAAATAAATTAAATCACTTTTAAATGTCACAGAAGTGAAGAGCATCAGCAGCAGCAGCGGCTGCAGGAGCAGTAGGAGCAGCAGGAGCCAAAAATAAAACAACAAAAAAGTAGAGTGAGAAGTTTTCCACTTTTCCACTTTTCAATTTAACAGACAGTCAATCTGCCAGCGCAGGAAAATCAAAGCTAAAGTTGAAACAATGAAAATTGAATGTAAAAGGGAATGGGAATGGGAATGGCAATAGGGGGAAATTCTAGCGTAATAAGGATCAGAGCACACATTAATAAGAAGTGCGCATGTTGAAAAGTTTCTCAGTCAATAAAAAAGTTCATTTGCTATCGGGTTAAAGTTGTGTGCTTTTAGCTCTGGATCTGAGGTTGGTTGCGGTTGCTATCCAACTTGACAAATGACATAACTGTGCAAACTCTCTCACACACACAGGGACACAAGCACAGATACAGATACACACATGTGACATGTCGCTAAATCGCTACAATCGAGACTCATTTTGTGGCACAAATAACAAGAGACATAAGCACAAATAGAAGCCATAATATAAGGAAGGCAACGTATGTAAAGTTTCTAAAACCACAATATCGAAAAGGTTTTCCAGTCCCGTTTAAAGCCTTTAATAATTGAATACCAACTGCAAGATTCGAAATTGCAACCAACCAACGGATAAATCTACATCTACAGCTACGTGCAATTTATAAACTGTGACTAATATGTCACTGGAATTATAATCGCCTTAAGTAAGTATTAAACTCAAGGTGTATAAATTTTGTACAATTTGACTGGATAGGTTGAATAATAGGGTTACATTACGCTTAAGCCCGCTTACAACCACTTTGGGTTTAGTTTGAGCTACTGTTAAGCTTGTTTTAAGTTGAAGATATATTTATTAATATTATAAAAGACTTGCTCACTTATATTTTTAAGCCATCATTAAAATTATTAAAGCTACTTTCAAATCGCCTGACCGACTTACACATTTTTGTAATATTTCCTTCAGTAGTTTAATGTCCCAACTGTTGAGTATAAGCCTGAATACACAATCATGTGACTGAGCGAATATTAGCTTTTTGCAGTGAGCACCATTAGTATCATCCCCAACCCAAATGAGGCTGACAGGGAGATGACATCTGAAGACAAGCCCACCCCGAAGAATACAACTTTTGCTGCGAAGGGCACAAAAAACATTAGACATGCGCTGGGCATGAGCACTTTGTACGAGGATGGATAATTGAAATGCAGCCACTTGTCTGCCACTGGGCGGGGCTCGATAAGAAGGAAGCAACCAACTATGGCTACTTTGGGTAGCAGCTACTAATCAATTTAAAAGTTTGCACTCGCGCAAAGTTTGTTGCATGTTCTTGTCTACTTTCAAGTTTGCTGAACTAAATCTCGAGCGCTAGTTAAACGTTATGTACACGACTAATGGGAAAACTGAAATAGCTAAGGAGATTTTTCGTGGCTTGTTGGGTTGTAAAAAAAAGAGGTAAGCAAACAAAATAGAAACGAGAACAGAACGGACAACAAACAGCGACAAGAGAAGAGAACCACACAACACAACAGAACAGAACAGTAGAACAACAAAGTAGTTGTTCTGCATTTCCGTTTCCGCTTCTGGCTGCCGCCATGGCGCTTATGTCGCGGATCCCCCTCCCAAGTAGACAAGCATGAAAATTGCATTGCTTTTGCTGCTGCTGTTGCTCGTGACGAATCTATGTAATATAATATTTTGTGGCGTAGCGAGTAGCAGCTATTACTAAACACGTTCATAAATTTCAAATAATAAAAAAGTTTCGCATTTGAAACATTCTGCAAAAGCAATTAGTTTGCCGCCCAGGGCCGCTGAGCATCGTATTGCAATTAACGATACAAAAACGAGCACCAGAAAAACAATACAGCGCCAAATGGGCAGCGATGGCAACTGCGGATAGCGGACGGCCAACCACCCACCACCAACCACCAAGCAACTGAAAAACCCAAAAAGCCAGCCGCCAACCCAACCAACTAACCAGTTAACTGAATGAGATGAGTTATGAGCCAGGACCGGGCATCCGACGCCTACACCAACACATCTGCGGCCTTTAGGACTGCTCCCTTATTGATGTTGTGCTGGTGCATTAGTTACCAAAATCAATTCGGCTAGAATTTCAAAACCACAGATAAAAATAAAATGTAATAATAAATACAATTTAAGCAGCTCCCATTATTGATGTCCAAATTGAAAATGCACTTCAATTTATATTTACAGTAATTCTACTGTTTGAACTGGTATATTAAAAATGTAAGTTTTTTTATGTCTGAAAACGAGCAGACAATCTCTGCGAAAATCAGAGGTACATTTCAACGAGCCTAAATCGATTTCATGACATGTATGTGTTCTTGTGCTTGTGTTTGTGTGTGTGTGTGTTTGTGAGTGGCGTTAATCAAATTACACTTACATGGATGTATGTGGAGCCGCCCAGTTCCAATCCCGATGCGAGTGTTAATTAAAAAACGCATGTTAAATTGATTTCCAATTTGGAAAAGTTACAGTGCGGTAACACTGCCCATTATGTGATTTGTCTGTATGACTGTGAGAACTGCTCACTAAATGGGATTACTGTATGACTGTGTACAAGCTATAAAAGCACATACGAGCGAGATATAAGTGCTATTAAAGTGCTGCTTCATCACTCCTTGGATCATCGAAAGCCCATTTCAAAGCAGAAGGCTAAAAGTGCTGCCTGTGGAATGATGCCCCATCTGAAAGAGTTTAATTAGCCCCAACTGAAGTTCCAGTTCAACTTGAAGAGCAGCTAACGCCGCAAGCCAAAGGATAACGTCTTCTGAATTTTAAGTGTGCGGTAACTTAAACTGGCAACAGCAGCCAAAAACAAGTGTTTAATAAAATGCAGAGCTCGTTTAAATGTTCCCGCTGGTCATAAGCTTTTTATTTTCATTTATTTATGAGATAAACTTTTGATTTGTTATAGCTGAAGAGGTTGCAGGCAACTCACCCATTCACCCCCTGCTGCGCAAGCTAAAATTTTATTACGCAAATAGTATTTGGCAGCATTAACAGTCCAAGCCGAGCAGCTGCCTCCTGCTCTCAGACCAATAAACTGAATATATAATGCGATGTTTGCTTGTGGCCAACAACGGCTTCCTTTAATTCAACTTGGGGCATATTTCTCGCTTCCAATTCCTAGAATCGTAACGCTTGAGTTAACAAACTTAAAAAAGCAAGAGTACTCTGGTCGAGAGTGGCCGACTAGGAGATTCTCTGTACCCAGCCGATAGATCTATATCTGCCATGATACGATTTTGTTGGGTAAAATGTAAACCTTGACCAAAAAGACATTGCTTTTAAAAATCGGTTCAGTTTTGACAAAGTTTGTTTTTGAATTTTAGACCGGTGCCATCATTAACTTTCAATGGGTACAGGGATTGTGTCTACTTATTACTGTTAGCGGGAAAATATTATCAAGAAATATCTAAAACCTTAACTTTCAATAGTTCAATGGTGCCTTCTCCCATGTGCTTCATATTACCTACCAAAACATAAATACCTTCCTAAGAGTAAATCAAACTTTTTAAATAAATTTTCGCGATTGTTTTTATGGTCTGTGTGTAATAAATTTAACTGTACAGTTAAATGTATTAGCTGAAAGTAAAAAGCAAGGGAAGGCAAAATTAAATTGGGACTTCTTTTTGGCATTTAAAGTATCTAATTTTAGAAGCGAAATATGTTTGTTGAATTTGAGGTTAGGTGATATATATTAAGCAATACAAAATATATATATTTCAGATTTACATGAAGAAAATGCAAAACTTAAGTTATGTAGAGCTAACTTTAAGCACAGCCTAATGAGCTATATGAGCTATTTCCCAAAGTTTATCAAAGTTCCGTTATCAATTTAAGCATAATCGAACGACGCGTCGCGACGTGTAGGAGAGCCAGAAGCTGCGTATGCCTGAATTCTAATGTTTTCAACTTTGTACCATTAAGTAACACTGCTAGTGACAGCGCTTATCAGAGGAATTAGCAAGTGGTAGCCATATGGAGCACTGAGTGAGTGAATGAGTGGAAATATATTTTCTAGGTAATCGCTACATTTAATATGCAATAATGATATATATTGTGGCATGAGCTTGTCAATGCTCTACCCACTTACGCAGACCGCTCCCCGTAGTCTAATTAGCTCGGGTTCAAATTGCCTCGCAAATATCATGTCAAATAATAGCAATCAGATAATAAGTGTAATGCGTCCAGGGTTACATACATAATGCTTTTATTATTGTGCTTTATTGAAAATCTACTTTATTCTTAAGGCTCTACATTATCAATTACATAAATCATTTTTAATAGAAAAACCATTATAAAACACATCAAATTTTTATAACATTGTCACCGAAACTTGCAACATTTAAATGCCCATTTATTGGATCGTAAAATAGAATTATATATGTATATATTTTAACCCACATCATCATCATCATCATCATCATCATCATCATCATCCTTCGTATTGTCCATTGATGCATTGTTATAGGCGTTGTTTGGAATATGCAGTTGTATATATGTATCAACCTATGGGCTAGCAGGGTACAGATTAAACTTTAACAACAACAAGGCCCTATACAGCCCGCTAAAGATGACTCTATTCGGTTACAGGCCGGAGCTGCGCTTTCCCGCACCCATTACGTACTTGTTGAAAACATCATTTAGCTGCTCCATCAGTATAAAGGTGAGCACTGTGTGCGGACCCAGGCGGAAGTAGTAGGGCGTGAAGCCCTTCCACAGCGAGAGGACGCCTTCGTGGCGTGCAACCCGGAGAAGCACATCCATAGTGCCCTTGTACTCCGGCTTGCCGTCCACAATTTTCATGTTTTGTATGCGCGTCTTGGCAATGTCCAGCGGCATAGATGCTATCGTCGTCAAGAGGCCGCTCAACATGCTGGCGAAGAAGTGCAGCTTGATGCCCTCCTCCATTTGCAGAGGCCCGTTGTGGAAGTACCTCTTGAACTGCGAGTAGCTGGCCAGCTGGGTCATGTTCACCACCATGGCGCGTCCAACGGTGGGCAAACAGCCGCGCCACAGAGCCGTCAAGCCCTCCTCGCGGGTTATCCTCGCCAGGGCGTTGCCCACATTCTTATAGTTGCGCCGCTCCTCAAGCGGCAGGCGTCCGTCGGAGGTCATGCGAATAAGAGCCACCTCTGCCGGGGTGCCAATAAACGCACCACAGGCGCCAGCTATCATGCCCATGACCATGCTATCCACCACATTGGGATTGCGCTCAAATCGTAGTTTATATTCCTCGTTGAGGTAAGTGTACACACCCAACCGACCTGTGGTGTAGGTCGCCTGCCTCAACAGCGCCGCTGATATGCCCTGGTAGAGGGCGAGGGGTCCCTCCCGGCTGATTATCGTCTGAATGCAGTGGAATGAGTTGCGGAATTCCTTTGCCCCGCTGCCGGCTCCAGCGATCTGCATCCGATTCTTGACCAGATCCAGTGGCTGGACGCACATTGTGGCACCCATTCCACTGGCACCTCCAACCAGATACTTCAATCCCGCGGGCGGTGTCACCTTTTTGCTTGTGTCTTTCTCAGACATTTTTGCGCAAATTTTCCGATTACACAACACTAAATGTTTTGATTAAATGCACTGCGTTATTTTTTCTGTTTCCACCTCCAGTTTCCAGTTGCAGACGTTACAGCTGTCACTGCTATTAGATCCGTTCTTTGCGATGCTATTGTTGGGAATGTGTGTATAAAATTATACTACAATTTTGTATATATGTCAATGCCTAAAACTCATTTAATAATAAATTTTTGCTAACAGCAAGTGCGAGCAGCTGATACTGGCAACGGCACACATGCACACATATGTACATACAAACATACATATATATATACATATACATATATATTCAGACACTTCCTCGTATTATTTTTGCTTGCAGCTGCTTTCTCTCACTGCCTCTCCGCCGCTCTTTGAATGTGAATCAATGTCACGGACGTGCGTGTAACGTCATGGAATGTTTCTAATTTTAGATGATATTTTTCGTTTATTTTCACGTGTTGCCTGCCACAAATTCCAACTGATTGTGCGACGAAAAACTGCACAAATTAAAATAGTCGCAATTGCAATGAATATGAGAACAAAACCACACTGCAGCAATAACAATTCGCAGTTGTGAGTGTTGTGTTGTTGCTGCTGCTCAGCTGATGACGTGTACAGCGACGGCGCGAGAGGCAGACAGGGCTGTCAGGCTGTCAGCTGACGAGGGAATATAATTTGTAAAATTATTTGAATATGATACTATTTATATGCTTAAATGCAGCGAAATGCAACATTCAGACTTACCTGATAGGAAACATTTAAATGCCGACATTACTTCGAAATAAAACCTCATTTAATATGTTTAGATAGCAGCGCACAAACTTAATGCGATGCTGACAACTCTGCGCGACCAATAGCTGGTTTCTGCCTCTCAGCTGCTCTCTCTCTCTCTCTCTGTCTCTCTCTCTCCCTGACTGTTCAAGACGGTGTTGTTAAACGCTGAACAGCTGTGCTGCTTGCTCAAATCATTTGCTGCCCGATACAATTTAACAGGTAAAGAGCAACTAAAGGTAACTAATTTAGATACTCATACCTCCGCAATTGAGTACAATATGTATATACATACATACATACAATATACAATGCGTGCATACACATCAATTTATATGTGATTTGTTGCCGTTATTCATGTTATTATCGGATTCTTATCGCGCCTCCCAGTAAAAATGTTTTGGCAATTTTTATTGTAATTGCTCTAATTACCTATGTTGTCAAAATATGTTGATGTTGATTCAGTTTTGTGATATTATTGATTCCTTTAACAACTTGTTGCTAACCAAATGTGCGAAGCTGATTTCTTAAACAGTCTCAAAACAATCTGTAAGATACATTTACAAAATTAACACATGCACTCATCGTAATCAAAATAATATGTAAGTATGTGTTAAGTATTTAAAAAATTATAATTAATTATCGTTAATTAATCTTCAAGCATCTATTGTGTGGGGCTCATCAAAGAGAAAGCGAGGTCATTGCAATAAAATGAAAATAATCCAAAATATATTGTATTTATCTTTGTATGAGTGAATAAGGCAGAAATGCTCATATGTGCCTCACATATTGCATGTACTTTGACCTGGGCTGATAATTGCTGGCAATCAATTAACACACTTACGCATTCTCGATTTGATGAAATTATCATTATGCTCAAGGTATATTCTGAATGTATCGGCATGGTATCGCTTGGCAGCCTTCAAACATGATGGGTCTCAACATTTATCCAACGGAGCACATTTCGCGCATTCGCGCTTCATTCAATCAGAGAGTCTCAACAGATTGGCTGTCGTTTGCCTGCCATTGAATCTGAAGCGATTTCAATTGAATTTAAGCGACAACGAAATTTTTTGCCTCATCGAGGGATTTTCGAATTTTTTTTTTAAAAGAAATCGAGGACGAACAAGGACAACATCACAAATGAGAGCGCACATTGTAAGCAATCATACGAAGCGGCAGAACCAAAGGAGAAGCATGAAACGAAAATCTGGAACTGTCAAGCGAGGGTCTATAGATAAAACTACTCATACTGCTCGTACCACTACAGCACCCGTAGCAAAAGGCCGGCAGCAGGAGTCGGAGCCAAAGCCACTGCCCCAGTGCCCCACCAGCACCAGCTGCAGCAGTGGCAGCGGCAGTTAATACGGTCGCGAAGCCTTGCCGCATACATACACACACACACACACACTCAACACACATATGCACTCAGTGTGAAGGACATTGTGAGTGAAATTGAATGCTTGGACGTTTTACACAGCCATCCACAAAAGCCGATGATAAAAAGACACAAACAGAGTTTGATTGACTAGCTGGCAACTCATGTGACACAGCGGAAAATAATGAAGCGGATCAAAGAAATATAATATTGATTATATTTATAGCTACAAACTGCGTACAGGCAGCGTTTCTGCCAGTCCCTAAACTGTAGAAAATGGTTTCTTGAAGGACTTCTATACTTACTATCAGATAGAAAAGATGTTTTAAGATTCTATGAAATAGATGCATTATGTCAAGATTGTTGCTGATCTGACAGGTTTAATTGTTTCTTTAAAATATTCACATTTGAGTTGAATTAATTCTTAATCATTAGTTAGCTTTGAGATATATTCCCAATTTCAGAGTACAATTTGTATATAATTTCCAAAGAACATCTTTTAGTTTAGCTTTGTAGCTTGAAGAGCTTCGCTGGCGTTTCGTTGTCAGCATTACTTGTATTACCTGCTACTTGCCCTTATTTAGCTAACGGATCGCCCTTTGGGCGGTTACTGCCTCATCATTCATGCGACGTTAGCTGGCCAATCAATAAAATTTCACGCTGCTGTAATCAAAGCATGTGATATTAGCGTAAAGTTGAATGAATCCATGTGCGGCAGCATCCCGGCCAGATCATACCAGGCCACTGCCACTGCCACTAGCACTGGCACTGGCACTGGCACTGGCACTGGCACTGGCAACAGCAACGGCAGCCAGGGCCAAAAGCATAACCAAAACCAGTACCAAAAGAGGCCAGCAGACAGACATCGAGCCATCGAGGTCCTACCCGGGAGCTGTGTGGCTTTTGTGTGAAATGCTAAAATGATAAGGTTGCTCGTAATATGTAGACTCTATCGAAGCTGAGCATACAAAGCCGAGTTGAATCAACAGTTTGACGTCGGCACCCGCGTCACCTGCTAAATTTAACGGTGTACACGCGACGCAGAAGAAATGATTTGACAGGGAAAGGGTAAAGCAACAACCACAACCACAGCCACAACAAAACAAGAATAACAACTCCCACAAATACCGCCAGCCAGTTTCATTTGCAACTTGGGGAATTTATTTTTGTGCAGCTCGTTTAGTGATGCGTTATGGCAAACGCCAGTATCACAGCCCCGAATCATCAGAATTTGCAGGTAAGCTGAGGCTTTGGCAGCGAGTTTTGGCAAACGACAACGACAAAGTTACCAGTGCAAATCGACAGGAAGATTTTAGTACGCTGGCGATGGTGAACGATAATAAGTTTGCTTTCCTGCCAACTCTCAGCTCAGACCGTGTCCAGTGTTTCTTCTTGGCGCGAAGTACAATAAGCAAAGATCCTTGAATTTCAAGCAAAGGTCGCAATTCTCAGACGCATAGAGCCATTTTTTTTGGCACTGACTCTGACATTGTCGAAATTGCAGCCAAGTGCAATCACAAATTCCAAAGGAATCACGCTACAATTGAATAAGTACACTTTCTGTTGTACTTGGAAGTTGAAAAGCTGAAAAGGGGATTGAAGGGTTCAGGGATTTTAACAGAAGGTAGGTATGAGTATATATATATGAGTATCAGAGTTGCCAAGAATTATATTTTCAGCAAATATAATTACTAAAATGTTGTAGAGAACGTACAAGAAACTTACGCATCTTATTAGTCGCTAATAAAATATAAAAAGTATTTGTGTGTTCTTATTTATATTGCATTGTAAATTATACAAAATATTATTCTCTGTTCACTAGCTGCCTGTTGCTTAACTTAGAGCTACCTGCTACTTAATGGAATCTGCTGTAATGGAATTGACCTTAAAGACTCCGCCAGCAGCAAGCTAGAGAAACTGGTTTCCTCCTCTGGGTTCAAATTGCTTTGCAGTGGTGCAACGTTACGGGAGCAGGGTGGTGCAACCAAATTGTTGCCTGGCAGCGCCGAGCGTCCATTTGCAATATGCAATATGCAAAATGCGACAAAATAGTTGGAGCCACACCCAGCCACTTGGCAGCCCTTGCTGCGTAAATAAACATTTAGCATTCCATTAGAATTTGCATGGCAAATAGAAGCTGGTCGTAAAAGGGAACAAAAAAAATATTGTGAGAAGCCGCTTAGCCCGCCAGGATAAGCGTGGCAGCAGCCAATTTGTGCGGGGCAAGCGACTGGGGCACTACCAGCTAAATCTGATTGTGGACTAAACACGCTAATGGCATTATAATTATCCCTGGGGTTCCAGCCACGCACCCAGACTACTGACTACCTGGCAGGCACGTTCTAAAATGCAAATTAAAACTTTGCACAAAACTTTTCGACGCCACTTAAAGTCGCGTCGCTGCAAAGCACCGAGCAAATTGCATTGCGGTCTCTGCCGCCGCCGATGATTCTCTACCCCGTTGGGACATTGTCCCGCGTCGTGTCGGCCAGTTGGTTGAGATCCCTTACATTAACGTATAATCAACATTAATGGGGCTGACAATGCGCTTCCGGAGACAGGGACACTGGGACACAATACAAAACCACACAGTCGCCAACTATGGAGCACATTCTTTACAGTTTTATTGTGTTTGCTGGCCAGCCAAGTGAAAGTGGCCCTTCAGTTTAGCCATCGCTCCACTTAGTCCAACATGGGGATTACATTCGCATCAGCTCAATGAGAAATTATGTGTACGAGTATCCTTTTGTATGTGTGCATTGTTGTCCTTGACCAAAACTGTCGACTCTTGTTGGCTTGCTATGTAAGAACTCTACTCAGTTGGCCCAAGTTTATCTCTAGCTGTCTATTTACTCACTTCTTTCTCACTTTTTTACTCTCTAAATTGTATGTTTTTTCTTGTTGTTTTTCATTATTTATATACCTTTGGATATTTCGGATGTGTGGCAGCTGGGTCCAGTTTTTATATGCATATTGATAAAGCCTACGCTCCCATTAGGCATTACGTATACGCCGCATCTACTCACTAGAATGACAGCGCTCTGAATACACGAAAATTTATGGCTGACATTGTATTCTGTATATGTGTGCGTGTGTGTGTGTATGTGTGTGCGTGTAAGACACATTTTTTGGTCATATAAATTAAGAGCAGCTCAGTCGTGAACCAAACAACTAAGCCATTTTGAGCTGGAATATCTGTCCGTCTGTGGCTTCAACTCGTAACTAAAGTCAGATTGAGATAAAAAGTTGAAATCTACTGCGGCTGCAACTTGATGTGGCACTTGCTCCATAAGTGTGGCCAGCCAAGCCACAGCAACTATCTGCTGCTACTTGCAACTTACTTTGCCACTTCGCTTGTCGTCTTCTGCCAGCCAACAACAACAACAACCATGCAAGCAAAACAAACAGCCACCCGACACTGTGAAAAGGAGAAATTCCTGGCCTACAAAATTAATGGTGCTAATGCCAAGTGGGTCTATGGGTGTGTGTGTGTCTGTGTAAGTATGTGTGTATGTGTGTTTGCATTAGTGTGTGTGTTCCTTAGCTGAGTTCAGGTCTCTCTGGTCAACTCAATTCAGAAGCAGACGTCTTGTTACCCAAAACCACTTTGCAATATGAGCAACAACAATATTAAACCGGCTGAAATGTGTTGATGACTTCAAGTGTTGTTGTTGCCAAAAACGCTAGAAACAATCCAGTGTATATATATATAAATATACATATATATACACTCGTACACTTACAATTAAAAAGGGGTTTTAGATGTGGAAACAGAACAAATTATTGAAGTGAGTAAGGAGTTATTTAAAGTGTATGTGTAATTTTAAGTAACAATAATTGTAATGAAATTTGTTTTATTATATATAAATATTTAGTATTGCGTAATTTATATATAAATTATAATATTTAAACTGTTGATTGCGTGAACATTAATACAAAATTTTAAAGAACTCAAGATATTTTATATCCAATTAAATTAAGAAGAAAATCCGTTTGGTAGTTCAGTTTACTTGGTACCGGTATCCCGTAGTCGTGCCGTCATCATCCACATATCCGATTTAATCTTAGCCTACGTTCTGAATCAACAGACATTTGCTGTCGTCATTTCCAGTGGTGATTTATTATGCAGTTAGTTTTTATACATGTTCGGGTTGCTCTAGAAGATGAAATTTGCCACTGGAAATTTGCGGGTTCACCAGGCACAATACGTGATTGATAGCCCCTTAAATAACCACAGCTGGCAACGGTTGAGCTAAATGTTTCCGAGTGGATATGCCAACTATTTAAATATTTGATTCCGAGACCTTGACCAGCATTAGTCATACAAATTGGCAGAGGAAAGCTAACTTCAACTGAAATTGCAGATACATAAATTAAGCACTGAATAACAACTATTTTGTGGATAAAAAATACTTTGGTGTTGTTATTGAACTTAAAGAGACAATATTGATATTTGATTTTTAACAAATTCATTCAATATTAAATAGTATTTAATAATTATTATTAGTTTATATTTTTATTTCCCAGTTTATATATGCTAAAGCGTCATCGTTTTTCCAATGTAGAAACTGAAAAAGTCAAACAAATGACTGACATATATGATAATAAAATTCCCCTGTCTCAATCGAGCTGCTGACATTTCCCGCTTTTATTTAATTGTGCTCTCTGTTTGTAGCCGATACAAAAACAAAAACAAAGATGATAAGATGAATTAAGCATTATAAATAGAGCTCTCTGTGCACAGGTTGACTCAGTTCATCGAGATCGCGAGATGATTAACAAGCTGCCTTTACTTCTGATAGCACTGCTAGGCAAATATGAACAGCTGCATCTTTGGACACTGCTCTCTAACTGTTTACTGGTCTCTTTTGTAGTGACGGCGGTTCAAGTGCACGGACAATGCTCGTTGAGTAGCAGGGGAATTGAGGGCTCAAATGGCGTCTTCACTTATGCGGATGCCGGTGGCAATCAGCAGCTGCTGAAAACGGCAAGAGTTGGCAATGGGGTTACACTCACCATGCATTGCAGTCAGAACGAGATGCACCAAACCACGTGCCAGGGGAACAGGCAGTTGAATCCGCCACTGCCGCTGGTTTGCAACAATCAATTGACAGCACCCGGTGTTGTGGAGGTGCCAAATAACGATCGTTCCTGCCCGGCAACCATGTATGCCATTGGCTACAACTTTAACAATCGATTCCTGGAGTTGTATCGTGCCTGCTACAGTCCGCAGAATGTGCGCTCCTACTTTTCGGATGCTACACTCTATCCGAAGACAATCTGTAAGTGTGGAATGCTCGTCACGAGATTGTTTTCGAATCAATCAAACAATTTTCTTAACTAGTTCCAAGGCGTCCTTGTATGCGGTTTACAACTGATGAACTCATAACACCTGCACAGGAAGCCTCATTTTTAACAAAAAGGATCTACACGACCTTTCTTCGCATCTATGGTCGGGATCAACTATATTTACGCAACAATGTGGATGTGGTCATAAATCGTGGTCATCTAACCGCCTCGGCCGACTTTCTGTTTGGCGATCAAAGCTGCGGCACATTCAAATATTTGAACGCGGTGCCACAGTTCAATACCATCAATGATGGCAACTGGAGAGCCATTGAAGAGTGGGTCCGCCGTCAAATTCCCGCCAACTCAGTACTGCGCGTTCGCACGGGCGCTCTGGAGGTGCTGAGCCTGCCAGATGCAACTCCGCGCGCTACCCTGAAACCTGTCTATTTGCATGGCAACAACCAGAATCCTGTGCCCAAGTGGATGTACAAAATAGTGCGAAATGCGGATAATCAACCGCTCTACGCTTTCATCACATACAACAATATTTATGCAATAGAATGGCCCCCAACACCTGTCTACTGCTCAACACGGATCCAATGTCCACTAGCCCTATCTGATAACGGTGCTGAAGGCTTCACCTTTTGCTGTGATCCGGCAAGCTTTCATGTCTAAGGAATTTTATTTGAATTGATTACGAAAATGCATTTTAATGACAGCTGGTGATATCTAAGAAACATTCAACGAAATAAACACGTTCATATTCTCTTTAAGAATTATTATCCTAGTAATTTATGTTTATGTCACAATTGACAGTCACAATTCAGTGTTTGTAGAAAATACTAATGATTATCCTTTTATATCTAATTTTCCAGTCTGAATCTTAATGCGTCTAGTGCCTCATTATTACTATCATTACAGTAGGTATTTATAGTTGCACGAATTTAATCTAGAGGGACTTAAGGGTATGACATTATCCTAAAGTGAAGCACAATAAACCAGGCCAACCAGCTTTAACTGCTGGCCAAGCGAATGATCATAAGGTCATTGTGGTGCCGCGGGGCGCGGAGCGAGGGGCAGTCAAGCGCAGCTGCAAACAATGGCATTTTAAAAGGCGAGGGCGCGACTTAAACCAACAGCAACAACAAAAATGAAACAAAAAAACATCAGTGAATATGAGGGTGAAGCCGGCAAAGAGCAGGACTTAAAGACAAACATAACGTTGGCGACACCCACACATAAGCACACAAGCACACAGCAAGGCACATACAAACGCACATGGCGTATGCGTAATAACGTTTTGCGTTACATTTGCTTTTTATTGCATACCGCAAGAGCCGCCTTGCCTCTGCCTCTTCTTTTTCTTTGTACTGCCGTTTGTAGCATTACGCCGCATTCTTGGCTAACGCTGTTGTTGTTTTTGGTGCTGATGTTGCCCTTTGTATGCCACAATTTCCGCGCCATGTGGCACAGCGAATGTAAATGCCGCACGACAAATGCGAAAACTTTAAACTGCCCAACAGATGGGAATCAGCCCAAACAACCAACCCATACTTTGATACGTTTGTTTTCTTGGCATTATCGCACATAATAATTCCGTAAGTCATACGTAAGACACAAAATGCCTCATGTGCTTCGGGTCATATTAGGCCGGGCTGCTGCAAGTTGGACGACTGCTACCGGTATGCGCTAGGCTGACTCACCGAATACGCTTCAGTCCCATTTTGGCACTTGAGTAACTACATGGATTCATTAAGCAGATAGGTAGTCAAATGCCACGCAAGTGTAGCGCAAGTGTAGCGCACATCGGAGCAGAAAAGTGGCCGCAATCAGCAAAGCGGCAGACACAAATAGCGCCAGCAGCAGCGGCAAATTGTGTCATTTTCATTAATCTGTATCTGTATCTGTATATGTATGTACATCTGTATGTTTATCTTTATTTATATCTGTGAGTTTGCTGCGCTGCTCGAACTTCATTGAATATAGCTGCGAGCTGAGCAGCCCGCGAGCAGCGGGCTGAGGCGGATGCCAATAAAACGGAAGCCGCGATTAAATACAAATAAGGCATTAAGTGCAAAGGCGCTGAGGCACATAATACAAATTGCGACGAATGCCAAGGAAGCGAACCAGGCGACAGTAGGAGGGGCGGGGTTGGGGGGCAATTGAGCAGGAGAATGGAAAGGAGGCATGATTGGTCTGCCGGCGGCCATATTGTGAGTGTCCCACAAAACTAAATTCGTCGCTGTTGATTTTCTCACAAAATGGGTATATTCACTTTTGGATTGAATTTAATTATTAAATAATCACAGATTTTGTTTATAAGCATTAAAGTGTGATTTAGGCTCAAGCAACCACAATAATAATAATCTGGCTGTATTTTATTCTTACCTTATCAATTTCCATCAGCCGTTTAGAAATGTCCTGCAAGGATAAGACCATGATTCTTTTAGTAGGTTTCACATATCGTCAGATACATCTCGGTTTTTCTTATCGCATTCTTATCTTCCGTTCGGCGCACTTATTCGCTTTGAAGATACATTGACTTTATTGAGTAACAAACATTCTTATGTTAATAACCACAGATAGTCATTCGTTTTTATTTATGAGTATGAAGCTGTAGCTCTTTGTATAGTCAAGTTAACTCGTCCAGAGAATGCAATGTAGATTGCAGCTTGCTGAGTGGTTTTTCCAGCCCGTAAGTAGGCAATGGTTTTATTTTTCCGCTAGGCAAACTTTTTATTAGTATGGACAAAAGGGTGGGGGTGGGTAAACCGAACCAGTGCTATATATAGTATACTATAGCATAATATAAAAAAGAAGGCAGTGGAAAATCTTGTGCCTAAAGTGAGAATTAGCATAGAGACGATGAGGCACAGAAAGACAAAACAAAAATTGGGTTTAATGGGCATTGGTCTTTAAAATTTGTATGAATGTGGCCAGCAATTTGTGTTTGTGTTTGTGTTTATGTGTGTTTCCATTGCCTGGTTGTCAACCTATCTAGAACAGTGCCAAGGCCAGCAATGGTATCATATTATATCCTTATATTTAGATATTCATCTCGACAAGAGAGTTTCTCGTCTGTGGATGTTGTTGTTGTTGTTGTTGTTGTTGCGACTGCTGCTTGGCTAGCTGCACAATTTTGCGGTTCATTTAATAATTTTGCGTCTTGTTTACCTGGACTGCCAATTTTGTGTGTCGGCTTTGATGGGTCGGACAAGTGGCCATTTAACCGGCGGCCATTGGCATTATCCAAACTGCGGCTCAACGCTCGGCTCCTCGAGCTAACGAGCTAACGAGCTGCCATGGCAATTAGAGGCGCCGCCTACGACGAGTTCGAGCTGTGCATAGAAAATCACATGACTGCCATTTATTTTTTACATTTCCATTTCCATTTTATTTCATTTTTTCTTTCGTTCCACTTTATTTTTGCACAAATTTAGTTGATTAGCTTAAAAAAAAGAAAAGCACGCCGTCAAAGTATTTGCTCAGTCATCGCAATGTGAATGAGTCAATGCTCGATGTGTTGTTGTTGGCTGACGATGATGATGATGAATATGATAATAATGTTCATCAACAAATTGGCTTTTTTCAGGTGTCTGCGGCTGTGTGTGTGTTTGTGTGTGTATGTCTTTGTGTGTAGTAAGTGTCAAGTGCCTCGACACGGCTCAACTCAACTCAATTCGGCTCGGCTTGCTTTCAATAATATTTATGCTCTCGGCTTGTATGCGAACTCAACAGGGCATATATTTCCAATTAAACTGAAGCATTCAGCTACAGCCAGTGTGAAAATGCACACACAAATACACCCATACAACCCACACGAATATTCGAGTTTTCTCCTTCTTTTTTGCTTTGCATATCGTAGAATTTATTCAAAATCTACAGATACAGATACAATTGCCCCAATCATTTTCAGTTTGGCGGTATTTTAAAATACTTTGGTATCGCCATTTGGCTTTCTTAACTCAATCTGGCGATTGCATTGCCTTTGTTAAGTTTTTCTTAGTTTCAGCGTATTCCTGTTGAAAGATGCAGATGAAATATAAACGATACGTGATACCCACTCAAAAAATTGCCCACTCATCCAATTAGCCACATAACCAGGAGGAATTTAAGATTGCGATTGTGCTAGCTCACACTCATTAATATGCGCTATTTGTGCAGAATGTGCAGTGCCTGAAGTTGGAAATAGAATGCTTCATTCTGTTCAATTCATGTGCCTAATTCCGACCTGCGGGTAGCAAATACTGCAAATGGATTGGGCAGAATGTAACAGAAAAGCGCTAGCCGGGAGGCATGGGGCACTCTTAATGACTGACAGGTGGCTGCTGACTCCTGACTGCTGGCTACTGACTACAGGACTACCGTAGATGGCAACGGTACACAGCAGCGTTGACTGGCAACGTCAAACAAAGAGCAACTGCTATGCGGTTGCTTCGGCAGTTGTTTCTATTGCTATTTTTATACCCTGAACCCATTAAAAATTGGAAAAAGGGTATAATGGTATTGTGCTTTTTTCGCCAAAAAATCCAAAATTTTATTTTTTAGAATTAAATTTGATGCCAAATATCGATCAAAATTGCCTCGGGATTGACAATCGGTTCAGATTTGACAAAGTTGTGGCAGTTTAAAGTCTGGGAAGGTCATTTATAAGGAACTTTTTGTCACTTTTGGCGTGATTTTTGACAGAAAAATTAAACACCACAAAAATCACTTTTCGTATAGTTTTTTATACTAACTGAGACACCCACAATCAATTAAACGTAAAATTTCAAGATTCTATATTTTGAAAAATCGAAATTGGTAAGGGTCCCCCCTGATGCTTTTTTTGCCAAAAAATCATAAATTTAATTTTTTCCAAAATTTATAAACTTGAAATGTAGAATTAAACTTCATGCCGAATATTGATCAAAATGGCCTCGGGATTGACAATCGCTTCGGCTATAATTTTTTGAAAAAAAACCTTTGTTAAACCCTGATAACATTAAAAATGGGAAATGGTTTTGTGTAGAAGTATGTAACAGGCAAAAAAAGCATATCCGACCCCATTATGTATATATATCAGATTAAGTTTATTTTTTTTTTTTCGGAATCTCGTCCCGGTTTCGATTCCAGACCAGTGTTTTTTGGGCATAGTTTGAAAGTCATAAGAGCTACAGACTTTATATTTATAATATAAGTTGTCGTATTTTCGGCTCAATACAATCTCATCCTCTTTACCCGTTCAAAAGGTATTGATAAATTTAGATTCCAGTTTAGTGTGTTTTGGGTACAGCTTAAAAGTTATAAGAGGTAGAGACACCAAATTTGGAATGTATATTCTATATCCTACAGCATACAAAAGTAAAAAAAAATTAATTTTTTAATACCTCACCACGATTACCCAGAAATACGTATTTTAAGAGGTATGACCTTTGGATTATGCATAGTTTCACATTTACATACGTGCCATCTTTATGTCCTACAAATTTCATTACGATTGGGAAATAAACAAAGAAGTTATTTACGATTCAATGCAACATAGTTTATGGCCAATGGAAGAAAAATAAGCAAAGCAATTGATGAAGCGCGCAAGATAAATAATTATGAATGAATGTAAGACCTTGGATCAGGGTATATCCTAGTCAGGCACTCTCGACTAGAGCACTCTTACTTGTTGGTATTGTTGTTGTTATTGTCGTTACTGCACGCTCAGTTTGAATTGATTAAAATTGGCAGCGGAAACAAAACAGTAACTGACTATTAAATGCTTAGACATGGAATAGCCAAACAGCTGATGGCGTATAGAGAGATACTCGACAGCTTGAAATGAAATTTCTACAGTTTTCCCATTTGGACTATCCGCGCTTTGTTTTTTTTTTTAGCTTGAATGAGTTTCTGGTGGGAAAAGAGCCCAGTTTTGCATGCCAAATGAAAAATGCCAGGCCAGGGTCAGGGCAGCTCATGGCTCGTGGCTCATGGGTGGTGGGTGGTGGGTGGTGGCCAAGGGGTACTCTACTGATTTCCGCTCGTCATATGCACAATGGGGACCACATAAGGAAGCACACAAGCACACACACACATACATACACACTTTGACGTATACCTGTCAAACGTGTTCGCTATTTTGTTAAACGCACAGGAAATGTGTTTTTTATTTTTTTTTCGTCATCAAAGCTGCAGCAGTGCAACATGCAACATGCAACTGTTCACGTAAAAGATGCAAATGCAAACGGCATTTGAGGATTGCGAAAAGCCAGATGGTGGCGAAAGCTACGCAATTTTGAAGTGCTTAAAATGTGTCATCGCCTAAAAGTACTCTGCCGGATTAACGTCATTCAGTTGAAATGCTTAAAGCTCTAGGCTCAAAGCACAGTGATTGCAGTATGCATCTTCAATGGTCAAATGATGACAGCTGCGCCTATGCATATCAAAAATCAATCACAAAGCCCTTATATACCTTTAAGGACAAACGGTCATCAAGTAAAGTATATTACCTAGACAGCTAACACGTTGTTAAAAAAATCCCACCTTGAGGTTGTCAAATTTCATTGAATATGTATTTATATATTTTCCCGGTTGCGGAGTATATGGACTGGAAGAATATGGAAGTTTTTCAGCAAAATTCAATTACCGGAATTTTCAGTGAATTTACAAAATCTAAGCCAACAGAGGGAAACTGATGAATAGAAAACAAGTAAGAGTGCTCTAGTCGAGAGTGCCCGACTAGGATATACCCTGATCCAAGGTCTTACATTCATTGAAGTTATTTATCTGCATTCATACATAGAAACACACACACATATACAAACAAAAGCTGCTGGCTACGCGCGTCATCAATTGCTTAGCTTCTTCTTCTTCCTTTGGCCCCAAACTATGTTACATTGAATCGTTAATTACCTTTTTTGTTTATTGTCTGATCGTAATGAAATTTGTAGAACACAAAGATGGCATATAAATGTGAGACTATGTAAAATCCGAAGGTTATACCTCTAAAAATACGTATTGTTCGATTTCTTGGAGATCGGGGAGGGGTATCCAAAAAGTGAAATGCATTTAACCTCTATATGCTATTGGAGAGTATATGTATCCAATTTGGTGACTCTACGTTTTATAACTTTTAAGCTATACCTTAAAAACACTGTTTTGGAAACTTAATTTATCGATAACTTTTGAAAGCATTGAGATATTGAAAAAAATTTTAAGAGTTTGTTTAGAGCCGGTAGTACCGTAACTTAAACTTAAATATAAAGTTTCTAGCTTTTATGACTTTCAAGTTATGCCCGAAAAACACTTGTCTGAAATCGATATTTATCGATAACTTTTGAACGGGTTGAGATATCGAAAAAAAAAGTTGAACTTGTTTTGACCCGGCACTAGGAGAACCTATATTCTAAATATGAAGTCTCTAGCTTTTGTAGTCTCCGAGAACAGTGCGTTCATACAGACGGTCAGACGGACAGACGGACAGCCAGACGGACATGGCTATATCGACTCGACTATTGATAGCGATCAATAATATATATACTTTATGGGGTCGGAGATGCTTCCTTATGCCTTTTACATACTTTTGCACAAAATCATTATACCCTTTTTTCCCATTTTTAATGGGATCAGGGTATAAAAAGGAATATATTTCAACACCGGTTCAAAAAAGTATAGAAATTATTTAATTAAATTCCAAACTATAAAGTGAAATGGAAATTGCAAAATAAATTCCAACGAATTCAGGAGTCTTTCAGTAGATTTTTAAATCAAAAGGAGGATATTACAATGCTGAAAATAAACTTATTTAATAAAAGCTTATGATTTTTTAATTACTGGCCATCTTTCTTGAGTTTTACTTATTTATCTCTATTTTTTTATTACTTGCTGTCCTTTCATTAAACTTATCACGTCGCTCAGGTGACTCTGTTTTTAAAAACTTGTCATCTGTGAGGCAACTTAGCTAAGTAGGAATCCACTAAAAAATATAACATAATCAACAAAATAAATTAACTTTTACTTTGCGTTTTTGATCAGCAACTTTGTGGGTGGGCGTGTTGCAACGACTAGAGACGAGAAAGAAAAAAAAAACAACAAGGATGCTTTTTATAAAGCAATTTGCATATTTACGGCTATTTACACTGGTCTGCCTTACTTGGGGCTGTTGTTGTTCAAGATTGTTGCTGTGCCTGAGTCAAGACTCAGCTATCCTGGCTATCCAGTGACCACGCACGTTTTTATATGTGTGTGTGCCTAACTGGCTGAATTCTGTCTAAATTCTGGAACATAAATCCGTGTGAGGTCCTTGCTCATTGGCCGACCAAAGGCTGCATACAAAGTTCTGGGCACATAAAACGCACATAAACAAATGCATGTAGACATAAAACACGGAAGCACGCACAGAAACAGCGCCCCACACACACACACACACACACACACACACACACACACACATGCTACCGTTCTCTCATCGAGGAACGCAAAAAAACGTAGGCACTGATTACATTTGCATATTATAAGCAACCGACAGCCCCACTCACTCCCCCCACCTTTCACATATTGATGAGGTTGCAGCGCCGCAAGGGTTAGAAAGGCGATCAAGTCCTGCCACAACTACTGAGTCAGCTGCAGCTCCTGGTATGCTTGCGTGAGTGTTTGTGTGTGTGTGTGTGTATGTGTGTGTGTGAGGTTGTATTTGTCCAAGGAATTTAATTTCCAACTTTTACGTTTGGCATGTGGCACACAACTTTGGCAGTGGCAAAGTTTCCTCCAGCGCCACAGACTGTACTGATCTAATAAGATAGGTGTGAGGACTTGCGAGGGGCATTTGTGGGCGTGGCAAGCACACCATTTACGGCACTTGTTGAAGCAGCTGCAATCTCGGCAAGGGATTATGCAGCTGCGAAAACTTTAAATTATGTAATTCAACACGTTGCCAATACGAGAAGGGACATCCGAGGCAACATGCAGCCAGGACAACAAACACACACGGTACACACGTATGAGAGCACACACTCTCACACACACACAGCCAGAAGGCACGTAGGGTGCACGCTTAAATGCAAGCCCAAACTTTAGCCGTAGCTCGTCGATGGATGAAGGCCTGGCCTGAGCTGGGCTGGGCTGGGCTGGCATCACCTGGGACCCACGAATTTCAATTAACGTACCTGCACAAGCGAGTTGCGCGTTATCAACGCTAGGTGGCGCCCATGGTGGTTCTCAGCTTGTTTTGTAAATATTTGATGATACACCATAAATATTCTACACCCTGCACACGAATTGAGAACAAATCAGCTTTTTATTTAATAGGATAATATACTCATATACTTATGATAACACGCAATCAAACTGTAAACGAAACTGAGACCAGAACATAATCAGATCCAAGGCAAAAGTTAGTCCTTAGTTGTTAAAATAATATAATTAACTTATAGCAGCTATGCTTGTAATGTTATATACTATGAATTCTGATCAAGAATACATTTAGCCTAATATTGATAGACTTTTTGTCCCATAAATATTGAATACAGTCCCCATTGCTGGGGATAATATATATTTATTATTCTATATATATACTTTTAGTTAGAGCTCAATTCAATGTTAAAATATGGATGTCTGGCTGTGGCAATTTAATGGAAAACTATTAAAGTTAGTACAACCACAAATTAGTATGCGTTCGTATATACCCTCTTCAGTACAAGAGTACCCTCTCTCGCCTTGAAAGAGCACGCGAATTCACTCACGAAACTTTTTGTTTTGCTTTATATGGCGAGCAATTAAAGTGCGCCGGTGTGAATATGTTATATGGCCCCACTGCTCCATCCACCCTCTCCCCATCCGTGTCACACACACATACACAGGTGCCCAGAATTCCCGTGCTTCAGTAGCGACAAAAAAATGTATTACCTTGAAGGCAGTTTTAAAAAAGAGAAATCGTTTTATAAATACGATTTCATCTAAATTGCAATAAGTATAAATCACAGTTAGCAATTGTGGCTTACAATAGGGTGCCAACAATTTAACAATTTGGTTCTGGCTCATTTTGATATGTGAGAATCATTTTTTTTGAATGTACTGCCTGCTTTTTATCTATACTTATTTATTTTAAATGCCAGTAAGCCGAAAAGGAATTTAGAGAAAGCACTCTGGGAAACTACTTAATACTCTGCAATAGTTATCTAGAGAGATATAACTAAGGCACTGAGCTAACGTGTCATTTAAAATAACCAATATAATGTCGAAAATATTAAGCTGAAATGCTGACACGAAGATTTTACTTCATCTAAAGTTACTTATATATATTGATATACAAATATAAACAAATTTACACTCGTAGAGTATATCTGTTAAAAGATTACCAGTTTCATCTCTCTATCAGACAGAGCTAGAGCCAAGCAGCTTCTTTTGCTCCGGCAGCGCATTGAAATTTTTTATTTTTTTATTACAGCGGCTTTTGAAGGAGATTTACTTGGGTGGTTGCCTGGGGCGCGGTTTGCGTTCTTTAGCCCAAAAAGGCAATGCGCGAGTATTAAGCAAACAGCGTGAAGCACACATGGGCACACACACACGAGCACACACGTTTAGCTAAGCTTATTATACACACAATTGCCAAAGGCTGACTTAAAAGTAAGCTATATAGGTGAAAGCGAGTGAGCAACGGAGATGAGAGAAACTTTCTGCGACGGATAAACACCAGCTATCTCTTGCACTCTCTCCATCTATCTCTATCTCAGCTAATGCCCAGCGATGGGGGTGTTTCTTAAATGTCATTGGATTACCGCGATTATCTTTCTCAAATATCATTTCTCACGAAGGCCAACAATGTCTATAATTTATGATTATATTTATACTACATATGCATTTGGAAAATTACATGTAGACATATGTTATATGTTCGAGCTGTGTGGGGCGTGGCCTAGCCACATGCCGCACATAAATGTGCAGGTGTGCGGTCGCGTGCTCTTTTGCGGTTGCCTCCCAAACCCGTGGCGCAAAAACTCAACAGCCGTTGACGTTGCGTCGTCAACGTCGTCGCTGGCTATTTACTTTTATGGCTTGTTTGGCAGCTCATGAAAACTTTTGGCCCGTTCGCCCAAGTGACCCATTAAACAAATTGAAAATGAACAGGAGCAGCGTTTCAGCAGCTGGACTTGCCACTTGCTGTGCTTTCCCAGTCCAGTGGTGCTATGCAACGGCGCGTATGTGTAATAAATTTTAATTGACTTGCGCTACAGTGCAGTACAGAAAACTAGCAGGAACGGCAGCATCATCAGCACCAACATCAGCAGGAGTACCAGTATTGTTGGCAAAGTTCATTGCGGTTGAAAAGATTTCATTGAATCACAAGTCAGAAATCTCAAGTTCTTAAAATTCGGTGCTCAGTAGCTGGGAGAAGTTTTGCCTTTTGGCCAACCAAAAACTTTGGCCATAAACACAAGTGTGCAAAACTCGTGGCAGCAATAATAACGGCAACAACACAAACGAGAGTCACAGCAACAACAACAACAACATTGGCCAGGGCAGCAATGCGTATACGTAATATGCAGCTAACTGGACAATTTTACTTGGCTACGCTCTGCGGCGCAGGTGCGAACGAAAAATATGCCGGCAATTAATGTTAATCAAATTCATACTATGGCTATACAAATTTATATTACAAAAACCCCCGAGCAGGAATAAGTACTTAGCTTGCGAATGGCAACTTCGCTGCTCGCTAGGAAGCCATGAGACAATTCCTGTTTGGTCCTTTTGAGCTGACATTGTTTTAGTTTAAGTATCGCAAAAGCTAAACAAGATAAATCATTTTTGTGGCTGGCACCAAAATGCATTTAGGACGCGAAACGTAAAATTTGTTGCCACTTAATTTGTTGATTTCATTTAATTTGTGGCGTGTGCACAGACAAACACACGGATCTAACCACAGCAACACATTTACACAACCACACACAACAACACATACAGGCACAAACGTGCGCATCCATCATAGCATACTCAATTAGAGCACCATTGTTATAACACAGAATACTATAGTTTATACTTATCTGTATACCCTTCCTTCTTCTGTACAAATTACATAAATGTTTATTTGTCAATGCCCATCCAAGTCTTCAAACTGCCATTACTTTGTCAAAACTGAACCGATCTTCAATCCCGAGGCTATTTTGGTCAATTCTTGGCGTCCGTCTTGCAGCCAAAGTTTATAGATTTAAAAAAAAAACATTTTAGCCTTCAAAGTGCCATAACTGAAGTAATTTTGGTCATGACTCGTCCTCTCAATTAATTCTAAAGTTAAAGTTTATGCATTTTTCAAAATAACCATTTTCATTTCTTTTGGAAGTGTTTTTTTTCTGAGATATTTGTTATACGACTAAAATCTCTTGCAATCATACATCTACGCAACATATTCAAGCTGCATTTGCATTTTAAAGGA
Organism: Drosophila maculinotata; assembly: GCA_035045305.1. Classification (NCBI taxonomy): domain Eukaryota; kingdom Metazoa; phylum Arthropoda; class Insecta; order Diptera; family Drosophilidae; genus Drosophila; species Drosophila maculinotata. The sequence continues at coordinate 4,490,844 of JAWNPD010000329.1, read as the reverse complement.
CCCTTTTTGCAAACACATAAAACATCTGATCAACACCATACACATTTATATACTTTGTTTATAAAGACACAGATGAGTTCGTTCATTATGGCTGCCACTTGTTTGCATAAATTTCACGCACATTTTGCCTTGCATACTGTGAAAGGACATTATGTGAATTTTTCATGGAAGCAATCGGTTAGGCTCATAATAAATGTGTCATTTGCTTTAAGCGTTTTAAATTTTAAAAACATGTTGAATAAATCATTTGCGACTTTCAGTTAATTTTATTTTAATCAACGTACGTAAATATTATGATCAACTTACCCATTAGGTATTGTGTAAATATTTGAGCGATTGTTCTATTTTGCATCATACATGAAATGAGTAATAAATACGTAATTGCTTCGCGCTGTAAATGAATATTAAAAAAAAAGTATATCTAGAACGGAAGCACACAAGTTTAATTATATATTTATTATATATATATATCTATAATATGCATTTGCTAGGTTCTGTCAAGTGCAGCTTTAGATGCAAACGGTCAGCATCAAGTGGCATCTTCAAAGATACACAAAACATTTTCGTGTGCTCAAATTAGCATGGTACTTCGGACAGATCTAAGCCTCAGCAACAATCTGTGCTCTAATGTGCACCCAATCGTCTCAGGTATTTGTATAGATACAAACATAAATAAACTCGTACATAACAACACCGGCAATGCATAATTCATTTTAAGCACCACTTAAAGTTATGGTGAACGGCCGGTGCGCAATTTAAGACAGAGTTTAATGCATTCAATATTATTGGGCATGTTGTGAGCGGTTTGGGTCGTTGCTCTGATTTATGGTGCGTATACTTGATGTGGCCGCAAAGCCACACAAAATGTTGCTGCTGTGCTACCTTTCCTCCTGCTGCGGCTGCTGTTGTTGCTGCTGTTCCCTCTTAATAGAGCTCAAAACAAACCTCTGTATACACACAGACACACGCACGATTCGCGAGGGTTTATATGGCTCTGATATTATTAAATTTTATAACATTTCGATGCGTCTGCATTTGAGCTGACCATAAACGGCTTTAAGGCTTTACGCTTCAAACTTTCCCTGGGAGGAGGTAGCCATCTAAGAGGCCTTGATATGTAAGTATGTATATTAATACGTATACGCGCTTATGCAGCCGGCCATGCCCAATTTAATTTATCAAAGTCATAAACTTTTAAACGACTATACCGAAAAATACTTCATGAATGATGGGCTCTGGCAGGCGTCTCACAATCCGCCAGCATAAGATTCTTGTCAAAGGGAGATAAGACACACGATTAAGTCGGCACACGCATACGTTTGATACATTTTGCATGTGGAAACTACAAAGTTAAGAGTGGTATAAGCAGCCGTAGTAATACTAAATAAATCAAGAAATAAAAGCCCTCGTCAGCACTTCGAAGATTACATACCCTTGCAGACTGGATACGTCCTGTTTATATTTAAGCTTGATTATTAGTTGAAAAACTAAAAAATATATTAGAAATTGTACTTAGTGAGTTTGGCTCAGATTTATTAAACTCATCTTTCACCCGAATGTTCCTATCGCAATTATAGTATATATAGTTATCTGAGCCAACCAACAGGCCAAAGTTTCATCAAGTTAGCTTCAAAATGTTGATGAGTTTGATTCACTTCGTATATTTTTCTACCCTTTGGCCATTTTTTTAACGTCAATGTGGTGAAATTAAAAGTTCATTTTTTATATTTGCTACATTTTTTTTCGTTGGATGCCTTTTACGTTTTGGAAGACCAATTGCACAAACTCAATTGCGAATCAGCATGTAGTCCATTTTTGCAGGTGAGCACAGTCAAAATTTGTTTGCTCAAAGTCCTAGGGTCATGAAGTTGGTCAAGTTACTGCCCAGCTGCGGCAAATATGATTATGATGACATCGAGCGTATGTTTTACCAATTATACACAGTTTACCATCAGCTGTGCAAATGCACGCATGAAAACTTCCTTAAAATGTACGCAGGGCATGTAAAACCAAGTAGGAGATAGGGAAAAATCCATGCTCGACTAAGGCATATCTGCTTGTGCGAAAAAATATGATATGCCCTTGGCTTTATCTGACATACAGGATGACCACAAAAAAGAGATATCAATGGCCTGTCCATATAAAAACTGAATCAGAATTTGTTGATGGATCACTCCGAGAGTCAAAGTCCGCAACCGAAATTTAAGCCTCGAGGTGCTTCTCTATCAGCCTGGAAACCGTGCACTGCCAAAGTTTACGCCACTTAAGCATAATTTGCTTAACCAAGGTGTATAAGGAGTCTGGAGAATAGCCCAGCTCAAGGAAAAAACACACATAAAAAAGCGGCAAAAATAATTCTTATGGATAAAGGTAGAACTCAGTATGTGTGTGTGTCAGACTTTAATTTATGCAGCGCCGCATTTTCAGGACTCATCCACACAAGCACATCTCAAGTACTCGCAGACAGGAAATCAACAAAAATTTATTGAGCATAAATTTAAATCCGCTTGATGCTCCTTTGCCTAGGCTTTTGGATTTGCTTTGCTTTGCGTTTTATGCGATTTTTAAATTGATTTTATTTCCATTTTTCATTTCATGTCTGCCTGTCTTCCAGCTCGTCGGTCTTTTCCTGTACAGTTTCCGTATCCGCTTCCAAGTGCCATTTGTCAAAGCGAAAACAGTCACCAAATAAAGACATGATCTGTGGCAACAGCTGTTGCTGCTGTTGTCCAGCAGCAATATGACATTATTGGCCTCCTCGTAATGAAGCACTGTTCCACTGTTTATGGATTCAGCATCTGTTTTCCTTTTGTTTTCATCACGGTTCACTCAAGGCCAAGCCAATGAAATGCTTCATTATAAATAAGCAATCTTCCTCACTTTCTCCCCCACATTATATTTCCTCTCTCATTGTTAGCTTCGGGCTGTCCGTTTCGGTTTTGTTCAGTGTTACGAAATTGGGTGTGATAATAAGTATCTAATAATTTGCTATCATTATTGGCTATGGTCATTTGGTTTTCTGCTCTCTTCGCACACTCTATTCATCTCTCGCTATCTGTTCCTTTTTGTCGGTTTCATTCCCACCGTTCATGTATTAGCCTAATGGACATTACTTCACGCCCCTGCCCTACCGCCCAAGTCTCAGTGATTACCGAACAAATTAAATTAGTGAAAATGTCGAAACGAGGCACGTGGCATGAGGCAAGGTAAGACAATCTAATTGCCTCCAATGGGGAGCCACTCTGTCTGCCTCTTACTGTCTGCGTGTGCTGTCGGAATATAGCTGTATTTCGACACATGTGTACCAATACCTACACATAACCCATACATATTACATATGTTAAATCCGACCGACATTGTAAGCAGGTGCTGGCATCAATTGGCCTTTGGGGCCAATAGAATTAAACAAGCTAATTAGGTTTTATAGATACTATAAGCGAGTACAAAACATTTTCTGTTGGGTCACAAAAGCGCTTAAGGGTGCATCCAAGGCTATAATCATTTTGGAAATACGCGCACAACAAATTAAAGTTGTTTTTTTGCAGATCTTTAAAAAGTGTTTAAAGATAAGCAACGAAATGTATATTATTATTTTTGATATAAAAAAAAATCTGCTCTTTCACATAATTTGATTTATAAATCATATCAACAAATATTTACAAATCTGATAAGTATTCAAAGAAGTTTTAAAAACTCCTTTATATACAAGCAGCTGAAAGATGGTCGCCCATACAGGCTACAATACGAAATCGCCGCGTCCGACGCCCACTCAACTCTCAACGACACTCAAGCGACATGCCGGCGCCAATTGTTAAGAATAACGGAGTTAGCTCAATGAGCTCTGTGAGCGGGCACCACATTATCAATGCAGTTATGCAAGCTAAGTCTTAGTTTGCACTTAGCTAAGTCTCGCACCAAGTGGTGTGTCTCAGCCAGCACTCACCATGCGTGGTGAGTGGTTTGAGAATTAGGAATAATTTTGAAAAAATTATTAAAAACGATAAAAAAACAGTTATAACAAGTAAGAGTGCTCTAGTCGAGAGTGCCCGACTAGGATATACCCTGATCCAAGGTCTTACATTCATATTATAATATAATTAATTAAATATTTGAATGACTACAATTAAAATATATATATGTATTAGTGACTAGTGCCATAATTAATAAGCTTTAGCTTGTAGCACTAGGATGAAAGTTTAATAAATAAATAAATAAATAAATAAATAAAAAATATAGAAACACACACACATATACAAACAAAAGCTGCTGGCTACGCGCGTCATACATTTGCTTTGCTTCTTCTTCTTCCTTTGGCCCAAACTATGTTACATTGAATCGTTAATAACTTCTATGTTTATTGTCCGATCGTAATGAAATTTGTAGGACACAAAGATGGCATATAAATGTGTAAAATTCGAAGGTCATATCTCTTAAAATACGTATTTCTTGGAGGTCGGGGAGGGGTATTTAAAAAGGGAAATGCATTTAACCTCTCTATGCTATTGGAGAGTATATGTACTAAATTTGGTGACTCTACGTCTTATAACTTTTAAGCTATACCTTAAAAACACTGTTTTGGAAACTTAATTGGATTGAGATATTGAAAAAAAATGATGAGTTTTTTTAGAGCCGGCAGTACAGTAACTTAAACTTAAATATAAAGTTTCTAGCTTTTATGACTTTCAAGTTATGCCCGAAAAACACTTGTCTGAAATCGATATTTATTGATAACTTTTGAACGGGATGAGATATCGAAAAAAAAAATGATAAGCTTATATTGCCTCGGCACTACGAGAACTAATATTTCAAATATGAAGTCTCTAGCTTTTGTAGTCTCTGAGAAACAGGCGTTCATACAGACAGACGGACAGACAGATGGACATGGCTATATCGACTCGGCTATTGATACTGATCAAGAATATATATACTTTATGGGGTCGGAGATGCTTCCTTATGCCTGTTACATACTTTTGCACAAAACCATTATACCCCTTTTTCCCATTTTTAATGGGATCAGGGTATAAAAATGTTAAAAAAAATTTTGATTTTGATAGATTTTATTTATTTTTTTTGTAAAAAAAAACTTAAAAACTCGTAATCTCCCATGCTTCAAGAGGAAGACTATTTTTCATAGCAAATAGGTAAAACGTAAAAAATCAAGATCACTAATCCTTTTTGGAATTATTTCGAGAGATGCAACTTTTATACCCTGAACCCATTTAAATGGGAAAAATGGTATCATGGTGGTGCAAAAGTATGTAACACGCATAAGGAAGCATCTCCGACCCCACAAATTTATTTATTTATTTATTTATTTAACGTCGACTAAGTTCAGTCGACATAAAAAAAAAAGAAATTATATACAAACAGTTACAATGAACAACGTTAACATTAAAAAATATAGTTTAACAAAAATTGAATACAAAACAAGTCTGCACTCCGACCCGTTGGGACAATTTTATAAGGCTATGGTCCAACTCACAGCGAAAGTGGCCAGAAGTACAGACTTTACAAAAATGACATATTAAACATATTTATTTATTTACATATTTATTTATTTAATGTCGACTAAGAGCAGTCGACACTGGAAAATTACAATTTTATAATTTAAATATATAGTTTGTAAAAAGTAAAAATTGAAAAGCACAATTTAAAAGAATGTAAATTATAAATATTTATTTTAAATATTTAACTTTAATTTAATTTTTATTTTTATTTTTATCTGGGGGTAATATACTTGAAAAAATTGGTTCAACATTTGTTGCAAGGATTGGGGAAAACCCAGAAAAACCCAATCAAAGCAAATAATACAATGGGCTTAGTAAGAATAAGTAGTTAAAATTAATTACGAGAAAAAAAGTTTAAAATAGAGTTCTCTGGATTGAATACACAAAAGAGTCTATTGTATTCAGAACTGAGTACTCGAAAAGGCTCATGCATTGAGTAGTTCGTAGTACAATGGTTAAGAGTAAGTGGGATGAAATTACGGGTAGGTCTAAAGGGAACCGCAAAATTAATTTGGCTCAACAACATAGGTGAGTCAATTTCACCATTTATTAGTTTAACTAAAAAAATTATTCCAAGCATAATTCTACGATTAGTCAAAGAAGGAAGGCTAATTAAGAGCAGTCTACTAGAGTAAGGAGGCAAGTCAACGCCTGAAACCCAGTTAAAGCCACGCAGAGCAAATATTAAAAATTTCTTTTGCACAGATTCGATTCGAACTTGGTGTATCGGATATTGAGGGGACCAAACACAAGAACCGTATTCCAGAATTGGACGAACAAGAAAAGTATAAAGTATCTTGGTTGTATAAGGATCATCAAATTCCTTTGACCACCGTTTAATAAACCCAAGAACTTGAAGAGCCTTATTGACAGTCACCTTGATGTGATTGTCAAACTTTAATTTGTTGTCTAGTAGTAAACCCAAATCATTTACTTCATCTATTCTTTCAAGCAGCCTCCCGTCTAGAAAATAACCTTACACTTAGAGCAGTTCAGCTGAAGCAAATTAACTTTGCACCAAGATGAAAAATAATCAATATCAACCTGCAATAAGTGGCGTGAGGTCAAGTCATTAAATGTTAAGCACAGCTTCACATCATCGGCATACATTACTACATTACAGTGAGAGACCATAGAAGAGAGATCGTTAATAAAAAGATTAAAAAGCAAAAGACCAAGGTGACTACCCTGGGGAACGCCAGAGGTGACAAATACAGTTTTAGATACAGAAGTTTTAAAGAGTACTTTTTGAGTTCTGTTGATCAGATACTCAGAAAGCCAGTTTAACAGTTTATATGGAAATCCTATAAGGGTTAGCTTATGAAGCAAGAGATAATGATTAACAGAGTCAAAAGCCTTGCATTTTTTCTTGAAAACCTTTAATCACTAAAGAAGAAAATTCTAGTAGGTTAGTGGTGGTAGATCTACGTTTCACAAAACCATGTTGGAAAGGTGAAATAATAGAGCTACACAGATGTTGAAGTTGAGATGTTATAATTTTCTCAAATGCCTTAGGTATAGCAGACAATTTAGAAATACCCCTGTAGTTTTTAACATCGGACTTAGAACCCTGCTTATGAAGAGGAATCAAATATGAATCCTTCCAAATCGCGGGGAAAGAGCAAGAGTCAACAGACAAGACAAATAATTTGTGTAAAGGTTTGCAAAGGGATTCCGCACAGTATCTAAGTACACACCCGGGAATTCCATCAGGACCAGGCTTGTGCACAGGCTTGATTAAATTAAGGTCGCTAAGTAGCGAATTTTCAGTGATAGCAGGACCAAAAATGCAATTAGACTTTTGAGTAGTAAATGGATAAGGAGTGTTAGGTGTATAGGTAGAATTTGAATAGGTAGACTGAAAAAAGTCTGCAAACAGATCGGCTGAAGCCTGATCCGAGTTTGCTTTCGTATTTTCATAAGATACAGACTGTGGCAACGAAGACGATTTGCGTTTCGAATTCACAAATTTAGGATCTTGAGCAAATTTCAGTTTACAGCGTCGCAGATAATCAGAATAGCAACGGGAGTTAAGCTCAACAAACTTTGATCTAGCGACCATATAGCGGGAAAAATCGGAAGAACTACCCGATACCTTAAACTTTTTATAATAACTTGACTTCACGTTCTTCAACCGTGTTAATTCCCGAAAGAACCATGGCGGTCTATCAAGCCTTCCAGGGTTCTCAAGGGGAACACATATATCGAATAGAGTGTTCAGGGTATCATAAAATAAATTAATGGCAATATCCATATTTGCACAAGAGTACAATTGGGACCAGTCAGCTACATGAATAAGATTATTAAGTTGAGCAAAATCTGCTCTACGGAAACAACGAGATCTCGTGGTCAAATTCGCTAAAGCAACATTATCAAAATAAGGCAGTTCTATACTAAGCTCTAAAGTAGGATGATAGGGATCTTTAGGTAAAACAAGAGGGTTAGAACGGGATATAGCACAACCGGAGGGATCTGACACAAAAATTAAATCAAGTAAGCGGCCGATACAGTTATGCACAGGATTCACTTGAAATAGAGACAACTCAAAAAGTCCATCAATAAATTCATGAGAACTTGATGGCAATAAAATATTCGGACTTGCGGACGAAGCAACTTCAGGCAAATTGAAGTCTCCAAGAATAATAATATGATCTCTGTCAGAAAGCATAGAGGAAATAGATTGAATTGCAGAAAGATGCAACTGATAGACAGAGATATCAGATTGGGGGGGAATGTAAGAACAGGTGATAAATATTAAAAAGTTTTTTAAAATGATTTTAATACTAATAAACTCAATGTCCATAGGGCGAATGTTTCTTAGGCAGAACCACTACCAGTGGCTTCCGAGCAATGCTCGAAGGACCAGGCACAGACACATCAGAAATATAATCTATTGAATTTAATACCGGAACATTATCATTTCCAGTTCTCGCGGCTGGAGCTGGAGATGTAAACAACATCAGCTGCTGAGAGTTTTTAAGATTAGGCGTTAACGGGCTTGGAACCAAAATATGAGCCTGTGCCGGTGCCAGCAGACCGCTTGGCTTCGTAGACATTTCAGAAACCATCGGTTCATTTAGCTTACTAGGCTCACTTACCAGCTTAACGCTGACAAACTGAGCCTCCATAGCTTTAAACTCCGCACTTAACTTTGTAAAAGCAGTACGGAGCTCATAAAATCCCCGTTTGCTCTGTCTCATGAACTTTTGCATATCTGATTCGGCTTCCCGACAAGACTCACAACACCATTTCAAGCCCGTCTTATTCGTAATTAGATCTTTTATTTTCTGTGTGAAACCGGCACATTTAACATGCACCACATTGTCACACAGCCAACAACAGATAAAGTCAGCTTTAGGGTCAGACTGACATTTGCAGTTTTTTAAATAGCAGACAAACATAATAAGGCAGAAAACTAATATGCTCAACTTAAAAAAAAATTTAACACAGAAAATCGGTACTGCACCAGGAAATACAAATTAGCAGATAAAAAAAAAAAATCAGCAACTAGCTAATTGAAACACCAAAAACCGTGAGCGTAAACAAAGAGAGAGGTTTAAAAGTTAAAAGGCAATTCACAAACAATTTGCGCGAGAAACACAAGAAATGAGGAACAGTTATAAAAACAACAACCAGCTCCACAATATATATGTAAAATTTACATTGTAAATTATGTATATACAGAGCAGAAAGAGAGAGAGCTTCAAAAACAGTTAGATAGAGAGCGCTTAAATGCAAAAACAACAAGTAAGAGTGCTCTAGTCGAGAGTGCCCGACTAGGATATACCCTGATCCAAGGTCTTACATTCATTGAAGTTATTTATCTGCATTCATACATAGAAACACACACACATATACAAACAAAAGCTGCTGGCTACGCGCGTCATACATTTGCTTTGCTTCTTCTTCTTCCTTTGGCCCAAACTATGTTACATTGAATCGTTAATAACTTCTTTGTTTATTGTCCGATCGTAATGAAATTTGTAGGACAGAAAGATGGCATATAACTGCGCAACTATGTAAAATTACGTATTTTTCAATTTCTGTGAGATTGGGGAGGGGTATCCAAAAAGTGAAATGTATTTTGCCTTTGTATGCTATAGGAGAATATATGTACCAAATTTGGTGTCTCTACATCTTATGACTTTGAAGCTATACCTTAAAAACACTGTTCTGGAATATTAATTTATCGATAACTTTTGAAAGGATTGAGATATCGAAAAAAAAATGATGAGTTTGTATCGAGCCGGCAGTACAATAACTTAAACTTAAATATAAAGCTTTTATAACTTTTAAGTTATACCCGAAAAACACTTGTCTGAAATCGATATTTATCGATAACTTTTGAACGGAATGAGATATCGAAAAAAATGATAAACTGGTCTTGTCCCGGCACCACGAGAACTTATATTTTAAATATGAAGTCTCTAGCTTTTGTAGTCTCTGAGAAACGTGCGTTCATACAGATGGACAGACGGACGGACAGACGGACAGGGCTAAATCGACTCGGCTATTGATAGTGATCAAGAATATATATACTTTATGGGGTCGGAGATGTTTCCTTATGCCTGTTACATACTTTTGCACAAAACCATAATACCCCCTTTTCCCATTTTTAATGGGATCAGGGTATAAAAATAGCACGCAGTGCAAGAGCTCGCAATGTATGTATGTAATTATGTTTGTTTTTGTATTTATTTAACACTTGCAGATTATAAAAACAAACTAAAATTGTTAATAAAACTAATACAAACACTGTACACAGCACACTGTTATAACAATTGTATATTATTATTGACGACGCACTAATGCAACACGTAATAAAAGAGCACGAATAAAATGCGACCGATCACAGCGACGGCGTTTGTGAAGCGAAGTATATATTTTATTGATAAAAAAGTTATAAAAGGTAGAGGCACCAAATTTGGTATGTATATTCTATACTACACAAAAGTCAAATTAATTTTACTTATTAGATACCTCCCCCTGATCTCTCAGAAATCGAAAAATATGTATTTCGAATTGTTGGCAGATATAGCATATAAGATCTGGGCATCTTCAGCACCCTAGAGAGGCGAATTAATGTGAGAAATTATGTGTGAGCAATCAAAAGGTGTACAATTGCCAGGCCCAGCAGGAGCAAGGATATTTTGAGAAACATCTTCACTGAAATATTGACTGGCGGTCGTAGATCTGTTTCGATTCGTCGCAGCGCAGTTAGTTACCAATCTTGAACCATTTCGGCTGTATTTATATCGATCCAGTTCAGCTAAGTATCTTGGCGCACTCCATTATCTTTTAATTATTGTTTTAGTGATAATATTGATGTAAATGTTAATAATGTTTTTTGTATAAAATATAGCAATCTGAATCAATCTCAATTGCTAATAAATTTCAAATCAAATTGATTGCTAACTTCAAATTCTTTTAAATTAAAAAGTGTTTGTAATTGTAAGAAATAATATACTTTATTAGAAGAATTGAAAAGTAATCAGTTATTTTTACAACAAGCTCTACGTAATGTCTTGACGAATTATAATGTTGTTATATGTTGTTGGTTACTGATTGGGTTGTCGACCGGGTTGTTGACCCAGTTGAAGTGGTGGGCTCAACGATATTGCCATTTAGGCAATTTCCCAGCTCATCATATGTCTTTGAAGTATTTTCCCAATAGACTCTCTCCGCATAGCCAGCGCAGATCTCAGCAACGCTTTCAGCAGCGCGATACAACTCCTTGATGATTTTGGCGTACTCGCCGGCATCCGCGGACAGGGAGAACAGTAATTTGGACTGGTCGGAACCCTAGAATAACAAAGCGTTAGGAATATCCAAATGTGTGTTCTGGGACCTCATTCAACTTACAGTGCTCTCGAAGCACTCGAAGGCATCAACATAGCTGACGATGCCATCGCACTTCTGCAGCGCCTCGCAGGTAGCCCGAGCGGAAAGGGTGATACCTTCACGAGAACTGGTGTAATTGCCGTCGATTGCCGCACACTCCGCTTGGTAGGTTGCCACACAGAGGCCATAGTCCTTTTCATACTGGTCAGCGATTCCCTGCAGGATCGGCACGTAGCGGCCGAAACAGTACTGGTTCAGTTCAGGATTGACTGCGTTGATTGCACGCGGCTCAAGCATAAAGTCCATCATGCTGCGTTCGGCGTGGATCGTGGGTTGCAACGGCATCATAGCCAGGGCGGCGCCAATTGTCACCAACAATGTGATCGATTTCAAAAACATGATTCCTCCTTGAGTTGCTAACTGTGAGTGTGTCTGACCAAATGTTGCGAACTGCTTTTTATTTGCAAAAATGTATTGAATATTATTTGCCATATGATATATGGTTTCCAGCATTATTCTAGATAGATAAGCATTTCTCTTTATCAAAAAAGTAACAAAAGGTTTTTTTCTATTATCTGGCCAACGCCTTGCATCGTATCAATATTCCATCGCTGTAGATTCGTATTTCAAAAAGCAGCTATCTTTGGCGTGCCGAAGATTAAATACTCTTGTCAACTTACTAACCAAACTGACCTAATCAAAATTATGTAATAGTTCATTAAACTTAGCTTTTGAATCAATAAAGTACCTTCATTTCCAATTATATATATATATGTTTTGAGTTAGTTTTTCAGTGCTTCGCAAAGTGCATGAGCAAATTATAATACCCTTTGCAAGCAAGGGTATGCAAACTTCCTGTCCAATTTCTTGGAAATAATTGTGACAGGTTGGGAAGAGAATATAAATTTTAATTTCATTGTTCATTTTCATACCCGTGAAACTTATATATTTATGTATATAAAACTAATTGACGATTGGCGATTGGCTATTGGCTATTGGCTATTGGCGATCAATGAGTTAGAGATCTGACATTTTTACAGTAGTTGCCTCTTAGTCTGAAAGGGCGTACTAAGAAGTTGATTGAATACATTTATTATATTATACGATTGAATAAATATAAAATAGGTTTAACAAGGAAGAACATACTTTCATTCTTAGGTTAGGAGCAGGCGTGTGTGTATATTTCGGATAGGTCGAAAAAGATATGTAATATATGTTTACATATTTATTTGTACATTTCGACATTGTACAGGGTATCCCAAGTCGGGAGTCCTAATAATAATTTGCTAATTAACTACTAAACACATTCAGAATTGCGCGGTAAATATTAAAAAAAGAATTTCCAAATCAAGAAACTCTCACCGAATTCTCCGAATTTATTATCAGACATTCCGCGAATTTCACCTTCCGGTTTGATAAAATAAGAGTACATTTGTTTCATTTTTGTTATCTGGTCATCCTATTATTGAGCAAATCTAGGGTTGTAAATATCAAAAAAAAGTACCGGCCTAAAAAAATCACTATTGATTAAGATGTTATGCAATTTTGTATTATTAATGTATTTATTTGTTAGGCTGTAGGTACATTTTTTAGATTTTTTTTAATGACATCGTAAGAAATTTGATGGACTTTAGTGGTTCATCAGTGGTAATCAGCTTTTTAAAAAGCAATATTTGTTTTCTCAAAAGTTCAATAACCTTAGATGTAGAACTAAACTAGATGCTAAATAATGACCAAAATGGATTCGGGATTGACAATCGGTTGAGTTTTGAGAAAGTTATGGGTGTTTTTTACATTTTTACATTTTTATACCCTGATCCCATAAAAAATGAAAAAAACGTGTTTTCTGCAGAAGTATGTAACAGGCATAAGAAAGCATCTGCGACCCCATAAAGTATATATATTCTTGATCACTATCAATAGCCGAGTCGATCTAGCCATGTCCGTCTGTCCGCCTGTCCGTCCGTCTGTCAGGCCGTCTGTATGAACGCGCTGATCCCTCCCGATATCATAGAAATCGAAAAATACGTATTTTTAGAGGAATGACCATCGGATTTTGCATCGCAATTAAATTCCAATTTTTTGTCCAACAAATTTCCTTACGATCGGACAATAAACACAGAAGTTATTAACGATTCAATGTAACATAGTTTGGGGCCAATGGAAGAAGAAGCAAAGCAATTGCATGACAAGCGCAGCGTGTGTTTGCATGCGTGTGTGTGTTTCCATGTGTGAATACAGATAAATAATTATGAGTGAATGTAAGACCTTGGTTCAGGGTATATCGTAGTCGGGCCCCCTCGACTAGAGCACTCTTGTTTTAATATGAAATGTGTTTTCGTAGCGTATACACAAACCATTTTGCTGGCGACACCTAGCGGGTATTTTGTTTGTGCATCGCAATTTCTCGCATGCGAGCAGTAGAGTAGTAGAGTGAATACGATATATTTGACAGCTTTTGGAGCTTAGTTGAAAAAGAACACAGCTTTTGTGTGCTACCTAAGGCTTTCTTTGCCATTATGGCACACAAAGATGGCTCAAATAATGTATATATTGGAAAGAGTAATTTAGCATTACCATCCTTTCAAAAACCTTGTCTTAAACCAAAACATTGCATCCAAATCAAGCTTTTTTCTTGCCGCCCTCACAGCAGGTAACGACCCAGACCTACAGCACAGAGAAAATCGACCAAACTATTCGAATATGGCATGTCAGTTACCTGCTCCAGGGACGAGGACGAGGACGAGGACAAGGCTGACAAGGCAACGCGCAAGAAATTAAAGCAGGTCAGCAAGCTGAACTCAAACTTCGTCCTAGCAGAGGAATTTCGTCGTTGGCCCAGCAGACAACAGCTGCAAAATGAGCGCCAATAAAATATTTTTGCGCTACTATCCGCCAGGTGAGCAGGAACCAGTTCGGAGATATGTATTTATGTAACTTAATATAAATTCAATAGGTTTGGCCTTGAGTTATCGATCAGCAAAGGGCGGTGAGCGGTTGCGACACTTTGATTTGCTGGACTTGGATGCCAAGTGAGTATCATTGGATAATTATTAATCTTGTGTGGAACTCAACAGCTGCATCTCGTGACAGAACAAATGTGGAGGCGCTGGCAGACAGCATCTTGCTGGAGGAGCTGCAGGCGGTTGAGGCGGATCGTGGCCAGGACAATGCCAGTGTGGACACATCGCCACCCTGCCTGCCCAGCAACTCCAAAGCATCCAGCTCCCAGGACATGTTTAGTGCGCTGAAGCAGGCGATAGGCAAGCTGCAAGCCAAGCTACGTTTACCGGTTAAAAAGAAGTTCTATCTACATAAATGCTACAATTCACACATCCTGCCGCTGACCAACGTGTGCTTCGATCGCAGCGGTGAGCGCTGCTTAACCGGCAGCTACGATCGCACCTGCCATGTGATCAACACCAGCACCGCCCAGGTGCAACACGTGCTCACTGGCCACGACAATGTGGTCTTCTCCGTTGGCTTCAACACACCTCGCTGGTAAGTTTGGCAGCACATATATATAGTATATGTGACTAATGCTCTGCATCGCTAGTGACAAGATCATCACGGGGTCTTTTGATGGCACCGCCAAGATTTGGTCTGCGAGCAGCGGCCAGTGCCAGTGCACACTGTATGGACACACTGCTGAGGTGGTGGCTGCCGAATTCAATCCTGTTCAAGACCAGACTATTGCAACGGCCTGCATTGATGGCAAGGCACGCATCTTTGATGTGGAAACGGCCCAGGAGCTGCATCAGCTAGCCCATCACGGTGCCGAGGTGATTGCAGCACGCTATTCCCGGGATGGCCAGCTGCTGCTCACGGGTTCCTTTGATCACACGGCTGCCATTTGGGATACGCGCACCAAAAGGTTGGATTGAGTTTTACAGGGCCTGAACTGATTGCTATATATCCATGATTCTGATGGAGCGTATTTTTGCAGCATTCAAAATTCGATCGGTCGAAACTTATGATCTTTTTCTAAATATTTTTTCGATTTTAAAGAGAAGTTGTAAAGCTCACTAAATCTCATCTAAGTTTTCCATAGAAAATCGCACACAAATAAGTAATTGTCGTCCGAATTTAGTTGTTTAAGCTATACTGACGGTAATTTACTCTATCTTTCACTATATTAACGCCCACAGCTGCACTCATCAGCTACGCGGACACAGCGCAGAGCTGTCCAATTGTGTTTGGAACTTTAGCAGTACAATCATTGCTACAGGAAGCCTGGATCGAACGGCACGCATTTGGGATGTGCGTCGCCTGGACCAGGAGCTGCATTTGGTGTCCACGCACAGCGATGAGGTGCTGGACTTGAGCTTCGATGCGGCTGGCAAGCAGCTGGCCACCTGCAGCAGTGACTGCACAGCGCGAGTTTGGAGCCTGGAGCCGTTGGAGATGGTGTCGCTAATGGCCGGGCACAGCGATGAGGTGAACAAGGTGTGCTTCAGTCCCAGTGGTTGCATGCTGCTCACCGCCTCGGCGGACAACACGGCACGCTTGTGGCTGACGGAGACGGGTCAGTGCTCCCAGGTGCTGAGCGGGCACGAGTCGGAGGTGTTCAGCTGCGCCTATAGCTATGCGGGGGATGCCATATTGACTGCCTCGAAGGATAACACTTGTCGTGTTTGGAGGTGATACGACTGGTATACGGTGCAGCTGAATGACTAAATAACACGAATAATTCCAAAAATATCTGTTTTTTTTTTATCAACATTTACTACAAACTCGGGCGTTATTTCATTTTTTTTTTGTTTTGCTTTAAGTTTCTTAATATTTCATTTTGCACACTTCTTACAAATTAATAGGTTTTGTTTTCCATTACAGTTTTCATTTTTTCTTTTCTTAGTTTTTGTTTTTGTTTTTTTAAATCGGATATCTCCCATATACATACATATATAAAAATAATGAACAAAATGATCCTTCAGTAACAAACATTATACAGCTTACAAAAATCCGCTTCGTTTCGGAATCAATATTAATACACAGTTTGGAAATATAATAAAAACTTCTTGTACAGACATCACCCGAGCGACTTTCTTAGACAGGGCTAAAATAGATATTTGGTAAAAACTTTTACACAGCTGAACTTTCTGTAGTTCGGAGGCGGGCAACAAAGGCGAGTCAACAGTTCTGAATATGAATATGAACGACAGTTATGATGATGGACGACTGACTAAGATAAATTGAGACTGTAGTGTCTGTATCTCTAGTAAGTATTTGTAGTTGGGAAAATAAGATAAGTTGTCTGCATTTTAAATATTGTATGTTGGCTTTTAGCCAAACCCTGTTCGTTTCGTTTGCCTGTTCTTTTACTTATCGGTTTTTAGCTCTGAGGTCTCTGCTTAGGTTCGCTCATTTCTATAAGTATGTTTTACGTAATACAAGGTTGTGTTTAGGACTGGCTTTCATTTGAACTATATAATAATGGTTATTAATATTATTAGGAGTAGGTTTTTCTTTTGTTTTTATCAAAGTAGAAAACGGTTTTGGTGTGTTGTGTGTATGTGTGTGTGTATTTGTGTTGTGTGTGTGTGTGTGTGTGTGTGTGTATGTGTGTTGTGTGTGTGTTTTGTTGTGGTTTGTTGTGTTGTGTTGCTGTTGGTTTAACATTCTTGTTGTTGCATTTGTCGACTGTTTGTTTTGCAATTTAATGCGTTGGACTCTGCAAAAATAACAAAAAGGACAAATTATTAAGAGCTTGGAGAGAGGTGAAAATCAAAGACAAGCACAGCTAGGACGCAGGCTTACATGAGAAGTGTGGAACAGAGAGTTGAAGGTGAAGTGGTTCTATACCATTATTATTATTACTTTCTTTATTATTATTATACCCTTGTAGAGGGTACTATTATTAATATTTTGTAGTCACGTTTGTAACGGAGTCATCTTCGACCCAACAAAGTATACATATTCCTTATCAGTATAAATTGCCGATAAAGACGAGATAGCCTGATGCTAATATTTAAAAATTGTCTCTCAGTTTTAGAAATATTCAAATGAAACTTGGCATGGATCGGACCCCAATTTAATTTAGCTGTCATAGAAACCTGTCGTAAGATGAGTTCTTGTATGAAAAACATTTTAAGATATTCCTACCAAACTCACCAGTTGTAGCTGGTTATTATGCTCCTAACTTGATGGCAAGAAATGATTAACATCGGACAAATATATTATATAGCTCTCATATGGCTAATCGGTCAAAAGATGCAGTTTTGTATGAACAAATTATTTTTTCCAACTAGGACTATTTATATTAATAATAATTTTTTGGTGTCAGATGGACTGCGGTCTACAAGGGTATGAAAACGTCGGCGCGTAGAAGATAGCCGTTTTTTTTTTTTGTTATAATATTGATTTTGGATGAGCATGCGGGGTAGAGCAGAGCGAACATGCAGAGCGCGTTTTTTATTTGTGGGTGCTGCAAATCTTACAATAGGTTTATTATCAATATAGAAACGAAGAGACGCAAACAACAAAATGGTTTTCGCCTTACACTTAGAGTATACGAATTATAAGGGTTTTTTAGTTTCATTTGTTCTCTTGTTGGTTGGATGTTTGGTTGTTGTTGTTGTTGATTTATAAATGAACAATATTTAGCATTAAAAAATTCATAGCTCATCATATGCATACAGCTAGAAATAAAAGAAAGAGAATACGTAAAGAGCTTTCGGTTTGTTAAACAACAATTAGTTGGGATGCAGGCTCATGGTTAGAATTAACAATTTTTGATTCCGAATCAGGTTTCAAGTGTTAGAAGTGAGAAAAAAACTTGTAACTTAGCATGAAAAGCAACAATGTAAATGAGCCTAGAAATCATAAAACTAAAGCAAATCTTAAAAGCAAAAAGAAAAAATATGCATAGGCATCAGTAAGAAGCGCATCGAAAGCAAGAATTGCAATTTTTAAATGTTGAAAAAAATATTTCGTACTTCACATGGACTCTCCGGAAACACCTCCTTGAATGTGCGCTCAATAACGTGATATCTGCAAAATAAAAAGGGTAATTATATAATTGATCTAGTATTCAAGCGAGATAGAAGTAAAACATACTTGGACTGTAAGCCGCCGCCAGGTGGAAGACCTCCAATGTCGTCTTTGCTTTGTAGACACTTTAACAGTTCCACATAATCAGTGACCTTATTACTTTCAATTTCCTCTGTAAGAATGCCAGAAATAAGCAAATATTTGATTAGTTGGATTAATTCAATGCACAATACTAAAATGTATAAGGCTCATGTTAATGGAATTTGTATTTACAATAAATTACGAATTATGTATATATATTAAAGCTACGCAAAAGCATAATTACAATTTATAAAAATAGAACACGAAATATGTTGCAACAGCGAGAGCCGACAAAAATTTAGCAACAAACTTAACGTGAGGCTTGGCTAAGTGATACAGGCCGATAGAATCTTAATTTGGTTCATAAAATAATTAAAATTATAGTTATGTTTTTCAATTCCATCGACCTGCAACGTAATCGTTAACTTAAATAATATAACAAATGGGGTGTCGCAAAATTGGCACTTCAAAAGGTCGGGAGTACAATACAAAAAAAAAAGAAAGGAGAATGGCTGTGTTCTGCCTTGCCCCCTTTTTGTGATCTTTTGCATTTGGGTATTTTGTATGAGAAAACTGTTTACAGCATCCAGTGTACGACAAACAATTGAAAATATCGAATTGTAAAAGTGATTGGATAACAAGTACATATAATAATTGATTTTATCTTAAGAGCATGCATATCATTTACTTTTCATTTGTGTGTTGTGGGATCTATGTGCCTTACCTTATGCTCACTCATCATACAATTTGATTTGGCTTTCTGTTTTCTGGCATTGACTTGACACGCCCATTTTCATTTTGTGTATTTTAAGATCTCGATTTATAGCACGATGCGCGATCAACGACAACAAAACAAGAGCAACGCGTTGCTAAATTAACTTTTACAAATTTCGTAGAAAGAATACTTGAAAAAAATCATTAGTTATTAGTTTCGACTGATCCTTCTAACAAACAAAAAAGACAAGAGCCAAACAAAAAGAAGTTAAATAGATTACTTTCAGAAATAAAAATGCGAGTTTATCAATTAAAAAATGCTGCGTATTTAGTAAATATGTGTTCAAAGAAACGCATGAAAATGAAAAAGTAAAATTTAATTTTCACCACATGAAATGTGTGTGAGCTATTGTTTGTTGTTTGTGTTGCGTGGATAGGGGGCGTGGAAAGCAGCGAATGTGTCGGATGTTAACTGAAAACTGAACAACACAGCAAACAAACACTTTTGGTTGATTGGTTTTCGAATCTTTCAGTTCAAGTTATATTTTTACTTAGCAGCGAAAAAATATTAAATTAGTTTTGTTTGGTATTTGATTATTTGCTATATGAATGATTGCTATAGTACTTAGGTACAAATGTTCTTTCTCAGCATATCGAAGGGATGTTCGACCTGATTTTGATTAGCTTCGCAGTGCCGCATCAATTGCATTTATAAATGTAACATTTTAAAGTAAACTGTATACGTTGACAACGAGCACAACAATTGGTGAGCATAAGGTTTACAATTTGTCTTTATGTATTTATTTTCAGTTTTGGGTTAATCTGTCGCTTACACAGATGTCATAGCATTAAAAATCTTTACCCTAGGCTAAGTAATTTGTCTGGACATATTTGTCTTATCTAGCTTCTTTTTTTGTTGTACTTAAAACTAAGTATCGTAATACTTGACTAGTGTGATCATTTGTAAGGCTTGGCATATGCTGTTTATCAGCCAGACACAATTTAAACTAAGTAAAGTAATACCCTATGTTGTATATAAAGATTACGTCTGCATTTGGACTTGTCCTTAAGGACGTTTTCGAAATTCACTTTGGTGTTATGAATACTGTGGGCGCATGTGGATAATTAATCTATGATCGATCACGTAAACGCAATACAAACTATTCTAGAAATGGATTATGACTATACTTGAGCGCAGCTTTAGCGAACACCTTACAATGAGTCATCAAAATCATTACCCTCAATTTGCCTACAACTGTAAGTACATAAACAGATTGTTGATAATCCTATTATGTACTTAATTCTTTACTTTGCTATCAGATCTACTGAACTGAAGTGCTGTCCACATTTACTACGATTTGTAATTTGCTGCTAATGAACGATTATTTCCTGTATGTGCCATCATTAGGTTGCATTAATTCTTTCTATTTGGATTTCATCGAGTTACATACAAATGTTTATCAAATATGCGTTAGGTATTTTATAAGCATAATGTATGGGTATTTAGATATATTAATATATACAAGCATATGTACACTGGCTGACGGGGCCTGAACTACAATTCTGTGGAAGGCTTTGTTGTTGTTGATAATTTCTAATAAGCTTATGGTATTACATACTAATGTAAATGACTATTTGCATATGACACATTGGGTCTACATGGGTTTGGAATTTGGGTTATTCAGCTACAAGGAGGCCGCTCAATTGGAGCGATTTTGGCAGTTGCTGTAGCACACAAAAACACATTAATACATGTGTATAAACAAATAAATAATACTGTAACACTCATACACACTCACTCACACACATACATTCATAGTCAGTCATTCAGCCGCACGCACAGCCAGTGGAATTAGATATGACAAGCTAGCACGCTATACGGTTATTTACTATGCATTAGCGATAGGACAAACATATATGTAGGTTAGTCTACGTATTTAGGTATGTAGATATCTATCGACTTGGTATTGGCAATGATAATAGCAATTATGTTTTTTCACTTGGTTTTCGAGTTTTTAAGTGTTACTAGGAAGGAACGTCTTGTTGCAAGCGTATTTTGCCTTGCATTTCATTGGGTTCGAGTAGTTTGATTTGTTCAATAATCTAGCTAGCTAACAAATACACGTATGTATTTATGTGAGTGTACAATTATAATCTACTAATCTATGCAAACGCTTGGGGCTATCTTTTTTTTTTTTGGTTTGCGTTACATAAGGTACAATGTATCCGTTTGCTTTGTTTTTTGTTTTTGTCGCCTAAATCTGGCCGATGGGCGCGTGAAGAATTTGGAGGGACGACGACGGCACTGAGACATAAACACAATTGTGTTGCGACTATCGTTAGGTATACGATTAGTTATAAACAGAGTAGACGACTTAGACAACCTCTTGCGATCCTCTCGATTTGTTTCTCCAACCGCCTCTCAGCTTCTAGCGCTTCTTGAGTTGGCTTTGGTGCTCCGGGGAAAGCAATTATTATGATGCTCATATTATCACGGCTGCCCTGTGGGTCCAACAAGAAAGACAGAGAACAAATGAAATAGAGATTGGTCATGTAAACAAACTAGATCGGTACTGTACCTTGTGCAAGCAGGTGTCAACCACCTGATTGGCAATGTTCACCAGGTCATTGGTCACTTTCAGCCTCGAGTAGATGAAACTGCATACATCCTCGTTGCTCATGACATCCCAGATGCCGTCGCAGGCGAGCACTAAGAACTCGTCGGTGTCCTGACGGCTTTGGCAAAAGATTTCCGGTTCCGGTGAGACCAGCTGCTCGCATTGACCCTTCTCCTTCACGTTTTTAAAGTCATAATCGCCGAGGGCACGCGACACGGCCAGCGTACCATTGACCCGCTTAATCATCACACTGCCACCCGCATTGTGTATACGCTCCTTTTCCTCCGGCAGAATGGGCTTGTGATCCTGTGTGGCAAACACCGGCACACCCTGGCGACACAGCACAGCTCGCGAATCTCCGCAGTTGGCAATGTACACCTGAGTTGAGCTGATGAATACACAGACGGCGGTGGTGCCACCGCATTTCTCCTCCTCCTGCGTAAACTCGGGCATCTCTCGCATCACCTCGTCAATGCGCAAGAAGCCGGTGCGTATGCCTTTCACATGATCACCGCTCTTAAACTCTTCTGTGCTGATGATGCTGTCTAGCAAATGCTGGGCACAATGCTCCGATACCTTGCAGCCCGCATGACCATCGAATACAGCAAAGAAGCTCCACTTCTCCAGTGCATTGCCTAGACGGGCTTGAGCATAATACGCGTCCTCCATCTCACAGCGCCAGCCCTGCATCGAGCAGACGCCAAATAGCAACTTGTTGCCTTCGCCATGATCATTGTGCTTTGCTGTTATCGGCTTATCCAGAAATCCTCCCATATCTATAGAACATAATGTGTGTGTACAGCACACACACACACACACACAGGCGGCTGGAGTTACTTTCAGTCAGTCGCGCCCTTTAATTGTCCCGCTGCTCTAATTTGAATACACAGAAAGGTGCAGAAAATATGATTTAGTAAATGAGCGCTCAAATCAAAATCGATCGAAATTTTATTTCTCAAAAATCTTACAGATGTCAGATAACCGAAAGTAAAAACGTTGCATATTTCGACTGATAACTGACTTAAAGCTGTAAGTGATCGGAGGGTCTTATATGTTTAGTATTATAGTTTAGTTTTTAGTCTATAACTGATGTGGAACATATATTGGATCTTTGAAATATATCCTCTGCAAAGCACCTTCATATTTATCAACATTAGTTCTAGAATGCATATATGTTTGTACATGTCTATACCATATAAATGTGAAAAACACTTATTTGGTCAGTTTCATTACTAGAAACGTTTAAATTACTCTTAATTTATTTATTAAGTGCAGTTGACACAGGAAATTTTATTCAATATTACAAAACACAAAAAAATAAAACTAAATAAAAATTATAAACATATTGTAAGTTTTGCTGTTTATGAAACAAAAAATCAATTTTAGAAAATAAAATAAATGTCGGCAGATTTTTGCGACCAAAACAAATTATTTGTATTACGGGGCTATTAATATATATATATTCATATGGTTGAATTTTGGAGTCTTTATCAGTAAACATTTAAGGAGATATACTCTACACTATATAGGGTATGCAACCACCAGCACAATCACACACATGCACTCACTCATACAAACATACGGAATCAAGGATGCCTATATATTTAACTGTTACCGCCTACACTCGAACCAAATGCAAGTAGCGCTCTTTTTTTGATTGTGTTGTTTTTGTTGTTCCTTTTGCACATCGATTTATCAAAAGGAAGTGTGCTCATTTTGCTGCTAAACTTAGCGCTGCCCACTCGCCCCTTTTTACAGCCACGCCGCTGCGTAGGGGTTATTACCTCTAAAAACCGTTCTTTTAATTTTCGCTATTTCGTTTTTTTCTTTTTTTGTCGGTCAGTCGAAAAGGTCGGATGGCTTTAGGCGCGCGACAGTTTGTCTATGGATGGGTAAAACTAGCGTAGCATTGTTGACATATCGTTTTCAACGATACTTTTCTAATTCGATATTTTTAAATATACAAATTTAAAATACAAGATGCATAGACGATTCCATTCACAAGCGGGTATTTTGCAGTTACATTTACACATTCACAATAGCGCTCATCACTATTTCAGTGTATTTCAGCGCAGTTGACAGCTCCACGCGGGGGGGCGGGCAGGCAACACGAGGAAACATAGATAATGAAATATCTTCTATGTGCATTTCATGATCATCATTTCATATACATCACATTCATAAAACGCACTCTCTTATCACCATTATATACTTGGAAACATTGAAATTACTTTTTCAAATCGCACCTTTTCGTTTTTTTTTCGTTGCTTCTGCACTCACTTTCTGTTGCTTTGCGTGTATATGTATATATATGTATGTATATATGTGTGTGTATTCTTTGCAGAGTATCGAAAAATTGCTTTGTTTGATCTGTGCGTCACCGTACGAGATGCACGATAATGGCCCGATAACTACAATCACTATGGAATTTTGTATACAATTTTGTTTTATAACTCAAAATAAATATATGCTTTGATTAGAAAAAAACAAGCACAAACGAGCTGCGACTGACGTTGATATATATTAAATATATCGATATATCGTTTGGACTTTCATATTTGCAATGTATACGCAAGCACCAGCAACTCTGTAAAAAATATCGATACATTGGTAACTAGTGGTTCTGTGTTACATCCAACGGTCCGAAAGGTGGCGCTGTTAACTTAATATAAATAGATGTCGTTTATTTTTAAAACAAAACGAACACGAAGAAAATATCGCAAATCCACATTCCAAAAAATAAAAAAAATGTTTTAAAATTTTACAAATTATTAATATTAAATATTTGCATTTAACGTACAGCCGAGTTTATACATTTTTGTACTTCACTCCTCGATACCCTAAAAATTGGATAATTAAAATTCGTTGGTCAAAATTCAGTAACGAATTTAATCCACACAAAATTTAGTGTAGACACTGGTCTAATCTTTTCACTCTGATAACTTTTATCACAACAACCGATTTTCAAAAAAAAGTATTTTTGGTCAAAGATTAGCTTCCATATTTTATCTGAATCTAGAAAGAAAATTTGTAGTCAAAATTCTTGTTAAAAATTATTAACGTCAATGATTACCTGCAGGACCCATAAGCCTAACACTACTTAGTTTAACCACTTAAGTCCTTAAACTCTCATTCGCTGCTTTTAAAAAAAACTTCAAATCTTACCTACAGCCTAACAAATAAATACAAGAATAATGCAAAACTTCATAACATCCTAATCATAAGTGACTTTTTTAAGCCGATACTTTTTCTTTGTTATTTACAACCCCAGACTTGCCCAACAATGGGATGACCAGATAACAAAAATTAAACAAATTTACTTTTAATTTATTATATTGATAATAAATTCGGAGAATTTGGTGAGAGTTTCTTGATTTGATAATTCTTTCTTTAATATTTACCGCGCAATTTTGAATGTGATTATAAGTTTCACGGACTATATTTAGTACATATCACTTAAAGTGCATCCCCTAAGCTTGTACAGGGTATGAAAATGAACAATGAACTTACAATTTATATTCTCTTGTTAACCAGTCACAATTATATCTATCTTTCCAAGAAATTGGTTAGTTTTTCTTGGACAGGAAGTTTGTATACCCTAGCTTGCAAGGGGTATTACAATTTGCTCATGCACTGAAAACATAACTCAAAACATATAGCCTTGTCCGTATGGCTGTCTGTTTTGGTAATGAAGGTACTTTATTGATTCAACAGCAGTTTAATGAACTATTACATAATTTTGATTAGGTCAGTTAGGTTAGTAAGTTGACAAGAGTATTTAATCTTCGGCACGCCAAAGATAGATGCTTATTGAAATACGAATCTATAGCGATAGAATATTAATACGTTGGCCAGATAATAAAAAAAAACCTTTTGTCTCTTTTTTGATAAACAGAAATGCTTATCTATCTAGAATAATGCTGCAAACCATATATCATATGGCAAATAATATTCAATACATTTTTGCAAATAAAAAGCAGTTCGCAACATTTGGTCAGACACACTCACAGTTAGCAACTCAAGGAGGAATCATGTTTTTGAAATCGATCACATTGTTGGTGACAATTGGCGCCGCCCTGGCTATGATGCCGTTGCAGCCCACGATCCACGCCGAACGCAGCATGATGGACTTTATGCTTGAGCCGCGTGCAATCAACGCAGTCAATCCTGAACTGAACCAGTACTGTTTCGGCCGCTACGTGCCGATCCTGCAGGGAATCGCTGACCAGTATGAAAAGGACTATGGCCTCTGTGTGGCAACCTACCAAGCGGAGTGTACGGCAATCGACGGCAATTACAACAGTACTCGTGAAGGTATCACCCTTTCCGTTCGGGCTACCTGCGAGGCGCTAAAGAAGTGCGATGGCATCGTCAGCTATGTTGATGCTTTCGAGTGCTTCGAGAGCACTGTAAGTTGAATGAGGTCCCAGAACACACATTTGGATATTCCTAACGCTTTGTTATTCTAGGGTTCCGACCAGTCCAAATTACTGTTCTCCCTGTCCGCGGATACCGGCGAGTACGCCAAAGTCATCAAGAAGTTGTATCGCGTTGCTGAAAGCGTTGCTGAGATCTGCGCTGGCTATGCGGAGAGAGTCTATTGGGAAAATACTTCAAAGACATATGATGAGCTGGGCAATTGCCTAAATGGCAATATCGTTGAGCCCACCACTTCAACTGGGTCAACAACCCGGTCGACAACCCAATTTAGCAATCAATTTGATTTCAAATCTATTAACAATTGAGATTGATTCAGATTGCTCCATTTCATACAAAAAACATTATTAGCACTTACATCATTAAAGTAATGTTTATAATCCATCTAAAAATGATATTGATACAATAGTGAAACTTTTAAAAGAAACTTATATCTACGACTTAATCTAAAACATGTTCAGAAATAATAATAATAAATCATTATATTTTGCAAATAAATTTAAATTTAAGCTTTTGATATACTTTTATTTGCTATATGAATTGTGTATATCAAGTGTATATCTATATAAACAAAACAATGTAAATTAAATTCACAAAAAAAAAAAATAAAGAAAATACAAATACATTTATACTTAAACTTAAGTAAACTGTACAACCAACATAGCCGTTGGCCATTGTAGCCTGTGCAATTTCTTTAAGCTAGATTATAGTTTGTTACTATAATCTCGCTATATATAAATAAATAAATAAAACATTTATATTAATATTATCACCAAAACTTTCGCACGGGAATATTTCAACAAACCGAGTATATTTGGTTGTAAGACAAATTAAGACACAATGATAAAGCAGCCAACTTTTTAACACGGAAAAAAGGGTTGCTTCAAATCATGGTGAGAACAACAGCAATAATTAAAAGATAATGGCACTCCTCAAGATACTCAGCTGAACTGGATCGATATAAATACAGCCGAAATGGTTCAAGATTGGTAACTAACTACGCTGCGACGAATCGAAACAGATCCACGACCGCCAGTCAATATTTCAGTGAAGATGTGTCTCAAAATATCCTTGCTACTGCTGGGCCTGAGCATCAGCTTTGCATTCGCCCACAAGCTGCAGCTGACACTGAAAACAGATGACAAGATTCGGCAGATGCACAGCGAAAGCATGGTTCTGGCCGAAGGACAGGAGAATGTCTCATCGATGTGCTTTTCTTACTACAATCCTGAATTGAATCAAGTTACGGCTAGCTATCAAGTCGCCTACGATCGATGCATCAGTTCATATGAAATATCCAGCAAGCAAGTTGAGAACTGCTACAAGGATGCCCGCAGCAACATAGAGAACAGTGTCATCCAGTCCTGCAGCGCTCTACGTGCCTGCAACCAGGAAACGTGTGCCCACTATGCCTTTAAATGTGCCTCAACTAAGGTAGGGCAATTGTACACCTTTTGATTGCTCACACATCATTTCTCACATAAATTCGCTTTTCTAGGGTGCTGAAGATGCCCAGATCTTTTATGCGATATCTGCCAACGCTACGGATGCTGCTGCCAAGAGCAAATCGGACTATCGTCGATTTGCCACCCAAAAGGAAGTTTGCATTAATGAAGCGGAACGCAGCTATGTTGAGGAGACGACTAGGGTCTATGGTCAATTGAATGGCTGCCTGCAGGGCAACGGTTTACCTGCACCACCAACTCCGCCCCTTGCGGAGGGTACATCAACATATACACCTGACACCACCACAACTTGGTCATACACTACTACAAATTAAAGGATAATAAGATTTTAAAAATATACATGCATTCAATAAATTTAATATTCGCACATCCAAAGAAGTTTGAGTAATCGCAATGTGGCACGGCAGCAATTACTACTAAGAAACTCAGAATGAGTGACTTTCTTTATACAAGCACACGCTGCGCGCTTGATGCAATTGCTGTGCTCAAGCATAATATGACTTTCTAAGACTTCAAACACCCATAACTTTGACAAAACAGAACCGATTGTCAACCCCAAAGCCAACTTATCCATTATTTATCCTTTGCATGTGGGTGTCAAAATTAGTATTATCAAGTAACAGTGGACATAAAGATGGCATATAAATGTGTGAGTATGTCAAATCCGAAGGTCATACCTCCAAAAATACGTTTTTTTTTATTTCTGTGGGATATGAGGGGAAGTATCCGAAAGATCAAATATGCTTTTCTTCTGTATGCTATACCAGAAAACCAAATTTATTGCCTCAAGTTCTTAGAACTTTCAAGTTGTACCCAAAAACGAAGGTCTGGAATCTAAATATATCGATAATTTTGGAACGGAACGAGATATCGAAAAAATATGATAAACTTGTATTGACCCGGCACTACGAGAACTTATATGAAGTCCTAGCTCCTGTAGTCTCCGAGAAACGTGCGTTCATACAGACGGACAGACAGACGGACATGGCTAGATTGGCTGACTTGGCTGTTGACAGTGATCAATAATATATGTATATACTTTATGGGGTCGGAGATGCTTCCCTATGCCTGTTACATACTTTTGCACAAAACTATTACACCCTTTTTCACATTTTTAATAGGTTCAGAGTATAATTAATTGGGAGCACAAACCATGGCCTCGGAATTGAAAATCGGGTCAGGTTTAAAAAAGTTATGGGTGTTTGAAGTCTGGGATGTCATTTCTGAGATTGGAACACCACAAGCAATATATGATTTCTGACAAAGAAATCCGCAAAAAAAGAAGTTTTCAACAACAGGTAAAAGTGCTCTAGTGCAGATTGCCATGATACATTGCTAGTTTAATGAATTGGATATTTAATTTATTTTTCATTTCCTGTAAGCTTAGTTGATAGACAACAGCAAAGCAAAGCTATGCTGTTATTAAATTAAAAATTATAAATTACTTAAAATCAATTATATTGTTATTACCACTGGTACGCAATGCTCAAACAATTTCGGAGACAAGCGCAAACAATATCTAATTAAAAAGTATTGAGGATCGAAAGCCAGATAACATATGTTATTTGTCTAAAACAACTCAACGAACATAAAATAATTGAGAAACGATATGATTAGGGGCAGTATCGAGCATAGAGCCCTATAAAAGGCGTAAATTTCTCAAATCTATATCAAGTTAACTCAAAGCTTTGAGATGTCGTCGACATGCGCTCTATTGTTGCTCCTGGGCCTGGCCATTGTGTCGGCTGTCAAGCTGGAGATCCCCAAGATCCAGAACTTGAAACAGCAGACGGTGGTGCTCAGTGCACAGAATCCGAGTAACTCTCCGCTTTGCTTTGATTACTACAGGCCGAAACTGGACACAATCTCAGGGAAATATGAGGTCGAATACAACAACTGCATCATTGAGCACACAGCTGAAACCGCATTGGAAGATGCCAAGTGGCAGGAACCGCGCCAGCGTCTTGTGGAAAGTGGCGAAAATGCCTGCAACGTGATGACAGACTGCTCCACAATTGTGGGCTACGTTGAAGCATTCGAGTGCTTCGCTGATGCGGTAAGTATCCCATTACCTGAGATACTAATGTAAACGACTCTTAACTATAGCCAACTTTATTCTACAGGGTGCGGATCAGTCAAAGGCCATGTTCACCATATCGGCAACTGCAACCGAAATAGCTGTCGAAACCATAGACTATTATCAGACGATTGAGACCAGGAAGACGATTTGTATCAATAATGCAGAGAGGTCATACGTAGAGGAAACCACATCCACCTATGAGGCATTAAATAATTGCTTGATTGGCAAATCATCAATATCGACAACACCTCAAGTGAATACTGAAACAACAAGGCAGACAACATCAGATGATTGGTATTCAACTACGGCAGCTTGGATTTCAACAACATAGAATTCAGCTGAATGAATGTGGCATCTAATTATTGAGGCTTAACAAATAACCCATATATAATAATTATATTCAATGAAATGTTTTTATTTAATCATTTATTTTACAATTGCAAAACAATAATGAAAAGCTCAGAAATACAAATTAAACAAGTAAGAGTGCTATAGTCGAGAGTGCCCGACTAGAAGATACCCTGAACCCAGTTCTTACATTCATAATTCTTTATCTGTATTCATACATAAAATCACACACACACACATATATACAAACACAAGCTGCTGGCTACGCGCGTCATGCAATTGCTTTCCTTCTTCTTCTTCCTTTGGCCACAAACTATGGTACATTGAACCGTTAATAACTTCTTTGTTTATTGTTTGATCGTAATGAAATTTGTAAAACATAAAGATGGCATATAAATGTGCAACTAAGTAAAATCCGAAGGTCATAAAAAGTGAAATGTATTTAACCTCTGTATGCTATAGGAGAATAAATGTACCAAATTTGGTGACTCTACCTCTGATAACTTTTAAGCTATACTTTAAAAACACTTTACTGGAATCTTAATTTATCGATAACTTTTGAAAGAATTAAGATATCGAAAAAAAATGATAAGTTTGTATCAAGTCGGCAGTAGAGTAACTTAAACTTAAATATAAAGTTTCTAGCTTTTATGACTTTCAAGTTATGCCCGAAAAACACTTGGCTGGAATCGAAATTTTTTGATAACTTTTGAACGGGATGAGATATCGAAAAAAAATGAGAAACTTGTATTGACTTGGCACTACGAGAACTTATATTTCAAATAGCTCTTGTAGTGTCTGAGAAACAGGCGTTCATACAGACGGACGGGCAGACGGCCAGACGGACAGACAGACGGACATGGCTCGACTCGGCTATTGATACTGATCAAGAATATATGTATATACTTGATGGGGTCGGAGATGCTTCCTTATGCCTGTTACATACTTTTGCACAAAACCATAATACCCCTTTTTCCCATTTTCAATGGGATCAATGTATGGATATATCGGCTTTTATCATATATGTTTGTATAAAAAGTTAATAACTGATTCATTTGATTATGACAAACTCTTCTATGTGCCGTATTATATTGTTGAATTGTATTATTTAATGGACCACCCGAAAGCCTTTGCCAACTATCTTAAGTAACTAGTTTTTTATGTGTAATTTTATGACATTTTATGCGGCAACAAAAGAGGAAGACCAAATTTCCCACACACACGACGCAGACTGAGGGCCGAGCAGGGACAAAAGATAGCATTGACGATATGGCGATTATCGGGGCAAGTATATCAATGGCATTCACCGTTCAAATTCTCAAATCCTTTGGCTAACTCGCAGCCGTATTTATGACCTCGCCACACCCATTTCTGTGTGCAGACAGGTATACAAAAAAGAAATCAGTGCGCATCTTGTTGAACACGAAAGGACCTTTGCGTCCTTTGTGTGTTGCCGCCGTTGCAGGCTTCCAAATTTTTCGCTTAATTAATTTGAAATATTTGCGGGAAAATGTCAATGTAAGAATTTGAGCAGCTACTTCAATTGAGTTGTAATTTGTTGTTGTTGTTGCTGTTGTTGCTGGGCATCCTCAATGGGCAAGTAGGCGTCAAACTGTTTTGAAAAGGATGCGGACTTGATCGCAGTTCGACTCCAGTCTGGGCTGAGTTTTGTGCATGTGGTTGTTGTTGTTGCCGACATCGGGACGGGACTACAATTGCCAGTCATGTCTTCATAAATTTAACTGAATTGAACCGCTTGCCAGGTCTCAACATGCGCCCAACATACAAAACGGCTCCGTGTCTGCAACTGCCGCCATCTGGGGGCACACAGCACTGGCGGAGTGGGGGAGGGTGGAAGGGGCTTGGCATTGGGGACTTGCGTCTATTTGACTATTTCATCTTTTGCCGACGCTTGTACATAGCCTTAAATTGAATCGTTACAAATTTTGTTGCTCGTTATAGCAAGCGTTTTATTGCCCAACCAGTTTGGCCCAATGCAAACCAGACAGCGGGCCAAACTCCACACAGATTATGATCACCAGACCCGATCTCGATCTTGCAGTCGCAATACGCCCTCGCCAACGAACTCATCGTCCTCGAACGGTAGCCTGTGGGACCGCCTATTGGCCTCGGTTTGGGCCGCAGCGTTAAATAACTTCATTAAATGCCCTTTGACATTTATGCTGAACATAGACACTTATTTATGTGTCTGTGTCTGTGTGTGTGTGTGTGTGTGTGTGTGTGTGTGTTATCGCTTCGGGCAGATCAAGAACGCGCTCACAGGTAGCTCCTGGCTCTATAAATTACGTAATCATCTGATAATGAAACTGTTTACAAGCTACGACTTGCATCCAGCTCGCCCACAGTAGCCACAGAGGAGACACAAAAGGTCACAGCAGCAATCAGCATTTCGTTTTTTATACAAGTATTTATTTATTTTCTTTTTGTTTTCATATGTATACTGTATAAATGTATTTATGTCCATCATGTCAACGCTGATTAGTTGCTTTTTTATGAACAGCTCGCCAAGTGCAGGCCGGAGAGCTCTAGAGCTAATTGCTCTAATTTCTAGCTAAACAGCAGTCGGGGCTCATAGGTTGGCCTCCAAGTTAGTCGGTCGCTTGACATTTCTTTAGGACACTGCCATAAATATTGGCTGTGGCATCGTTAAAAGGATCGCTGCGGATCGGTTAGGATCAGCGGACGCAGCTTGCGCCGTCGATGCTTATCAAGCTGCGCCGTCCATCCCCGAGCTCCGAGCCCCGAGCTCTGCTCCCCTCCTTCGAATTTGTCTTCGTTTTTGGGCTGGTCCTCTTTTTGGCGGCCCTTTTGGCGAACAATAGCTCTTTTAGCATTTGGATTTGACTGTGCTTAGCTGAATCAAGAGGAAGAAATGCGCCAGGCTTAAGATTTATTATGCTCAATGCTCTACATTCTGTTCAACTGGTAAGATACTTTTAGATATAGATATTATTACTGATTTAAAAGCAAGAAATATGAAAAATTACCTCTTTATTGTATTGAAAAATTACAGAATTCTATTTTGACTTAAAGTAAGATATAAATGAAATTTTATTTATTACAATTTTATTTTTAATTTTATTAGTTTTTTATAATCCTAACTGTTACTTTTACTATTTGAAAGTTCTTGAGTAATCATTAAGGTTTTTTAGATTGCATATCTCAGATAAAAAAGCAGCTAATTCTGATACAACTGTTGCAATTCCATTTTTGCAGCGTATTTCAATTTCGTATATAACCGATCTTAAAGCTTACGAACTACCGCTGTGATTTTTGCGTATTTTGTCCGAATGGCGCGGCTACCCAAGCAAAGTGATCGATATGCGAAGAGCATCAGAACTCCGATCGCTGATCGCCGATTGCCGATCGCCGATCGCCTTTGGTGGATGGTCGTTGGTTGTTGCTATCGTTGGGGCTGTCGTCGCCTGAGCATGTTTGATCACAAAATTATTATGTATCTCGAAACGATTAACAGACGCATTTCAATTTTATTGCGCCAGATCATTATCTGAGCCAGATCGAACCTTTTGTGAAGCCAGAAGGCAAACTAAATAAAGCAAACATATACAAAATATAAAAAAAGAAGCTGTACAAGCAGCGCAAGAGCAAATCATTAGATTCGTGATATAAGCCCAGCAGCAGCATCAAAGCAGCAGCGCCGATTAACGAGCAGGCGCGAAGAGAAACTTTGCTTTCGCTTGGCCACAGCGACGATTTCACCCAGTGCCACACTTCCAACTTACAAACTGGCAAAAAGAGAACGCCATATCCATTTAGACGTGCCATTGCGGGTGGCTTTGGTAATTAGACAACAAGTGTGTAAAGAGCGCGTTGCGGCCAGTTCAAAAGACAAGACGGCAAAACCCACTAATGAGCAGCCAAAACATAAAGCAGCATCCAGCATCTTCTCTGCGCTGAGGAGGTGTTAAAATCGGTGCCGCCTTTGGGCAATTGATCGGTCGACTGCTTACGGCAGACCAGCCATTGTGCAAATATCAAATATATTAATCATAAGAAAATCGGCGGGTAAACGAGCTCTTTCTTTAAGTTGGCCGCTAATTTTCATAGGGTTTACTTTATCAATTAGGCAGCCACTGATCACTGATCACAGATGGATCCTCCCTCCCTCTAGTCTAGCACTTAACTCTTGCCCGGCACCATTCGGTTGTCAAATAATTTGGGTTTTTTTGATCGCACCGCCGCCAGGTTAGGTACAATATGATGATGGGCAGGCACTTCGGAAGCGGCTTCTGTGGCCCAGCAAGCAAATCAATTTAATTTGTTTGTCCAGCGGCAGCGATTGGTAATGGACAGCTAAGTGGCCAAACAGTTGTTTGACCAAAATGCCGAACTGTTTGCTTTTGTTGCCCCTCGCATCTTGCCTGACAAATTATTGGGCCTGTTTTCAGTATTTTCAAAATTCAAATTCTGCTGCCTTTTTTTTATAATTGGCTCTGGGAATCAATGCTGCATATTAACAATACAACTTCATCATATCGTAATCCAGACTTCACACAGCATAAGCATACGTTGCCAACATTGTGGTGGCACTTGGAATATGTTTTCCACTTCCCCACCCACGAGTGAGCTGCTTAAATTGGTTTACACCAACAAAAGCCGAGGGTTAGCTACACAATTTGAGGGTTAGCGTTAACCACCCGTAGCCAAAGGCAAAGCCCAAAGGAAACGAAACCAAAGGCAAGTCTGTTTATACATTCGTTCCACCCCTCAGCAGCAGCATGGCGCTGCCCTGATGATGATGCTATGATATATGGAATACACAGAGTATATGTGATTTTGATGCTGACGATAACGAGAGCATTTAACCCACACACTGAACAGAACTGAACCACTTACTCACTGGGCATTGCTTGATCTACTTAATAACCCCTACATTCTCCCAGTGCGTGGTCTTATAATTTGCCATTTAGCATCGAGCAACAGCCCGCCTATCCAGTTCCGACAAGGCATATTGCCCATAGTATAAATACAAGCACCCCCGCCATCTCCACCTCCATCTCCATCTCCAGCTCCAGCTCCAGCTCCAGCTTCAGATCCAGCTACCCTGGTGGTGGCTTGGCCATCCTGGCTGGGCTGGCCTGAGCCCGCTGTCAGCGCATATTAATCCAATTATCAAGCAGTGTGCACGAAATCACTTAATCGTCTCAAATCCGGAAGGCGACGCCAATGACGCACGTTTCTACATTGGGTTACAGCTTTACCCAAAATTATTACAGTTACGCATAGTTAGCATAGCTGTAGTTATGATAGCTTACACACTGATCCATGTAGTTGGGATGGGGGCAACTTGATTGATAGGGGCTAGTTGACAGTTGAAACCACGAGTGTCTAACAATATTTTTATGAAGTTTTATACAATATTATATTAAATGTCTGTTAATTTGGAAATAGTTGAAAATTCTACTTGATAAAAGAGAGATCTTTGGTAGCAATCTTAAATCATAATCTTATCGCTTTAAATGAAATGATCTAACTGTTAAATGTCTTTGAAACAAACTTTATAATCATCAGCATTCCAAGTCTAAATATATATACAATAATATCTTAATATATAGTCATGATGGCTTTAATAATCTTTTGTATTATATATAATTTTTAAAGAACTTTTTGAATGCTTTCTACTTCCAAATGAACAATATCCAAAATGATTAAATGTTGCTGAATGACGTATTCTGCAATATAATATGGTAAAACCGTTGTTAATACAAGCGCCCACAGCGAAAGTCACACAACCAATGGGGACGAGAATAAAAAAAAAGAAAACAATTTGATTTAATTTAAAAATTACGGGATTACACATATTAATGCTTGTCGAGCCAATATATATGCAAATTGTACACACAGCTCGACAAGATGGAATGGTGGCTGCCAGGGTGCAGGCTGCAGGATGCGGGGAGCCGGGAGGCGGGTGCAGGGGGTGCGTGGACGAGAATGGGATGACTCTGGCGAGTGTCGCATATTAAAAAATGTTTTAATTGCTTTTATTACACAGCACGCCCAGTTCAGTTCGCCCTGACCCAGCCCCTGTCCCGGCCAATGCCACTGTCACTGCCCAAGCTGCTTGCCACCGACTCGCACGTACCGGAAACTTGCAGCATAGACGCTGATGCTGATGCTGACGATGCCGTCGCCGGTGCTGCTGCAAAAATAAAAAGGAAAAAAAGAAAAGGCATCGCAGCCCACAATGAGGCTGAGAATCTAATAAATTGTGGCACTGTCACTTGGCTTAGTGAAGGATAACTGGCCACACGCCCTCTGCCAACAGCAACAACAACAACAACAACAGCACCAGCAATAGCACCAGCACCAACAACAACAGTAACAACAATAACACTAGCAGAAGCATTGTGGGACAGAGAGCTCATCAAAAATTCATAACGCGCCACGTAATAAAAATTATTCAAATTTTTCGCAGCCAACGACATGGAGAAACGGCAACGGGGTGGGTGGGTGTCAGAAGGGCAACTAAATTGCGGTAATGTTTCATAAGGATGCTGGGCAAAAGGCAAACGCAGAAAAGGACAAATCACACCCTCGATTATGATGCGCAAACATGCACGCGCTACCCAACGGAGTGGGCAGGAGTCAGGCGACAGGCGTCAGGAGTCGGCTGGGGAGAGGAGAGTGTGCCCAAACGGAAATTGAATGATTTTGCGCAACAGTCGCGGAAGTTGCTACTTTATAGTCATTTAGTGGTTGGACGACAGCGGTGCAGGACAATGCATCAGGCGGCTTAGCACAGCGGCCGGTTCAATATGATTGCCGCCAGGACGTCAGGGCGTAAGAGTGTCAGAGTGTCACATGGGGATTATGTCTGGCTTGGTATCATCCGAAAACCACAGAACGGCAGGCAGTGCTTAAAAATTTTACAGAAATCGAAACCTTGTCGCTAGGATGTCCGATAACAAAATAAAAGTGCCGCAGGACGACAGCGACGGTGACGGTGACGGTGACAGCGAACGATGCCGATGTCGATGTCGATGCCGATGCCAAGTCGACGCTGTTTCCGCCGGATGTGTAATTTGATACTTTTACAGTTTGGCACATGCAACAGCAACAGCAACAACAACAACAATAATAACGCCATTTGAAAGGGGTGTCTGAACAGCGCTAATTTTTGCAATTGACTTTGAAACCTGAGGCAAGGATGCTGGATGCTGCATGCTGGATGCTGCTGCAAGGACAGGCTCGCAGAGGACGGCGCCTCAGAAACGCACATAACGAGCTCCTTTTTTGTGAATTTCAATTCAATTTCCTCTTGCATGCGAAATTGCACAAAACAGGACAGACTAGACAAGAACAGACGACAGGGGCAAAGATAAGGACTAGAGTGACCATAATGCATAAATTTCGAGGCTATGCTACAGTAGACATTGCCTAAGAGCAGCTATTTCATACGGAATAAAAAATTGATTAAATCAGAAACTATTTTGATACTATTTTCTACGTAGTATTAGCTCAGATTTACATGTTTATTGTATTGTGAAATAGTTGATTTTGATTGACAATATAGCGGGTGTACACTGTAAGTGCAATATTCACAAATTCGTTGGCCAGGTTGGTTCCCTAGTCGGTTTGGCCATTCAATGAATCGCCTGTCTCTGGCTCTCTGGCTGGCTGCAATGTGAGTGAGTGAACTGTCACAATTGACGTGGGGCGTATAAATTTTACATTTAACGAAAACGTAATCGAATTGAGCTCTCTGTATATGGAGTGGTAAGCAGCGAGGAGCCCAGGCATCCAGGTATCCAAACAGTCAAACATCCAAACAGCCAAACAGGCACTCAGCCACTGGCCTGATAGCCAGTTAGCCAGTTAGCCAGTTGGCCAGTTGGCTGCTAAGTTTTCGTTGGTATGTGTGTTATGAAGACATCAGCAGCGAGGCGCATGGCAATTTGTGGGACGCCACAGAGCCTGTGGGCAATGTGCACGGGTCGCCAATTTGATGGGGCTGAATGCATGTGCAGAATGCATTCATCAGGCAGCAGCATTGTTTGCCATTGATGGGGGCCAGTAGCTTGGGATTACTGTTGTAAGCATTCTCCGCTCACATTAATAGTCAATAATGGGCCACCTTGGAAAATACAAACCAGTAGTAGGGTAGCGAGAAATCAAATTAAATGCGACGGACCCAACATCACCTGGGGACACATTTAGCACCGTTTTCCAATCAGCATAAAATTTCTCAAATCAAATTCGAATGCTGCCAGGGCACAGCAAATAAAATGCAAAGCAGCATTCAAATCACATGCCAATCGTATGGCAATCAAAGTTTGTTGCCCCTCTCAAACCCTCAGCCCCTCTCCTCACCTAGCTGGCGCCATATTGATGATGGCTCTACGTGATGTTTGCTCACCGAAAATTTGCATGTGAAAAGGTTTTTTCATTGGCTGCTCTTCCATTAGGCTGTCGCTTTGGCTGGCATGTACAAAAAATGGCTGCTCAAATGGCTAAAAGTCAAATGGAATTTAAATCGATTAAAATGAAATCAAGTCGCAAGCGAATCGCAGCTTTGTTTGCCTTTTGCCATTGGGCCAAATCGTCAGAGGCGGCAAGGATATTGCTAATGTCCCTCTCATCGTGTTCTCAGCTGCGCACAAATCGTTTAACTCAAATTGATTTGTCAATATTTAATTAGGCACAGTCTATGCGGGTAGAGGCATTCGACTTTCATGTCCTGGGCTTCCTGCGGATTAAACGGCGGTGTCCTTTGTGGGCGCATCGTGTTTTCAACAGCACCGCAAAGCCACTTGAAGTTTAGCTGATCTTGAGTTTATTTTAAATTGACTGAAATATAAGAAAGCAAGTAAGAGTACTCCAGTCAAGTGTGGCCGACTAGAAAATACCCACAACCCAGCCCTTACATTCAGTCATAATTATTTATATGTGCTCATACGTATTTACATGATATTTTCGCAAAAAAAATAGTTCTCACAAATGATTATAATTTAAATGCAGGACTTTTGAAAAAGACAAACCATGAAGAAAATGACATCGAGTTTCACGATCGGTTCAGTTATAGCAAAGTTATGCCAGTGCAAAGGTTGAAATTTGCAAAAAAAATGAGTTGGGTGTCGGGGGGAGGTATTCTAAAAGCCAAATATTCTTTACTTCTGTATGCTATAAGAGAATATACATATACAAATTTGGTGCCTCTAGCTCTTATAACTTTCAAGTTGTGCCAAAAATCAATGCTCTGAAATTGAAATTTATATAAAACTTTTGAGATATCGAAAAAATTAAATAAACTTGCTCTTGTAGTCTCTGAGAAACGTGCAGACGGACAGACAGACGGACATGGCTAGATCGACTCGGCTGTTGATAGTGATCAAGAATATATATACTTTATGGGGTCGGAGATGCCTTCTTATGCCTGTTACATTCTTTTGCACAAAGCCATTATACCCTTTTTTCCATTTTGAATGGCCTCAGGGTATATTTAATTAGGAGCACAAACCATGGCTTCGGAATTGAAAATCGGATCAGGTTTGACAAAGTTATAGTACGCTGTAACAAATTTAACCTAACAAAATTGAGTGTAACTTAACTTTATCATAACTTTTATCAAAACAATTTTTTTCTCAAAAGAAATGTATTTTTGGTCATAGATAAGCTTTCTTATTTTATCTGAATCTAGAAAGAAAATTTGTAGTCAAAATTCTTGTTAAAAATTATGAACGTCAATGATTAAATGCAGGACCCATAAGCCTTACACTACTTAGTTTAACCACAAAAGTCATTTAAATCTCATACGCTGCCTTTAAAAAAAGCTTCAAAATTTACCTACAGCCTATCAAATAGATACATGAATAATGCAAAATTGCATAACATCTTAATCAAAAGTGATTTTTTTCAGCCGGTACTTTTTCTTTGTTATTTACAACCCCAGACTTGCCCAATAATGGGATGACCCGATAACGAAAATTAGATAAATTTGCTTTTAATTTATTTTATTGATAATAAATTCGGAGAACTCGGTGAGAGTTTCTTGATTTGAAAATTCTTTCTTTAATATTTACCGCGCAATTCTGAATGTGATTATAAGTTTCACGGACTATATTTAGTACATATCACTTAAAGTGCATCCCCTAAGCTTGTACAGGGTATGAAAATGAACAATGAACTTACAATTTATATTCTCTTGTTAACCAGTCACAATTATATCTATCTTTCCAAGAAATTGGTTAGTTTTTCTTGGACAGGAAGTTTGTATACCCTAGCTTGCAAGGGGTATTACAATTTGCTCATGCACTGAAAACATAACTCAAAACATATAGCCTTGTCCTTATGGCGCTCTGTTTTGGTGATGATGATCAAGAGCAGTTTAATGAACTGTTACATAATTTTGATTAGGTCAGTTAGGTTAGTAAGTTGACAAGAGTATTTAATCTTCGGCACGCCAAAGATAGCTGCTTATTGAAATACGAATCTATAGCGATAGAATATTAATACGTTGGCCAAATAATAAAAAAAAACCTTTTGTCTCTTTTTTGATAAACAGAAATGCTTATCTATCTAGAATAATGCTGCAAACCATATATCATATGGCAAATAATATTCAATACATTTTTGCAAATAAAAAGCAGTTCGCAACATTTGGTCAGACACACTCACAGTTAGCAACTCAAGGAGGAATCATGTTTTTGAAATCGATCACATTGTTGGTGACAATTGGCGCCGCCCTGGCTATGATGCCGTTGCAGCCCACGATCCACGCCGAACGCAGCATGATGGACTTTATGCTTGAGCCGCGTGCAATCAACGCAGTCAATCCTGAACTGAAGCAGTACTGTTTCGGACGCTACGTGCCGATCCTGCAGGGAATCGCTGACCAGTATGAAAAGGACTATGGCCTCTGTGTGGAAACCTACCAAGCGGAGTGTATGGAAATCGACGGCAAGTACATTGGTTCCCGTGATCGCATCTCTTATCATGCTTGGACTACCTGCGAGGCGCTGCAGAAGTGCGATGGCAACGTCAGCAATGTTGATGCCTTCGAGTGCTTCGAAAGCACTGTAAGTTGAATGAGATCACAGAACACACATATCGATGTTCTTAACGCTTTGTTATTCTAGTGTTCCGATGAGTCCAAAATACTGTTCTCCCTGTCCGCGGATGCCGGCGAGTACGCCAAAGTCATCAAGGAGTTGTATCGCGCTGCTGAAAGCGTTGCTGAGTTCTGCGCTAGCTATGCGGAGAGAGTCTATTGGGAAAATACTTCAAAGACATATGATGAGCTGGGAAATTGCCTGAATGGCAATATCGTTCAAGTGGGTCAACAACCCTGTTGACAACCCAATCAGTAACTGATACCACTATATTATTCGTCAAGACATTACGTAGAGCATGTTGTAAAAATAATTGATTACTTTTCCATTCTTCTAAACCATAAACCATATTATTTCTTAAAATTACAAACGCTTTTTAATTTAAAAGAATTTGAATTTCGCAATCAATTTGATTTCAAATTTATTAACAATTAAGATCGCTACATTTCAAACAAAAAACATTATTAACATTTACATCAATATTTATCACTAAAACTTTCGCTCGGTTATATGTCAACAAACCGAGTATATTTGGTTGTAAGACAAATAATGCACAATGTTAAAGTAGCTAACTTTTTAATACGGAAAATTGGATTGCATTATATTATGGTGAGAGCAACAACAATAATTTAAAGATAACGGCACTCCGCAAGATACTCAGTTGAACTGGATCGATATAAATACAGCCGAAATGGTTCAAGATTGGTAACTAACATCGCTGCGACGAATCATGAATATTATATTCGATTCCTTAGCAAGTCGTTTATTATTTTATTAGCTGGCAAATCTTAAAAATAGGCCCTTGGACTCAATCAATAAAATAAATGTTTAGGTTTGTTTCCCATTTCCTTTATAACAAATGATTAATTGAATATAATGCACGCTGTAAAAATTGTTTCCGACAAGCCTATCGTATGAGCAATTTTAAAAGACGTTCAAGTCTTTTAATCACAGCAATTACCAATCAATCAATTTAACTGGCAAATATTTAACACATATTTTCGCACACACACACTCACACACAGCATCAGCTATAAATGTCAAACGCGCCTAAATACAATTAAAGGCTTTGGCGATATCGACGGACCGTCCAGAAGGACCTGCATTAAGAGGCTTAATTTTTTGGGCAAACGCCAAACGGCGAACGACTGTCAAAAGGCACGTGAAAAAACGTGTCCCATTGACATTTAGCTTGATGAATGATCATAAGCGCACCATCCAGCAAACGTTCCCAGTCACTTTCCAAGGGTTTGACTGACTCCTGACACGTGACTTGGATTGGGACTGGGAATGGGACTTGGACTTACACTTGGAATGGGTTAAATCGGCTACGCTAGAGGAGATTGTAACTATTTAATCTTTAGCAAAGCAAAGGAAAAGACAACTTAAAATCATGGCTTACAAAATATGTCGAAACTTAGAGCGGTATATAAATATTTTATTAATACTGATACGGATGTATATTTTTTCTGAAACTAGTAAAGTCATGTTTTGTGTTACAACTGTTTCTAAGTTCAAACGTTTGATTGATCTTCAAAATCAGATACAGAAACATTTGTATTAGAATAATGAGAATCAATCTAATATCTAGCAGTACCCTATAGTGATTCATCTCTTACTGACTTATATTTAGTTATTTCATGTGCCATCATTTGCTGTTATTGACGACGGTGTCAAACTTTTCACATACCTGTGACAACACTCGACACACACTTAGACACACACACACACACACTGATATCCGGCATCATTAGCACATGTAAACATCTATCGACTTACATAAGTTAACACATCGCAACGTCAAATGGACTTTGATTTTTTTGTTGCAATAGTCAGCGGAAATTTTGCACCAACGCAAACTTTTTTGTTTCCTGTTGTTGTCAATAACTAATTCGTTTGTCATTTTCCGTTTACATAACAGGCAATAGAAGCAAGGCAGCAGCAACAACAATAACAACAACAGCAACAAGGAGGCAGGCACAACAACCGCAAGCAACAAAATGGCGCATATGTAAGGACAAAGTTTGGCATGCGTCTTGCGGCT
The DNA here is from genome assembly GCA_035045305.1 of Drosophila maculinotata. Taxonomy (NCBI): domain Eukaryota; kingdom Metazoa; phylum Arthropoda; class Insecta; order Diptera; family Drosophilidae; genus Drosophila; species Drosophila maculinotata. The sequence continues at coordinate 4,447,628 of JAWNPD010000329.1, read as the reverse complement.
GCTTTGTCCTTGCTGTGGATGCCAGTTGTCGGTTTGTTTATCGCTTCAACTTACGACATAATGCAAAAATGTTCGAAACATATTGAAAGCAATGCCTGCGCCCGCTGTCCTAGGCCCAGACTTTGATGTTTTTACACCCATAAAATGGGTGTTCAGAAAAAGGGTATAGCAGGCAGACATCCTTTGTCGTAGTATATACCCTTTTGGGGGGATCAAAAAGCGTTTCAACTGGGAGATGGGAAAGTGGGTTGTCTGGGAAAAAAAGAGATAATGTATTTCAAAATGATATATCCAACACAATATCTTGTAAATTTATTTTTGAATATCACCATTCTATCTTTCTAGCCATGAAACTATAGGACACTCAAAATGTTGCCAGGGTATACAAAACCCTGGCTAAAGGGTATCTTCGACTCTACCCGAAATTGTATTCTTACATGTATTGTGATTTTTTGTTGATGTTATGTAGGCGTTAAGATGCTTCAAATGTCAATTTTGTAGTGGGGCTCATAAAAATGGCGTCAAACCCATGAAAACGTTTGCTGCTGTGATTTACATTAATTTGCAATTTTTCATGCTGTGCTCGGGACTCGAAATTGATGTGTCTGAGTGTGTGTGGGTGACTCATAAAAAAACAGTGAAAATTGTATTATGCAAATTACGCGCAGACACTGAAAGGATCAAGTTATGTGGGCTGCTTAGATGGCCATTTAGTATCCTGGCACGCGTTGAGTGTTTATTAAAAATGTGGAATTGGCTGCAGTGCGATTTGATATCCTTAAACTGGCAACTGGTTTCAAGTTGAAGCGATTTGCATTTGCAATAACATTTACCTGCCTGACAAGCGCCTGCAAAATGTTAATTTAGTGTGCGATGCGTCGCGTTGCGATGCGATGCGTTGACGTCGACAACGACATCGAGATGGAGATGGACATCAACATCGACGGCTTTATGCAGATATATCAGTCACTCAACTGGGGCTAAACGGGCTGATGCCAAAGTCAAAGACGTTGCCAAGCTGCTTGTCATAAAGCGCTCAGCGGAAGGTTTGACATTTCAATTTGCAACAAGACGAGGACGAGACGAAGATCGCAGCAGACATGGCTGGAAGACAGGACAGGAAAGCAAGCAGCCAGCAGCAGCAGCCAGCAGCAACATCAGCATCAGAAAGCAACATTCAAGACATGCAAATATGCAAATCAACGCGCTGACAATTTTCAGCCAAATCAAATATACAATTGAGCTGAGAAATCCGCTGTATCCTCCCTGCCTCTCACTCTTTCGAGATTTTCTGTCTCTCTCCCCCTCTCTCTTTTTGGCGTTGTCTCACGAACTTCGTTAATTTATATTTGCCGCGTGCCGCACACACAAATAATCCAAAAATCGCTTCAGGCAACGACGCTGCTAGCAACAAGCAATTACAAAAAGTTACTGTAATCCTGGGCAAAGTCCTGGTACTGGTCGTGCTCCTGCTACTGCTTCTACTCCTGCTCCTGCTGCTGCTTCTGCTTCTGCTTCTGCTGCCTGTCATAGTTACAAGCGCTAAGCCGCTTAGCGTTGTTGACTTTCACATGGGCATCACTTAGGGGTTGATTTTACTTGGTTCTGGTATGTTTGCCCTGATCCTTGCCTCCTTCTGTGTAAGTCTGTTTCGGTGTGTGTGTGTGTGTGTGTGTTTGTTGTTTTTGCCTCGCTTTTTGATGTGTGATTAGCCTATTAGCTAAACAACACAAAAAAAAGAGCTCATGATGATGAGAAACGTAAATATTGAATGTGATGAGCAGCAGCCTGGACCACGACAAGGATCGGGGGCCAGGACCAATAAATGCAAATGTCCGCAAGGCGTTAGTTTTTATGGCAAATCAAATGAAGCAAGCGTGGGATCGAGTCTATCGAATCGGTTAAATCACAAGGGAGTAAATAGTGTTCGGCGATTTTTAATATATCTTTTTCAACGATTGTGAGAATTTGTTGTTTTAAGAATTGTTACATTATTTATTTCTTTGAAAATGAAAAAGTACATATGTATATACATCAATGTGGTACAGTATTATAAGTATAAGTATAAGACGAAGAATGCAATGTTGAATTATTGTTTAGCGTAGCTTGGCCAATTAGAAGGTTTTTGCGGAGTGCCCACTGTACAGGCATGCTGCTGGCCAATAAATCAGCTATAACTACAACAGCTACAAATATGTGCAAGTATTTAAAGGCTTAAGGAGCTGATGCTATGGGCATGGCTGGCAAATCCATGGGCCCGTTTGGGGCTCAGAATGTTGGTTGCATTGTTTTCTTGTCGTTGGCTTATTGACGAAAATTTCAGAAATTTTAATTTAAAATATTTCTTTGAATGCTAAATTGTTGACTCTTTGCACCCGCAGGCAGAGACCCAGGCCAGAGCCAAGTCAGCCAACCGCTTAGCCATGGCCATGCCATAGAGAGCCGCAAAGACCCGGCCGGCCAAAGAAACCAGCTAAGCAAACCCCACGACAAAGACACAAAAGAACAAAAGCGCGCGACAGATAAAACCAAAAGCAAACACACAGCTAACCGAATGATGATCGCATAGAGGAGGGAAAGAGAGAGCGAGAGAGAGAGAGAGAGAGAAAGAAGAGTGGAGCTTGCGGGTGGGGCTGTATTAAAGGGGGAGGGCAGGGCAGGAGAAAACTGAGACTGAGACTTTAACTGAGACTGAGACTGAGTCTCAGACATTCAGACAGTGAACAGGATCGTGTCGCTCGTTTGTTTCTGCTGAAAATCTTAAAATTCTCGCAATTTCATGTTCGTTAAATTTTGATGTTGCAAATAAATTGAATTGTTAAACGTGCAACTTCGAATGTTGTCGTTGTTGCCGCACTGTTGCCTCTGGCTGTTGCTGTTGCTATTGTTATTGTTGTTGTTATTGTGAATTGCAGGCGCATATTTAAACAAATGATGGCCAGATTTGGTGGCAGTGCCGCGTTGCACTGAAAAATGGTCATCTTCAGCACTGCTCTATGAGAGAGGAAAAGCTGGATGAGCGAGGAGGACCAGGAGGAGCAGGATGAGCGAGGAGGAGCAGGAGGAACCGCAGTAGCACCAGTCAAAGGCAAACCTTAAGCCATGATTATGCGAGGGCTGTATAATCAAGTAATTTGTATTTAATGCATTCAATATAATATGATCATCAATTTAGAATTACTGTGAAGTAAACTCTGAAAATCGTGTATCGATTGGGAAGGTTTTTAAATCTACTAAAATATACTCAAAGACTGTACTTCTATTCAATATAAGAATATTGTAAATAAATGTTTGGGTAACATTAATTTCTTGTCTCTGACAGCCCTCGGTCTTTTCAGTATTTTGGCAGAGCATCTGCATCCAAAGTTGTCCCACTGTTCGTTCGGTTGCCCTTTGTTATTGTGAGTTAAAATATTTATTTGTCGTAGCGCCTGGTCGGAGTGAGAAATTCTGATGGGTTTCTTATTTGCTTCGCTCGGCCTGTTTGCATATGTCCGGTCGCAACGATGACTACATTAGCCGCATGCATAATAAAACCAAGACGAACCGAACCAGACCAGACCAGACCAGACCAAACCGAGCCAGCCAGCCAGCCCACCGTACCGCCCCCCGGCCATGCGATTGGCTTCGATTTTATATGGAAATGCGACCCCAACAATGGCTTCATATTTTCATCTCTCGCTCTGGCTGACTGGCTGGCTGACTGGCTGGATGGCTGGCTGGCTAACTGGCTGTTTGGCACCGGCGCATTCAAATCCTTGCTGCACCTTTGACATGTTCGCATCGCATGATTTATGCAGCCATGGAACATCGCTCGCTTTTGGCTGCCACAGCCACAGCCACAGCAATAGCCACAGCAACTGCAACAGCTACATGTGAAAAATTAAGTGATATTTCTGAATTTGTTGGCAGCCATCGGCTGCTTCGGTATCGCAATGGACATTGGACTGGAAACTCAAGAGTCGAGAGTCGAGAGTCAAGAGTCGAGAACTGAGAGTCGAGAGCCGAGATCTGTGGCTGGGTGCTCGTAATTGATGCTGCTGCGCTCAATCAATGCCCAAATAGATTCTTGAGCATTTTTACCGTGTTGCTGTTGCTGTTGGTTTTCCCAAGCCGCAATAGATTTTTCCTCCAATAGAAAAATTATTAAATGCCTGTTCTTGTACTCTTGCTTGTGCTTGCTGTTGGCTTGTTTGCCCATTAATTCATCATTATTAAGATGTCAACGTTGTGGTTGACATTTTTGACCCCCGCTCTCGTCCCTTCATCCTCATCCGCCGCCAGGCCATGCGGGCCACTTGACATCTGTTTGCCGTCAGGCTGCTTAGAGATTTGCCTGCCAGTTTGTCGCTTATCGGCTGTTATTGTTGTTGTTGCATTTGCTATTGCTGTTGTGGCTGTTGTTCCCGTTCTTAGACGTCTGCACCTGCATTTGATTGATGCTAATTTTACACGACTTTATTGCAAGTTATTCTAGAATTCTACAAAATGTTCCCATGACTGATGCATCTGCGGATAACTGCCTTATTTATATTATTAATCGATGTCAATGTGGGTGCCCCAGAACCCTTAACCATATCAGATATATTTATATACATATGATTCTTGCTAAAGCAGATGCAACCCTTACAAATGCACTTGCATCTTTATCGGATACTTTCCCATGTCCGTTTTGGGCACCATATCATTTATCTTGCGCTACAAATATACATTTTAATATTACTTATTTTCTGCAGCAAAGTCAGTTGTGTGGCATCAAAATATAATCAAGATCCTATATGAAAAAAAGTATACCTCCAAGTATCCCTCCCTATGTAAATAATGTTCACTACATTTTTGAACTCTTTCATACGATAATTGTTAGTTCGGAGTTAGAAATTTTAATTGTTTTTGATCATTTGGATTTCAGTATTTTTAATTGAGTGAAAATATTTCAGGTTATTTATTTAAAATTGATGGTAATTAGTACTAACACTAAACTAAATAAATATTTTTTCAGCCACGAATTTATTGACTACACTTTCGAATTCAGCGTGATATTTTAAAAAAGATCAAGATTTGGAAGACTGCAGATTGGTAGTGACTTACTAGCTAGTATCTTTAACTGTATGTTTACTGCTTTATGCGGGGATAATAATGATTAACCATTTGGAACTCGCACCACGCAATGCTCACCCAACCACCTAACTAATGCCAACTGCTGAAATTAACGTTTGAATGCTTAATTGGCTGGCTATCAAAGCCGTCGCATCAAATCACATGGCTATTTGTTACATCAACACCAACAGCCAACAGGCAGCGCCAGAGTCAGAGTCACAGCCAAAGTTAGAGTCAGCGTCAGAGTCAGAGACAGTCGACAGTCGACAGCTAAAACACGCAAAGCTCAGCACACGCACAGAGCCACCCACCCACATCAAGATACATATGTACATATATACATACATACATACATACACATGTATGTATGTAAAGCGTTTGTATATAAGATGTGGAGTGGGGGTAACGAGTGACGCCATTGCAAAATCACAAAATGCCTCCCTCACTTTTCGCGCTTAATTAAACAATTAAATTTAATTACGGTTAATATGGCTCTAATTGCTGTATTTCCTACGCTCTGGCCATGCCAAAGGCTGAAGCGCACGCACATGGACACAGCTCCAGCTCCAGCTGCTTTCAGCCAGACCCAGTCTCAGACTATATAGCAACTATGGATGTACATAAACTGAAAGCTGACAGCACAAGCAAAAGCTGAAACTGAAGCTGGACCAGGACCCGGAGCAGGAGCAGGAGCAGGAGAAGCTGCGGGGCAGATAGAATCGTGGTACATAAAAGCATCAAATTAAAAGTGCCAACGCCAGGTCACTGTTTGCCTCTGTTAGAATAAGACAGATAGAGAGAGAGAGAGAGAGATATAGAGAGAAAGAGAGAGAGAGAGAGAGAGAGAGCGAGCAAGAGAGGGAGATGTCCTGACACAGGCTATCTGTCTGTTGCGCAGGGGCACAATTAAGCGGAAAGAAAAATTATTATAACTTTATGTTTTGTCATTCCCAGCACGTAGTTACATATATATATGTATATATATATATGCTGTACATCGCTCAAATACATATGTAAGCGGATAGGGGAAAAGTAAATGGCTGAAATCAATAAAAAACTACCCCAAAAACCAGACGCAGGGCATCCCAGCTGGGGGGTGGGGGATTCTGTTGGCCAAAATTCACCACAGCGCCGTTATGTTGGGCATGCGCATACATACGTGTCGCACTGTCGCTGCCAGTGTGCAACAAGGACAGCAACAGTGTCGTGCAGCGATTTCCTCAGCGCGCTCTCCCCACATATGTATATGTATATATATATGTATATAGCTTGCTCTCTCGGTCGGCGCTCGCGTTGTCCTGTCTGGCTGCAACATTTCTTTCACTTGGCTGCGTTTATTTGCACAGTTAAATTGCAAAAATGGCGTCGGGTGTCGACTGCGCTGTCGCCGTCGGCGTTGACGTCGACGCAACCATACTAATATGTCCAATTGTGGAAAATAATTATAATGAAACAAATTTCCACTCACTTGCCAAGTGAAAAGCAAAACGTCATATCCTTTTGGCCTGCCCTGTTCGCTCTCGCTCGCACGTGCGACATCCCGCAATATCGCTCTCTCTCTCTCGCTCTCACTCTGTGCAACTCAAACCCTCTCCTTGGCTCTCTGCCATGTAGTGGGAAAATGTAATAAATGGTTGCGTTTACCGTTACTTTTTAAAAGGGTTGCCAGTCGTTTGTATGAGTGGCTTTGTGTGCACCTCACATGAGTGTTCGTGTGTGTGTGTGTGTGTGTGTGTGCTGTAAAATATGTGCATGTGGTCGAGTTGAGCGAAATTAAGTTCGTATAAAATAAAATATAACAAGAACAGCAATTTCATAATGAAGGCGGGGGAGTTGAATCGTTTCTACTTGAATTAAGGTGAATTCTCTTCGTATATGTATGTGTAAGAGTGTGTGTGGGTGTGTTGCCTGCTGTGTATGTGTGAGTGGGCATAAATCTATGTGTCTGTGAGCTTTATTGTTTATACTTGGCGCGGATTTTGAGTTATAATTGGAAGTGTAAAGCAATAAATGTACACACATACAGATACGTAAAATATGTACATATGCAGGATAAGCCTTACCGTTAAAAATAACTGGAGGAAGCTTATAAAACATGAACAAAATATTACAGATGCTGGGGTAGATTACACTTTGAGCAGATGATAGATGAAAGTGAATGCTTAGCAGGTATAATAAGATGAAGGAAAATAGATAAGCTGGCTATATAAGCTAGAATTTGATGTTTACTTCCCAAAATATTCTATGCTTCTACCGTCAAGGATATTAATATCGGTAGAATTTAACCAATGATTACTTAACTGGCAATCGCAAGATATTTTATTCATATGCCTAAAAACATGTAAAAGGATTAAAAACTGTCATATGCTTTAGTTAAATCTTTAGATCTTAATTTTTAGAACAAATATATTCAATATAATCTAGATGCTTGATATAATTCTTTATGCTAAAGATGAGCTTATATTAAAGTGATTAAGACTTCAATCTATGCAATTTATCCATTTATCCATTTATCCATTTACACCAATCAGAGCTTATCTTGCGGAAGCTATAAGACTTAATGGCATAATCTGCTGGGTTGACTCCTTCTTCGACTTATTTGTGAATGAGCTATTGCCATCAATGGCGCCCTCGGTGGGCGGCAATCTTGTCGGAATATCTAAATGTTTGCTAATTTGCTTAATAATTGCATTTTACACAGTGATGCATTAGAAACGACAACAACAACTGACAGACAGAAAGATACATTTTTCTATTTGGCATAGAACAATCAACGTCATTCAGAGAGAGGCCAGGGCGCCTAATGGCAACAACAGCAGCAACAACGACCACAGCAACAGACACAACCACAACAGCAACAGCAACAACAATATCTACTAGTTTCATATGGCAAGTCATCAATTCTAAGTAGATGACACCGCGCAGATAAATTTGTCCCACTAAATTGGCCAAAACATGAAATAATTGCGAATGTAATTAGTTATTGCCCACAAAAGCGAGAAATGCATACACAGACCCAAGAGTCACACACACACACATATGTATGTATATACATAGTTGAACGTTGCATATATGCAGATGGTGCAGAGAGGGAGGGAGCTGCCTCTGGTGGAGTCAAGTGGAATGCCATGCTGCAGATGCCACTTAATTTCGCACAAAAGTGAATTGTCTTGTAGCTACAACTGCAACAACAGCAACAACAACCACAGCAACCACAGCAACAACAACAACAACAACCATGGCACTAGAGAAACGAGCAAGCATTACATGCTCTGCTCTGCCCAGCCAGCCATGCCCCGCCCTACACCCACCACCCACCGCCCCGCTGGCAGAGCCTAGCAACTTGTGCAACCTAGAAAACGTTCGCCTGGTCCAACTCAATGGGAACAGCCCGGCACGGATCTGAGAATCATTGGTCGATGTTGTTGTTGTTGTTGTTGCTGTTGCTGTTGCTGTTGTTGTTGCTGCTGGTGCTTCTGCTGCAGTTGCAGTTGGGGCCGTTTTGAGCGCGCATGCCGACGATTAAAATCTTCAGACAAATTTTGCATTTCGCTGGCGTCCCTGTCGCACACAGCGTTGCCTCATGAATTAAAAAACGGCTAAGCAAAGCTAACCGAAGCCCAAACACGCTTAAAAACTATCTTACACAAAAGCAACAAGCATGAATACAGTATAGTCAAAGATGAAATACAGGAAACAGGATTAATCAGCACTATTGATTAGATTGGTTGACTGGGTGTTTGTTGCAAACACATTGAGCTATTCATTGGATCCTAAGCAAGTGTATGGCAAATTAAATTGTATTTGCGAACGCTGCAGCAGCGGTGGCGGCCTACACTTTCGCTAATGTATCTCACAGATACGTGCATTCGTTTTGGGGCGCAAATTAATTGTGCGCCCAAACGGAGCGTGCCGGCAACAACGACGACGACGATGACGACGACGAAGAAGAGGACGGCGACGTCGACGCGCTTGATATGCGCGATTCCTTGAAATTGTTCGCATGAAAATGCAAACAGCAAACAGCAAACAGCAAACTGCAACTGCCATTGCATTTAATTCAATTGAAAATAGTGCGAAACTGTAGCAGCAGCAGCAGCAGCAACAACAAAAAACCACAACAACAACAATCAGCCACTGGGCACAAAAATTTAATTGAGTATTCAAAAACGTAAACTCAGCTCGTGGACAGCGCAGGAGATGGAGCTGAAGATGAATGTAGATGGAGGCAGATGGAGTACGGAGCACCTCTCCTCGGAACGCTTTTCGCAGAATTCTAAACTTGGAAATTAGGTTTCAGTTTCTGTTTCTGTTTCAGCCATGGGAGCAACGACGACAACTACAACGACGACGACGACGACGACAATGTTCTGCTTCCGAGCCGCATATCGGACGCGTATCTCACGCTATTTTGTTTAATTGCATTCTACACATTTTGTTTCCCGGAATTTTTGCAGTTAACCACAAAATTAATGCAGTAGAGCCAAGCCAAGAGACGTCTGTCTGATCTCTGAATTGTTCTGCTTTCATTAAACGCCTCAAAAGCACTTTAATGGCAATAAAATTATGGACGACTATTACCAACAACACCCACAACACTCGACTCACAATGTATTTCACATATATATATATATATATATACATAAATACATACATATTATAATTACGCGCACATTTTCAGCCAATTAAAGCACCTCACTTGAGCCATTAAAACATCTGCTAGGGTCCAGTCCCCCGGCATTAGGTGAAAATATTTGAGGGCACATAAAAACGTTAGCCCATTAGGGTCGCTTTCGAAGTATGCGCTCAAACTGTGGAAGGAAAACCTGTAATTGACCTAATATTCCATGAAAAATGAAAAATTAATAATTTGCATAACATACAACGACGATAAAAAGTGGCCTCAAATGCTTTTGTCACTCGTTTGTGGCTTGGCCAATGACCATATCCTAAGTACAATATAAGAATGCATAATGAACGCGTAAAGTGTGTGAAATACCCTAGATGTCGAGGAGGTGCACAACTAAGGTAGTTTCGTTTGACATCTATGATACGAATACGAATGATATAATCTTTGTTTCTCCTGATTATGGTATATGTCTTATATACTTACGAATGGGTGCACAGGCACTTGCGACTTCCGAGGTATCTCTAGAACCCTTTGCATAAATAAACTCAAGTATATGTACAGGGTATATACAGCGTGGTTCATCTATGCCAAAGTAAAAAGTGCGTTAACTAACTAAAAAACATTTAATTTTTAAGAAAAGCACTTAACACACTTTAACTTTACATCACGATACCTAATAATGGGAACAGAGTATGCGAACACTTTTCTTGAAAATGCTTTTTAATGCCGTCTGAATGAGTTTGCATATTGATCTATGTAATTGCAAGTGAACTGCAACCACGAGTGTGTGTGTGTGTGTGTGTGTGTATATGTATGTGTGTGTTGTGCCCCCCTTCGCTGTGGAGCTGGGGTCCGCTGGCGATGGTTGGCAGGTGGTTGGTTGGATTGCTTGGTTTCTTGGAAAAATGGCAACCACATTGATGTTCAGCTGCTGGCCGCAGATGCCTGTCTACCATAATGAGGTGAAAACATTATTTTTATTACCTAATTACCTCAATTTATTCGCGGTAATTGAGAATGTTTACTGCACATAAGTGTAGCCAGTGCTCCGCCATGCCGTCTGACAGAGTTTTGGGCTGAAGTACTTGCTCTTAGTTTGATTACTACTCCGAAGCAGGTTAAGCAAACGGATTTCCATTTCGCTTACGTTTATGAATGAATTTTCCGTTGTATTTTAATTTACATTTACTATGGCTATGAGCAATTTTCGTTTATTGAACTTGCTGTTGATGTTGCGCTTGCTCCTAAAGTGGGAAATGAATGTACCCACGTACAAGCCTCGATACACAGTGGAAATGTAGAATTTGTGCATTGCATAATCTGCTCATAATGAGCTCATTTGAATGTCTGGGCAAAGGGGTGGTGTGGTGTTAATTAAAATGTTATGGCTGCTAAATTGCTTTCAATTTTGTAGAGGCGTTACTTACTCGTACTTTGCAATTGGATTATCCAAGAAAATAAAACTGAAGATTCAATCAAGTTGGCAAAGCTACATACGATTTAATTGAGTAAAAACTAAACTAAAAAAAACTAAACTTTGTGTAATAATTTAGTCTCTAGGTTTACAATAAGAAAGGCTAAACCATGACTAAATTACGTTGCGTTTGAGAATTGGATAATTTTCGGAAAGAAATAGAAGTTTGAAGTCTGTGACTTGGAAACATCACATGCTAAAACTATTGTCATAATTTCTGATGAAAAATTCCCACTTTTAATATAGAATTGATAAGGGCAAGGACAAGCCTTGACCGAAATAGCCTCGGAATTGACAATCGGTTTAGATTTCACAAAGTTGTGGCAGTTGTTGAAGTCTGGGAAGGTCATTTATAAGGAACTTTTCGTTGTTTGGGCACTTAACAAGCCATTTTTTATGTCACTTTTTGCGTGATTTTTGACAGGAAAATGAAACACCACAAAATCACTTTTCCTATAGTTTTCTATACTAACTGAGACACCCACAATCATTTAAACATCAAAGTTTTGACAAGGTTAGGCAGTGAAAAGCTTCAACACATAGCTAAGTCAAGAACAACAAGTAAGAGTGCTCTAGTGCAGAAAGTATACATACGTTTGCACAACTTCATGATACCCTTTTTAACCATGTTTGGTGGTTACAGGGAATAAATAAAATAGTTCCCAGGAAAACTGTGTCACCTTTTTTCAATCTCAATATGAAACTCATTCAATATCCCGTTCGCTGAGCGCGGCGCACTCATTGATAACTTTGAACACAAATATTATCATTGTAAATGCGCCGCCTCACGGTGGGGCGTTAATATCATGCTGTGCCACCGCATCTTGGTGTGGATAGAGAGACGCAGACGCAACGACGATTGGGAGACACAGCTTCATATTTGATTGGGTGCCAGGCGAGGGAGCAAGGGAGCAAGGCGAAACATCGACGACGACGACGCTAAACAAATGGGCGCAATCAGCGCAGGCGGCGCTCGGTCCATTAGGCCAGATATAAAGCTTAATTGCCGGGGCCGACAACGCTCAGCGGGCGACCAATGTGACCAGGCCGTGATTATAATGTTCTTGTTGCTGCAACGGTTTGGCTTCGCCTGCACGACCCTTGCCAAATGATTTGATTACGTTTTGATTAACGCGTTGCACTTTCCGCAGCAGCGCGTTTTGCATGCAGCCCCACCTGTGGCTACCTGCAGCCGCATCGGGGCTAATTAATAAAGAGACCAGGGCGCCATGGCAACTGTTACGTTGGCGTCGCTGTCGGCGTCGGCGTCAGCGTGGGCCACATTGTAATTATATACGCGTAATTAATTGCGGAGACAATCGATTTGACATTCGAGATAAAAATACTCGGCTGCCGTAGAAATTTGCATTCATATGGCAATTCATTTATCAATGCGGACGGACATTGAGGTACTTATATATATAATTAATGAGCTTACAATTCAATTATGTTTTTGACTTCCAGCTAATAAAACGTCAAAGTTTGCCTGTATTTTAATTGCATACTAATTTTGCATTTACCAAACAGAAGCGGAGGACACACTGAAGATTGCATGCCCTAAATTCTGCGAAAATATAATTGTATTCATAGTTTAATTACATAAGTTTAATCAGTCTAAAATTCTGGTTTTTATATAAATAATTTGAAAGAGACTACACTAAAATCAATGTTAAATATAATGCACATCAAAGTCGGAAACATCCACTTTGTTAAAATATAAAATTAATGACAGCCTTATTAAATGAAAACGCTACTGTACAAAATTCGAACACATTTCGCTTATCAGCGCCAAAGTGGCAAATAATAATTTAATTTATTTATTGAGCGCATGCCAACATACACAAATATATGTATAAATATTCATATGCATTTGCATCTGTTAACGAATGACAAATAAATCAAAATAACAAAATTTTGACATGTTGCGATTTTGACTCTGCTGCCAACGGCGCGTTATTTCCATTTGTAATTAAATTAATTGGGGTTTAATTCAGCGCGATAACAACAGCAAAAGCTACAGCAAAAGCTAAAGCAACAGCAAAAACGATTAACGCTCGAACATTGTCAACAGCAAAAAAAAAAAAAAAAAAAAAATAAAAACCTATAGCAAGTTGCTTGCCGAGTCTGTTATTGAACCCGTCTGACACTCGACAAATCGCACAGAAATAAAAATTACAATTTGATAATCACTCAATTCGCTACTGCTACATCTGCTGCTAATGATGATCGTAGTGATGATCATTATGGTGATAATGTCGCGGCTCAACCTCCATTTAGCTTGGAATGATCGACAGCAATAGTCTGAGTAAACAAGAGTACGCATACGCTATGTGCGCCAGCCGCAACGTTCCCTCCTCAGGCCCTCGCCTGATTAATTAAATATTAATTGATCGCTGATAAGCACGCGCTGTCGCTTATGCATTTCGCACTTGAATGTCTGATTGTGAAATTCAAACGATTGAATAAGCGTAATTAAGCGACAGCAACAAGCAAAATAAGCATCCAGGAATTATGGATTCTACATAGGTATTGAGTATAGCAAGGGTCAAGCGGTAGCTGGCTGACAACAATACTCATTGCAATAGCTTGACCTGATCTTCATTGTGTAATACCTACGTCGAATAATAAAACACATTCTGTCATAAGCCCTTGCACTTGATTCTCTACACTTCAATGAAAAATGTGAAATAAACAAAAGTGTTAGTCATGTATTTGGCATATATTACTAGATTTCATAATAAAGCCTACTAATTTAATTAGTAGTATTAGCATTATAAATTCCTATCAGAAAGTAGTACCTTGAATTGTTCTTCAATTTCTAAGAAAGTGCCTAGACTCCCCAGTTTGAAAATCTGTAAATTTATCAACGTAAACACGTATGCTAAATGTAATATAATGAGAACAATTAACGTACAGAGACAAATGACAACTTGACATTTAATTAGAGTTACAAGTCATATAAACTGGCAGTTAATCAGTGTCACTCATTGCAGCGGATATTTCACAAAGCGAAAGCGATCAAGGCTGACATGATAGCGTTTGGCTAACTGACATATCTTCCATCGATGCAACATTGTAAGATAATTGGGGCAAATCGGCTGGCTTTTGCAATCCTAAATATACTAATGAAAAATGTACCTCTATCAAACTAATAAAATTTTAATCAAATCGTTTTCGTTATTCAGCTATATAATATAGTAATCAGATATGGATTTATAGATTTTAAACTGAGTGATTTCACTGTATGGAAATTGACATCGAACTTCAGCTCACAAAAAACTCTGTAAGGGCAAATGTGTTAAATTTTGTCGATGTTAATTAAAAACAAAGTCTCATTAAATTTTTCGTATAATTATATATTTTTCCATTGATTTTTTGTTGTTTTTTTTTGCTTTGAGTTTTTTCTGGGGTTTTTTGTTTTATGATTTAAGTGTAAACAACTACAGAGGATTAACACTATATGGTAGTATTTCGTATGAATGTATGAGCTATGTATATAGGGCTGCGTATTATATAAGGTTTAATGTATAATTAACGGCATAGTAATAGCTGTTTAGTTAAGTTCCTTAGAAGTATTTTTTAAATACATGCGTTCTTTTAACTAGTCTTATAATGCAAAGTACAATACAATCAAATATCATTTACGGCTTAAGCTTGCTTCGATTTTGTTTTTGTATATATATATATTTATTGACTTGAGTTTTGCAAATAAATTATTCTGTTTTTCATTTCTTATATTTTTGTGGTTTTTGTTGTTTTTGTTGTTTTTTTTCTCAATATTTTCGAAAGTTTATATTACAGTTTATATTTAACAAACAGCAAATACTTCTAAACGCAAATTGGCTCTTAAAAATTCTTGATTAGGTTACTCGCTAGATTTATGTACAATTAGGAAACATTTTCGCTTGCTTTTGTTTAGATATTTACAGAGTTGTCGGTATTGGATCTATGTAGAACTAGCTCCCTTTCCTTCTCTCTCTCCTTCTCTCTCTCCATCTATCTTTCTCTATGCTTACAGTATTTACAGAGTGCATTTTACAAAAAACATTTGGAAGTATCGTAAATAAAATGCGCTAACATCACAGCAAAATTTTGGGGGTTTATATTCGAAGCGAGCACGATTTTTGAGGGCGTACTGGCGGCTAGGGCCGGGCGGATGGGCGTGGCTCTGTTATTATTTGGTTGTCATTCTGGATGCTCGAGTGGCTGGCTGGTGCGACACCTATTGATTAGCGCACACCAACTTGGCCGCCACTTATCCCAGATGCATCAGGCTCGGATGAAAGTAGCCGGCCATCGCCCACTGTGCGCCAGGAGCGCCGCGTCCCAGCGCCGCCATTTTGATCTTCTCAATTTCCGCTTCCTGCAGTCGCTTGGCCTTGGCGCGTCGATTTTGAAACCAAATCTTCACCTGCGTCTCGGTAAGCCGCAGCGACGACGAGAACTCCGCCCGCTCTGCTATGCTCAGGTATTGCTTCTCCCGGAACTTTTTCTCCAGCGAGAGTAGCTGCTGTGTGGTGAAGGGCGTGCGCGGCTTGCGGTTCGGTTTATGTTTGCGCAAATTGCATTTGATACGTGGCGGATCGTTGGCATCTGCAAAAGTCAAAAGAGGGAGAGAGAGTGTGTTGATTAGTCGGATGTATGCAGTAAAGTGCAGAGAGGTGTTGATTAGCCAGCTGCTGTCAGCTGGCTTAGCTGTGGCCAATTAAAAGCAACTAAATCCGCTAGATTTGCATACAATTGAAGCGCTAAATGAGATGCTGTCAACAAATGTCGTCTGTCGTCTGTCGTCTGTCGCCTGCTGTCCTTGGCCTTGTCATGGCTAAAAGCAGCAGTCACAGCCGCAACCACAACGACAACGACAACAACAACGGCAACATCTACAGCAAACGGTAATTACTCCTTTAAGTGGCCAATAAATTTGCTGTCTAAACTATTTGTCAGACAAAGCAGCAGCAGCAGTCGCAGCAGCAGTCGCAGTCGCAGTGGCAGCGACGGGAAATGCAATGTCCCCAGTTCAATTCTCTCTCTGGCTGCAAAACAATTTTAATTTGGGCATTTTGTTTTGGCAAACAAAGACCGAACCAGCGAAAACGAGGACGAGGCTGGGCAGCAGGAAAGAGCAACAACAAAAAAAGAAGAAAAAACGTGCATGCCTTATAAAGCAGTCGCATGGAACTATAGCTGGAGCTGGAGCGGGGCAGGGCTAGGGGTTAGGGGTTAGCCGATGCAGCTGCTCCGCCATCGTGCGCCTGTGGCATTCGCTTGGAGTGTTGTTAATGAAAGTAATGAGCTTGCCATCGGGGCCCTGCCAGCGCCAAGCCACAAAGATGCAAATGGCATTTTAAAGATGCATCCCCGGGTCAGCTCGGCGAATATACTGAAGTATAGCCATATCCCGTATTCCGTATCTTGTATGCCATATCCAGTCGCCAGACTGAAGGCGCAGGCACGCGTAATTTATGGAGCATTTTGTTTTGCTGAACTGAGCGGGAAGGAGGGATATAGAGAAAGGGGCTGGTGAGGGAGGATCAAAATAAAGGCAAATGCAAATGATATGCAACGCTTTAATTTTATGCATAATTACACAAATTGAAATTGTTGAGTGACAAACCGAAAATTGTTGTTGTCTCCTCTGGTTGCATTGTAATTGCTTTTTATGCATTGATGGCATCCAGCGTAAATGAGGCGCTTAACAACAATAACAACAATAACAACAATAACAACGAAAACAACAACCACACCCAGATGGGCCGCAGCGCCAAAAAACCAACTAACAATTGCGAGAAGAGAAGTATAAGATCTTCAGATGAGTTCTCACTGGTCACATGTTAAGCAAAGATTCCCAGCCGACCAGAAGTCTGCCACATACCACAAATTTGATGCCTGTTCACACACACACACACACGTTATGCTATCGATAAAAACAAATAAATGTCAAAGTTGCCTGTCCATAAAACGCTGCTCGAAACATGTGTCTGGTACTCGTATAGTCGTAGAGCTCAGCTCCGATCAACTCTGCTCCGCTGCCATAATAAAACTAATAATGCCAGGTTTCGATTCACAGCAATGCCAATGCAGTTTCTGCATCTGCATCTGCATATGCATTGGCATCGTGGACAGTGGGGCTGATCAGCTCATTAAGTAATTAGTGTGACATGTCAAAGTTATGTTAATGCGCCTCAGCTCGATCGTACAGATTGGGGCCTTATCTGTCTGAAGCAGCAGGAATATGCATATAATTTCATTTATTTGTGTGCTTTGGGTTGAATGCAGACTCGTAAAAGCGTTTTGTATGGCCTAACAAGGTGAAACGAAATGTGAAAACCCAGATAATATTGATAATCATTATTATTACGATCATGATGATGTTGATGTTGTTGCTGTTGTTGCTGTTGTTGCAGAGGATGCGCCCCAGCAGCAGCGAGAAATTTGTTACAGACTTGCAGACGCGGCCGCATGCATCTATAAATATACATATAAATATATATATACATATGTGTACAGATTTTGATTTTTTTTGGAATTTTATTGTGCATTTCTGAATCTGTTTTGTATATACATACATATGTCCATACGTATGTATATTTATTTTTATTATTTCATATTATTGTTGTTGTTGCTGTTGTCGCTCTTGTTGTGATGGCCATAAATTAGTTGCCAAATTAGCATATAAACGATGCGGTCAAGTTTTACAGCTTTGGCTGCCTTTGTCACATGAATGTTGGCTCGTATCATAATTTGTATTATAGTATCTGTATCTGTTCTTTGTGTATATTTGGGCATCATTATTTTGACAGTCCACAATATTTCTATTAGACATCGTACCCCCAACACCAATTACCACCAAATTAATCGCAAATACTCGGGTAAATACAGTACTACTATACACATACATACATATGTATATTCGAATATATTTCCACTTTTCTAAAACTGTTTTGCGCTTTGCATTTATTTCAAAATTAATTGCTCATTTGTCGCTAAATTGCTGGAATGGGGTTTCGGTTTCCATTGCAGGCCAAAGCAAAAAACTGTAGCAAGTGGAATTGCTCGACTCCCCTCCCTCTCGTACCACCCCTTCCACCAACCGGCAGCGCACCGAACACGTATCCCGCGCCCGGATCAACTAAACCAATAGCTTGGCTCGCCGCCTGTTGCACAAATAACCTGCAACAGATCCAACTCAGATCGAGAGGGGCACAGTGGGAAGGGGGTGAGTGAGGAGGAGGGGGGGGGGGGGCAGACGAAGACGGCCACGCACGTTCAAACCAGAGTGCGAGACTTGTTTTCGCCTTTTTGTGCTTTTATAGGCATTGTTGTTGCCATTGTTGTTGTTGCTGCTTGTTGCTGGTTGCTGGTTGCTATTTGCTGGTTGTTGCTGGGGCAATACGTCGCCAGCGTCGCCATCGCCATTGCCAGAGCAAATACATGCCACAAACGCCAATTGTGACATTTAGCCTATGTTTGTAATGGATTTTCAATTAATTTGAGTTCTCCGGTGTATTGTAGACGACGACATATAAGACTCGATCAACAGCAGCAGCAGCAACAGCAACAGCAACAGCAACAACAGCAACAGAAACAAGCAGCAATTGTGAAATTTACGCGTATCGATCGCTCGCCAATCGCCCATAGAGACCTCTACAGCAATTCGTATTGCTTCGGCCTATGCCTATGGCTAGAGGTCTATGGGCCTCTATGAGCAATACGAAACGACACGACGCGACGCGACGCGACGCGACGGTGACAACGGTGGATTGATTTGCGCTGCAAATTGCTGGCAATTAATTCTTCATTAAAGCGTTTTCGCATAGCCAAATAGGCAGCAGCAGGCACAATCGGGGCGCGCAGGTGGTACAGGTGATGGCCATGGGAGGGGGAGCAGCGGGGCTCAACAGCTCAACGTTTTTTGTAGTGAAAAGCATTTTGCAATCGATTGGAGCAAAAGCGAGGCACAAACGCTTGGCTAATGCAATTACACGCTTACGGTCAAACGAGCAGTGCTATGGGGAGCCCATGCCAATCCTGGTGTTGCCGCTGCTGATTGGGGCAGCTGATTTCATAATGAAGGATTTTAATTAGCACCAAATATGTAGGTGAATGAGGTAGGTGCGCAAACTAACAAACTAGTGTTAAATACAATGTGGGGGAGAATTATGCAGTTGGCAACAATTGATGATCACATTAGATTAGTTCTACAAATGGAGAGCAATGTGTAAATGATGTACTTATGAGGGATGACCTGAATGAGACAATATATATACATATATATCTCGCATATATAAGGAGAATCAATGGATTAGATATGAAAGTTTCACAAAGTATATATGTATAAACATGGTAACTGGAGTGTTATGCATTTATATCAGCAAATAAGGATCGGGCAAAATTCAATTAAAATTAACATTAAAAAACATTTAACATTTACACTTTGAGAAAGTGACCATGGAGGGAAGAAAGATTCGATTTCTCTGCTATTTTCGACTGAGCCAGCAAGACTGCATGGAATTAATGGAAATGGATAAGAAAAATGCATAAGCGAAAGTTATAAACAATTGAAGAGCACACGGACAAAAAGTGACCACGGAGGAAATGTACCTTATATTATATTATGATGAGGCCAGATGTGGGAAATCACTGGTCATTATTTAAAAGTTTAGTACCCTTTAGTGCGTATATATAGTTAATATGAAAACCTGATTACGGAGTGAACTGATCGAGGCGTCCATGAGAACCGGCCCATTAGAGCCTATTAATTAGCAAAGAGCGTGTTAAAACCGGCTGCCATAGATAAGTTTTGCACTAGCAACTGGGTGCGATCAGTGGACAAATCTTGTCGCATTGCATGTTGCCCAGTTGTCCGGTAGTCCGGTAGTCCGGTAGTCCAGTTGGCTAGTTGAAATTGGAATGTGTTGTGTTGCTGCCTCAGTGGCAATGAAGTGCATATTTTAATCACCAATGGCTGCCTCTGTGCAAGATAAGCAACGATAACGAGGCCACTGGTCAAGGGAGAGTCAGGGGAGGCAGGGGAGGCAGAAGGGGCAGCGGAGCAGCGGAGCAGGCAATGGGGAGCAAACCACGTGGGTTGGGCACGCAGCTTCAGTCTTCTGGCTGTTGCCCACCTGCTGAAGCAAGTTCAAGCGCTTGAGATCTCTCCTTTAGTTACTCAGCTGTATACACTAACACTCACACACGCCTGCGCATTCTTAAAGGCGTACACACACACACACACACACACACACACACGCACAGAGTGAAGCCGACACACATACAGAGAGACAGACAGTGACTCAAATTAGTTGAACTACCAATTGTCTACAAACATTTAGCAAATGTTTGCCGTTGTCTGAATGTAAATAAATACATATACATAGATATACAAATGTCTACGGTGGCAACACCTAGCGGCACATATGCAAGTCATTGGCAACGACCCAATCCACAACCCCGCTACACCCCCCACCAGCACTCACCTCTGGCCTGCTGCTGCTGCTGGTGCTTTTGTCTGGCTGGTAATTTAATGCAAATAAATTGTATTTACCAAAACATACATCAAAATGTCTGCGACAGCACACCTCAACATCACCTCCCCTGCCTCTGCTACATCCCTCCCCTTCATGTATTGCATGCAGCTATGCTGTGTGTGCAGTGTGTGTAGTGTGTGTGTGTGAGTGTGTATATTTAGTACAGCTTATGCACGTTAGATGGCGTGCAGAATGCAAATATTATTTTAGCTTTTGCCTTTTGGCGTCTTCGCTGGGGCCTTTTGCCAGTGCCAATGGTGTTAAAACGCATGCAAGTTGCCGTCCTGCCCCCGTCCGCATCCCGCACACCTCCACGACCCTCCCTGGCCCCATTGCTTGCCCAGCAGCCGTCGGGGCTGTCGCCGTCTGTCAACGTTTAAATTGCTGCCTGGCTGCAAATAAAAATTGCGTGCTTAGGTGGGCGTAGCTGACATGCCACACCTACCCAGTTTGCCAGTTGTTGTGCCTCTCTCTCTCACACACACACAATCGAGTTCTCTCTCTCTCTCTCTCTCTCTCCCACTCTCCCTCCTGCTCTCTCTCTCTCTCTCTCTCTCTCTCTCCCCCGCTCGCAGGCTGCGTGTGTGTATTTTGCTGCTTCTGTTGTTTGTATTTATGCAATGACTCCCAAGTTGTTGCTCGTTTGTTCAGCTTGAAAATTAATTTCTATAATGGCTGCCAAGAATTGCAGCTGCATTAGTTGGCCTACAACACCCCTTTAGTGCCACCCACCGCCCACTGAGCCCCCTTGCTGGTTATTCCAAAAGGTACGTGACGTGACTGCGCTTTGCAATTAGTTAAATTATAGAACCCCGCTGCAGGAATTTAAACTGCATGTGAATGTAAATCAATTGCATGGCCCTTAGAGCATAAAGCCAGCCATGACGAGAGTCGAAGATGGGATGAGATGTGATGGGATGGGACGAGTTGCGGGCCACACAAACTGCGGACTGACTCCGACTCCAAGTCCACCTGTGTGTGTTTGTGCATTGTGTTCTTGTGTGTTCCCTAATCGCAGCCCATTTAAGATGCCAGCCTGTGGTATTTCATTTAATTGAATGGGCCATGAAACAAACATGAAACTAGCGCCGCTGATAAGGCCCAGTTAAGAATAAAACGGTAGCCTCGCCGCACACACACACACACAGATACAAATCCAGAGATACGCATACGGAGCTAAGCTCAGCTACAGAAACAGATACAGATACAGATACAGATACATTGCCCAAAGGCACTAAGTACCTAACACTTGACGTAATGCGGCAACAGATAGCGGCACAGGTCACACAGGAATGTAGACAAAGAGTGAGAAAGACAGAGATACAGAGATACAGAGAGACAGAGAGAGAGAGAGAGAGAGAGGGCGCACAAAGGCAGCAACCTGCTGCGCTAATGAGACCTGCTGAGGATGAGTCCAGAGCCGTAAAAAAACAGCTGCCAAAATGAAATGAAATAAAGTTGTATATAAAATGTGTATGTGTGTGTGTTCGTGCGAGCGTGTGTGTGTGTGTGTGTAGCTGCAGTTGACAGCAAATGACAAAATAAGCGGCAAATGTTTGAAATAGTTTGTTGTTCTTGTTCTTATTGTTGTTGCTCTTGTTGCTGTCGTCGCTTGTCAGTTTAAAGACAATTTGAATTGGCTTTTTAGAGTAGCTAATCAAGTGGAACTGAACTGTTAGAGTTTAAAGGGTTTAGCTATTAAAATATAAGTGTAAATAATTATTATGATTTAAACTATTATTTAACAGCAAATTTACTCTCTTGGCAATCATTGCCGTTAATATTATTATTACTGTTTGTATTATTATTTTCAGCTTGTTAAATCTGGGCTTAATAATGATTCTTTTTTAACTGTTTGCTAAACAGCTGCTTGAGCACATAAAAAACGTTTAATTATTTGGTTAATTTACTCTAATGATTTCTAATTTCTGCTTCATAACTTTCAAGTTAAAAATCGTTTTAAGGTATTTCTCGATATTCACAGCTGCATACATACATATGTATGTTAATTGTTTCTGAAGTAATTTGTGCTGAGCGTTATATAAAAAAGCGCAACATGAGTAGAAAAACTGAATGTGGCGCCTCCCGTTGACAGCATTATAAAACAATGCAACACAGCAGCAACAACAACTACATCAAACACACAAAAACACAAAAAAAACGGCTACTTGTTATTGTTATTGCGGGGCGGAAATGCAAAGTTCGCGATAGGGTTTTTTTGGCCCAACGAGTAAAGTTCACATGTCTGTCAGCCGTCGGAGTTTTTGTCCTGCCAACTGGACTGCAGCAAGGTGTGACCAACGGCTGTTGCAAGTGTTGCAAGTGGGTTTCGGTCACTTTTTGTCTGATGCCGGAAAATGCAAGAAAAGTGTGAACTGTGCATGCAGATACAAATCGGCCAGACTCGCTTCAATTAGTCTGGTCAGTCAGTTCAGTTAGATATATACTATACGAGTATATATGCATCTGTGCAGGGGGGCTGACACAGACCGGAAAACACAGTAAAAAAAAACCAAATGGAAATAAACATAAAAACAATGCAATGAATAAGCAGACGCGCCAATTGAGTTAAATCAAAACCGACGCGACACCAACAACAACAACAACAAATGATAATAATAATAATATGCTGGATGATACGAGTAAATGGTCAGAGCAATCAAGAACATTTCATTGTTTTATTTAAAGCGACGGAATAATTGCCACGCACTTTGACTACGCCACCAGACAGGGACAGGGCAAAAGGAAAAGGGGGCATCAGTGGCAGCTGGGGCAGCACCCGCAGCAGCCTCGATGGCCGTTGGCAGCCATTGTCCCATTGTCCCATTGCCGTTGGTGCCAATTTACGGCGCGGGGCAGTTTAATTCAATTAAACTATGAACACACACGAATACACACACACAGAGAGAGAAAATGGAGTAAGCAGGACATGAACTACGAAATATTGATACTGAATACTGAATACTGAATATTGAATTGAATGATTTTTGTGGGAATCGTAAACAGAATGGATATTGAACTAGAACGGTTTATCAAATTAGATTGAAAACATAGCTCTAGTATTAAAGGCTTACATATCTTCAATGGATCATGTAAGTTCAATCACAAACTCGAAATAGGTGTATTACTTTTCCATTTTACAAAACAGAAATTACATAAATTACATTAATTTCAGTATTTTTAAATAGGAATATATGTATCTCAAATAAAGAAATTGCAAGATACAAAATAGATAAAATAAAATTCTTCAATTGGCAAGTTGTATACTTTTAATGAGTAACACGTACTAAATACAAAAACCAATTTTGGTGTATTCTCAATCGAAAACACTTTGATAACTATATAAATATGTTGCCAATTTAATACCAATTTCTCTGCCTCTGCCGATAATATTGACATCTCTTCGGTGCAATTGAATGCATAAAGATGATTTCATAGATTTTGAACATAGTTGAAAGGCTGTTGACACTTACCTCCACCAAATCCTTGTCCTGGAAACAGGCCCGGCGGCCCAAAGGGTGGCATTTGACGAGCACCCGGCCAAGGAACACCGCCGCCCATGCCACCCCAGGCGACTGCAGCGGCGGCGAGAGCACTGAATGGCGTTGGTCGTATGGGCACATGTCCGCTGGCTGCCAGCGCTGCTGGTGAGAGAATTGTGGTTGGCATGTGGCCGACACCGACCCCGGAGCCGGGTGGCCCTCCGTGCCCGCTTTCTAGAGATTTGCAACTGCTGTCGAGGCCATCGGGCGTGGAGCGCGGCGAATCGTCAGCATTCATGTCCTCGATGTCCACAATGGAGTCATCATCTTCGTCATGATCGCCGTCATGATCGTGCAGCATATCCTCGTCGTATTCCAACTCGGAGTCCGTGTGGCTGCTGCCACCCAGCGGTGAGTGCCTCTCGTGCTTGGCGGGCGTGGAGCTGCCGCCAGGTGCGTGTGCCACTGGTGTTGAGCTGGGCGTCGAGTTGGCGGAGGCTGAGGCGGGTGGTGAGCTGGCGCGCGCATCCGCCTGTGCCTGGGCCTGGCGCAGTTGCGCCATCGCCAGCTGCTGCTGATGCTGTTGGTGTTGCTGGTGCTGTTGCTGGGCGTGGGCTGCTGCGGCCGCGTGGGCTGCATGCAGCAAGTGGGCGTGATGCGCAACGGCGGCGGGATGAAATGCATGCGTGGGCTGCACAGATGGTGGCGCTACCGGTGGCGGCGTGCCCGCTGCACTGCTCTGCGAGATGGGCGATGTGGCGGCGGAACTGGACAGATTCGTGGGCCCATCGCTGGCGCTGGGTGTACGCGGCCGTGTATCCGCCAGCAGCGAGGCAACGCTGAAGTTGCTCAGCCTGGAGCTGCTCTTGTGCAGATGATGTGGCGCCGGATGCACTGCAGCCAACTGCAGTGCCTGCTGCTGTTGTTGCTGTTGCTGCTGCTGCTGTTGGTGCTGTTGCTGCTGTTGATGTTGCGCCAGCAAGTGTTGCTGATGCACCAACAGCAGCGCCGACGGCGATGTTGGGCTAGCCAGCGGATGCAGTGCACCAGTGCCGGCGGCGGCGGCGGCAACAGAAGTCAGGCTGTTGCTGCTGCCGTTGCTGCCGGAGCTGCTGCTGAGCGTTGTAGTTGGCGGCACCGTCGGGCTGGTCATCGTTTGGCGCAGGCCAGTCACTGTCATGCTCCTGTTCCTGTTCGTGCTCCTGGTCGCTGTTGCGCTCGTTGCGTTCACGTTTACGGTGTTGTTGGACAGCTTTAACATAAAGCCAGCGATATGCGATTGCTTCTGGATACACTTTGCTATCTTTCCTTTAATTGTTAATTGTTGATTGTTGATTGTTGTTGCTGTGTTGCTGATGTTGTGGCTGTTGCTGGATTGTTGTTGGATTTATTGAAACATTGCACTGGCGCGAGTTCAAATTGGCACTTGACGGGTCGGTCGCTCAGTCGAAAATATTTATATGTACATATATGTGTCGTTAATTTGTTTTGATTATCTTTTAATTAATTCGCTCGTTCATCACCGTGCACTCCACTAATACACACGCACACATACACATACAGATACATAGATACACACGCACGCACGCGGCCTGCTCTGCTGCTCATTTGCTTTAGTATGTGCCGGTTCAATTTCACGTTGCGACTCTGTTTCACGTTCAGCGGCTCTGAGACTCGAGAGAAACACGTCCTCTTGAGATCACGTCTGTTCTACAACTGAACGCAGACAGCGGCGCAGTCACAGCTCTGCTGCCAGTCACACACACACACACACATAAACACACACACACATACACACTGCTGCTGATGGTGGTGGTGGCTGATTAACCGGCCTGGCCATGCTCTGTCGCTCTCTCGCTTGCACTCGCTGCTCGCTCGCTTGCAGCGACACCATTTTTATTGGCCTAACTGTTTCGGTTATGCTCTCTCGCACAGCGTGTATGTGTATATTTTTTTTGTCTTATTTACCTTTTGTTGATTTTCTTGCGCCGCCTTCTTTTCTACCGCTGTTCAATTCCAGTGTGGTGAGTTTTGTGTTCGATGCGCGAGCGAGACGACACTATTGTAGCAGTTGCCGTCTTTGGCTCTCTCGCTCGCACGCCTAATTATTATTGAATAATTCAATCTTCAAAGCGTTTTTGCTGCGCGTATTAGCATTTTATAACAAGCAGCAGCAGCAACAGCAGCAGCCGCCGCCACCGCAGCCGTCGCTTGCCTATTTCCACTATGGATTTTGTTGTTGTTGTTGCTGTTGCTGTTGCTGTTGCTCTCTCTCCCCCGTAAGGCGCCGTCTCGCTCTGACACGTCACAGCTTCCACATTCATGACTTCATTTGCCTGCCGCTTGCCGCTTCTTATTAAATTCTGCTGTCAACGTAATTGGCGGCAGCGTCGTCGCGCTGTCTGCTTACGTTTTGGAGTCTCAGCCCAGCAGTTACCCACTTTTCCGTCTTTGGCGCAAGGGAACATTTAATTGGTGCTCCAAGCGGGTGCACGCGGCGTATGGGCAATATTTTAATAAATGCCACCCGAATGAAAATATACATATGTATGTACTTACCTACCTACATACTACATACTTATTCGTGCATAAGGAATAAACAATAAGCCCATCATTATGATGAAAAGCGAAATCATTGACGACGGCATCTTATCACAAAGCTGCAATCTTGCCCAGGAAATTATGTTTTTTATGCCTCTGCTTCTCAAACAGAATCCTATGCTGCCAGTCCAAAAAAAATAAACGAAATTTATGTCTACGGCGCACACCTCAAAGATAAACCATAAAATTCTTATCGTTACGCATAAATCGAGCAGCCAGCATGGCAAATCAATCACACGTAAATCTGAAATATGCAGCATCCCGAATTCTCCTCACCCTCCGCTCCCATCCACCCCAACAAGCGACAACAAAAGGTTCGCCAGGATAAGCCCAACTTTGGGGGTTCATTATATACACATATATTTCATAAATGGCACAAAAAGGCATCTTTATATCTCTGTCTTGCTCGCTCACTTGCCTTTTCTTATACGTTCTCACTCTTGCTCTTCTTTTTCGTGTCCCTGTCTTTCTCTTACTGGTTATAATTTTACTTTACAAATTAAACTCATTTTAAGGATTATTATGTGAAAATTGTTGGCTCTAAAGTTTTGTCAGTCCATTGTTGCCTCGCTTTCATGTTGGGGGCCAGTAGAGGATGTCTGCGAGGAGCTTTTTGGGGTTAATAATGGGCTAAAGTTGCTGCAGGAGGTTTTGTGGGCTTGGAAGTATATTCTCATTTAATGAAGCGGCTGCTGGGGAATAATCAACTCAATTAGAGCAGCTGAATAAGGCAGTTAAGCAGACAACTACTTGTGCTTTCTATTGGAAGAACAAGTAAGTATCTCAAAGAGATTCTCATCTATAAACATTTATATTGGATATTAAATATTTTATTGCCAATTAGACAAGTTTCTACACACACTTCCTCAAGTGATATTTTGCTAAGATAAATTTATTTACTTTTCTCTTTATTTCTCAGAGGCTAAATTAACGAAAAATATACGTATATAATGAAAATATCTCATGTATAACAATAAATTTTAAAACAAACAAATTTTTAATATTAATTTAGGAATTCAAAACATTTGCAAACTAATTGAAATGAGAACTTTTATTAGCTGAAAACAACCGTTCTTTTTATTTTATTTAATTTAATAAAAATTTGTCATTTACTATCTGATTTTTGTATAATGCTGAACACGTGTCGCATAAATTAATTTAACTTGCTAATTCAATGATTTTAGATTATTTCCAATGTATTTATGTACCTATTTATAAACTGAAAACATTTGGATTCATCACATATGAACATATTCTCATATTCTTTACAAACAAATATCTATTTATCTGATATACAAATTTCGTGGCACCTCCATTTCCATTTCAATTTGGGCCTCCCTCCACCCTTCGCTTCATCAAACAAGTAACTGATTAAAACATTTCGATGCTGTCAGTTAAGCGCTTCATTAAAAACCAACAAGGCCGCTTTCTTTCTTTCTTTCTTTTCAATTAAAAATATTGAAATAACAAAAGGCGAGTGCGAGGGGCCTCATTAATATTGTTTTCTATATGTAGTTGGCCGTTGGCATGAACAATTATAGCCAATTACAAATATTAATTTCCCAGACGAAACGCGTCAAGAGTTTTTATAATCTTCATCATTATTCATAGCGCTTTGAAATACGCAAATGAAACCCGCAGCCAAAACAAGGCGCAAATTAATTTTTCAATAAACATCATAATCATATACTACTTATGAGCAGCGGTCTCCTCTATGCAATGGACCTGCTCTCTTCTACACCCCGACAGCTGATACGCCTCCAACCGCATTCAACGCGTTCAAAGCTTTTTCTTTGCCGGCCAAAGATGAAACGACGCCGGCAGCGCAGAACGACTGCCTGCCAAATACAACAACTACAGCAACAACTGCAACAACAACAACAACAACGCTCAGCGGATTGGGAAGTTGGTCAGTTGATAAATGGCCGTCGCGTTGGCCGCATGGAGCCGCCGCATGTAAATGTTTTGATAGTTTTTCATAATTTTTTAAATTTTTTTCTTCAATTTTGTTGCTTGTTTGGTTGGCTGCTATTTGTGTTTTTGATTTTGTTTGCCGCGCGCCCACTTAGCCAAAGGCTCCACGATTGCACAGAGGGGCGTCGGGAGGCGGGTGGATATCCAATTGCCATGTGCTGTGCGTGTGTCTGTGCGTGTGGGTGTGTGGGTGTGTGGGTGTTGCACATTTATGTGGGCAGTTAGCTTTTCAAATAGCCGCGGCCGTCATCAATTAAACAAGATTGTTGTTTTAATGGTGCAATTAATTCATAATTAAATTGCGTAATTGGCTGATTAACAGTTGATTTCAATTTACTGTATGCGCAATTTTAGCAACAATGTTCGATATGGAAATAAAGTATTTATTGTTTTATATCTATGTATAATTTTTTTTAGTTTTGTTTTATTTACAATCTGCCTCATTCAGGCAATAAGCAAATCTATGTAACAATAGCAAACATATTAATTTGAGACATCTACCATATCACAATAATTTGACTTGAAGTTTGTGTATAAAACATATTTTTTTTTTATGCATAATTTTTTTTTTTAGTTATATAATGGCTTGATCGTACTTCATCATATATGTACATACATATATATGATATATACTGTATACCTATGTATGTCGATATTTCACACATAACAGCAAAGTTTCGAACATATTTCTACAGAAATTGCATATAGTCGATATACACATACACATTGAGGGCTTAACAAGCCATGTTAATTAGTAGCTGACAAAGGCAACTCCCCCAAGAGCTGCTGATGGTTGCCAAACTGAAATAGACACACTTGACACTGCCAGCGATAAATACTAAACGCGTCGTTTTGGCTAACAGAACCAGCCAAGCGGTATATAATCAAAATTTCATTATCCCTGCGATGCGTTAAATCGCTTAAACATGCTAAAAGCGTTGCCACACCCGGGCTGCTGATGACGACGCCCCCCAACCCCCCCACCCTTATTTGACGTGTTGACAGTTCAGATTTTTGTCAGGGGGATGCAGAAGAAGCTGGTGCAAAATTTAGTCAATAAACGTTATTGAGCCGAGGCATGAGAGCGAGGGTTTCAAGTTTTTGTCATGTGGGGTGGTTTGCCAAGGCAAGTGAACAAACCAACCCCCGCACACACAGACACACACACATATATATATACACATTGGAATACACAAATACAATGCGGTTGTCAGTCAGTTATTTAGTCACAGCGGCTGTTGTGGCAATTGCGGCTGCCTCTCATATACGAGTCGCATATATAGCCAGCTAAACGGTTGGGTGTCGATGGCTAAAGGCTGCCAGGGACAGGGACTGGAACAGGGACAGGGATAGCAGGAAAAAGGACAAGGACAGCGGACAGGGGACTGGGACTGGGACTGGGACCCAGGGTTGGCACTCTGATGATGGCGCGCTCGTTTATTGAATTACATCCGCATGACTGCGCATTTAACGAGCTCTTGGGTGTCGTTTTGCTGATGGCGTAAATGTTTGCCAAACAACAAACAAATAAATAAAGTTCTGATTTGGCGCTGATTGCTTTACGGGCTGCTCGCTATTGAGGGAGGGGCAATGCAAGGTCGATCGCCCACTCTTTCGTTCGCTTGGCTCGCTGGTTGGCCAAAAAGCCAGTCAATCATAGAACGCATTGAAAATGACAGTTGGCTGGCAGTTGCAAACAGACAGCTCCCCTCCCCTCCCCTGCCGTCCCCACCCGTCCCATCCCCACCCCTAGCCGTTAACAATTTCCCACTGCCAGCTACTTTGCTCACATAATTGCCAACACGGCGTACGTCCAAACTCGTTATGATTTCTTTTCACGCGGCCATTTTATTAATTTATTTCGTATTTATTCTATGCTCGTTTACTACCAGCTCCCAGCTAGACAAGTTCTTATCTTCATTGCCGGCATTTAATGCGATAAGCGCAGGACGACGACGACGACGGCAAACAACAGGCCATCCCATTCCTTCCCATTCCACTCTCTATTCCATCCCAAGCAACCCTATAAAAATGTAAATCAAATAAATTTACCTAATATCAAATTTCCCCTTCACTGCAGCTACCAACAATTCAACAAGCCAGCAGCACCCCGAGTCCGCGTCCACCCCCTGGCCCCCTCGTGCGCCATCACCATCATCATCATCATCATTCACGCTCATCCTTTATCCGCTCGTTTAACAATCGTTTAATAATTTAGCTTGGTAAATAACACTAACACTCAGGCAGAAGCGTTCTAGGGGGAGCTTAGCTTTGTTGGTTTTGCGGGTCTTGGGTTTCAGCTGTGGTGCAACTAAGATACAGTGGGACAACCTAAGGACGACCAGTCTCCATACTTAGGTACATTAAAAGCTTTAAAAATAGAAAGATCATATAAATAATTCAAATCGCGAGATATGTTGGATTAGTTCATCAACTTTGAATGTAGAGTTAATAAAGATAACACATATTGACTGTAATTACCTCAGAATTGAAAATCGGTTCAGTTTTGACAAAGTTATGACAGTTTGAAGTCCTACAAGGACGTTTTAAGAGTCTTGGGAACTCACAAATTAGCTTCAAATCCAAAAAAAAATTAGTTAAACAACTTTGAATTTTGAGTTATTATAGAGGTCAAATACATTCGATTAAGTTGAACAGAAATTGAATATGAGCTGTGACCAACAATATTGGCTCTAAAAAAATATAAAAGTAATATTTATTTGATCCAAAAATATTTTAAAATAATTAAAGGCTTACAAATGAAGCTGTTTTTTGAAGCGTGAAGAACTGAATTTATAGCTTTCGATTTATTTATTTATTTTTTGTTTAACACATAGTCGAATTGTCCCACTGTATCTGTGCTTGAGCGTGCGTTTATCCTTCGCAGCATATTAGCTGGTATCATGCGCCTAACCGCAACCACCCTGCCCCACATGCACAACCCCGGCAACAAGGATCGACTGGTTGCCGGCAGCCATGTCTGAACACCATGCCATTCCAGCCTCCAATCTGGGCTACTTGGCTCTCGAGGCATTTAGCCATTTAACTTTGCCTTAATTCAATTTGCAATTTTTGAAAAGCCTCTGCCTCGACTCGGATGCTGATGATGCTGTGTTTTTTTTTTGGGAGGGGGGTTTGGTGTTTAAGTTGTTGAGAGACGCCCCCTCCCGCACCGCTTACCATAGACAGTTGGTGGCGCTTTAGGCTGTGGAGAGCATACGCTTTTGAAGCGTTTCGTTTCGTTTTTATGTGTCTTTTGGGGGTTGGTTGACTTTTGTAATTTCAGCCGGCTGCTTCCTGGCACAGGATGTGCGGTTCTGTCGCCTTTTATGTGCCTCTGGGCCAATGCACATATTTACTTGTGTACACACACAAATTTATAGGCCTTTGGTTTATTTGTCGCCGCTCAGCTAATGAATTTTGATTGCCATTGTCTTTGTCTCTGCCGCTGCCACTGCCTCAGGCGGGGGGTGGGGGTGAGGCATTTGGCGTGGGTGGCCTCTGTGATGGCTTAGATGGTGGGGCTTAGTTGTGATTTGCTGTCGCCTCGGCTGCCTTTGTGTTGCTTAATTACAACTTAATTGCGTTTTATGCGTACAAATTTTCAGCTTCCTAAACAAGACGCGACGATGTCTAACATCAAATTAGCTAAATGTATTTATCTTGTCAATTGGCAGACGCGATTGCAAATGCGAAATGCAAATGCTAAGGCAACGATTGCGAATGCCAATCACTGAGTAGAATCAGAGTCTGAGCGGGGCAGTTCATTAGGCAGCGTCAAGTTCAACTTGCAGTTGAAGTTGAAGTTGAAAAGTTGCTAAAATGTTTACAAGTCACTTTGCGGTTTGTCTGTGGCCGCTTTCAGAAGCTGCTGCTGCTGCTGCTGCTGCTGATACAGACAATCCGCGTTACTGTTGTCTGCATTGAGTTGGCTCTCAGAGTCTGGACCACATCAATTGTTTGCTTGGCTCAGATCTCGCTGCTTGACTAGGCTGCCACTGGCTATCTGGCGAACAGCCAACAGCCAACAGCTAACAGCTCCCAGCTAGAAGCTAGCAGCTAGCAGCTAGCAGCCTCAGCACATTTGTTTGTCAACTGCGTAGCCCCGTTCATGGTCGCTGGGTTTCGTTGGCTTTCTGCTTTGCACTGATTGCACTTTGCACAAGGATCTGGCGAGCAGTAGCTTCTAGCGCGACGCACATAAAGTGTCATTCCGTAGCTGCTAATTGACATCGCACACAGCCGCCAGACATTTCCAGCAGCAGCCCCAAAGCTGACTCTCCACTTGGTCAATTGTTCTCGTCCCTGTCACCTTGCTCCATTGATGCAATTTGAATGCGCGCGCGGCGCATTTTTATACCCTTTCAAGAGATAGGATATCGGATAGTATATAGGCTAGGATACGTGTATAAAACCAGCGAAAATTCATTACATTTTAAGAAATTATCTAACCTAATATATGTATGTATGTGAATTACTTCTTGAAAATATTTAATAATAATAATTGTTATTTTTTTTACTTTTACAGAAAAGTATTATTCTTATTTTATTTTTATTACAAACTTTTAAGTCTCTGTCGGCTTATAAAATTCAACTTTTTGCATTATTATTTATTAAAACTAATAATGAATTTAAGTTCAGCACAGTATATTTGTACAACTCTGTAAAATTCAAATAATATATACTTTTGAATGACACTCTTAATATTTAAATACTTAACTGAAAATTTATGAAATCATTCAAATACTGTTATGCTAATTTTTATAGAAATTAGCTGTTCTCAGCTTAGTCTAACCAGTTTCAGTCGGCTTTGCAAAGAGTATTTGTGCCTCGACTTGCTAATTGGATGCTGTACATTGTGATTGGGTTTATTTATAGAGCCCGGTAGCTATGCCACACACTCAAAGTGTCGCAGTTAATTGGCAAATGTGAGTCAAAGTTTATAGAAATCTGCCACAAACAATTGGCGTGACGGCACTTTGAAGTCATAATAGATGTATCCGAGAGAATGGTCAGCTAGGTTGGTAGATCGGACAATCGGGCGATCAGTCGATCGGTCGCAGAGCCGGAGCCACTGAAGTGCCGACCGAGTCTCCACAGTGGACAAGAGACAACACCTGACAATACGATGATCGGACCACACTGTGGCCGGGCACTGTCGCTATATTTGCATGGTAAATATTGACGGTATTGGTAGTTGGAATGGCCCGTCGAAGATGAAGGCACCAGATGAAGAGGATGACGAAGTTGAAGTCGGCGCAAATAAATCATAAATACTGTGCACGTTGTCCGTTGCCTCCATGTTTGGCAAAGTAATTGAGTAAGTGGCGGCAACATCGGCAACGGCGGCAACATCGGCATCGGCGGCAACGGCGGCGACTTGTCATACCCATTAGCATTTGTTTGTGAAGGTGCTGGACGGCGGTTGCCGCAGAAGCCGAAAGTCATACGGCGTAACACAAATGCCACATTAATTGTTTCAAGTTGCGGCGGTTCTTCTGCAAATATTTGCTCTCATTTTCAAGTGGCAAGATTATGACGCATTCACGCCAGCCAAGCGGCAGCAGTAACAACAACACGAAAGGGATCCATATGACTGATATTTGCAGAAAACTCATCAGGCTGAAAGTATATAAGAGGGAGAGAGAGAGAGAGAGAGAGAGTAGGTGAGAGATTGTTGAGAGCAGTTCCAATGGCCACTTGTGTGTTCCAGTTAAGTCAGCTTCAGCTTCAGCTGCAGTTATTAATTGGTATTTAAAGTAAAGAATAATGTTAGCTCAAACAAAAGGACACAACAAGCACTTGAGCCGACTACGCCGAGAGCTCATGGCTCATCCATCACCCACAGCGTCTCGAGTGCGCCGACTGTGCACGTAAGTATTCACATATATACATATATATATGCATATATAGTATGTGTTTAGGTAGACAGCAGGCAGCTGGGTACTCAAGGAAAGCAACAACAACAACAGCAACAACAGCAAGTGCCGCGCACTTTTTCGACAATTGTTAGGAGCCCCGAAACCCGCAGGACACTTTTTTCGCTATTGGCAGTTTTATTATGTTCACACTCGAAAATAATTGCACGCTGTGAGCTTAGCCAGCTCCGAGCGCAGACGCAGAGGCACCACACCCAGAGCCACAAGCAACCAGAGACAGCACAGCTCGTGGTAACTGTCTGTCTGTCTGACTGTCTGACCGTCTGATCGTCCGACTGTCCCAGAGTTTATGACGCGGACATGGCAGCTGTGGCCCATGGCTATTACCTAATGGCAGAGTTGCACTGGGCCAACTAGCCAGCTAGGCGAGCCGTTAAAGCGACTGCCAAAACATTCAATAAATATGTTGGTTCATATAAATTATGGCGGCTAATGAACACGCGCGCCATTTGCCGCTGGCAATCCTACGGATACAGATACAGCTACAGCTACATCTACAGATACAGATACATATCCTATAGGCACAATAAAGCGCAGTTGCATCTGCCGCTGCTGCTGTTGTTGCTCCACGCTTATCAACCGCCACCAATCTCTAAGATTTCTTTGGAAATTTACTATATCAATAGCACCCAGCACACAATGTCGACACTTTGGTTGCCCCGAGCCCTTCTTCCCCGACAGCCGTCGCCTTTATGAGCAACGTATGGCAACCGTTCTACCTCTGTATGTAGTTCCCCCTTTGGCCTTGGCCTTTGCCTGATTGAAATTTGTGAGCTACTTGGCTTTATGGATTGCTAATTAATGAAACATACAGAAAAGATACTGAAGAAAGTCAAAAGTGTGTAAATTAACTGGTATTATGATATCTGAAGTTCAATTCGCCATGAATATAATACAATTTGATCTAAATCGGATTGCTTAAATATAACATTCACAAAGTGGTTCTAAAATAAGAGTAAAGGAAGAGAATCTTTATACATTTTTCTCGATAGATACAATACTTCTAAATATTTATAATTATTATTTAAAAATATTTCTATAAACAGAGAACCAATTTAAAGACAAATACTTTCCACATCGAAATGTGCTCTGAATTAACTGAATTGTTTTAAATACATTTTCGGTTGGTTTTAAATTATTGTGTGTCTAGGGATTTCAAGGACTAATCAAATAAGCTAATACCAAATTGTCTGTAAAGTGCATTTGCTGCGCCTTTCAACAATCAAACAAAACAACCAGAAAAAAAAATATCTTTTAATTACGCTTCTCACTGCCAGTGGTAATCAATAATATTTGGCCAGAACTCTGGCAGCTGTCTGAGCCCCCAAACAATGGGCTATATACATACATATATATAGCCCTTACCTGGTAAGAGTGCAATCAAAAAGTGCAACCTCTATAGCCGATAAGCGCATAATGCCACGTCTGCACTTTGACTTCCAAATTGGCTGATCCTTTGCCAACAAAGAGCCAAATCCTGCTAATCCGCTTGTAGTCTCTGCTGCCTTTTGACACTCATCAAACGGCTCAACAACTTGTGAAACTCAAGTACTTACTTTTTGTCTGTCTGCGTGTGTATCTTTTGCATATTGGTATTGTTTTCCAATTTTTCACACAGCAAATTCAGTCGAAAAAAATAAAATGGAAAAAAATATGAAACAATGTGGATGTCAAGGGAGCAGCGCTTAGAGGGAACTGTTCAGTTCATATATTTTCGTAGAGTGAATGATGCATTCGAGTCGCATTGTCGTCGAGTTCATTATTAAATGATTTTGCCTTGTCTTGGACATTTGACACGTGATCTGGCCACACACATGGAGACACGGACAGCTGGACATGAGTTGGCTAAAATGGATTTTCATATGCAGATTTGAAGAGACCAACTGGTTAGTTACATTAGGAATTGGGACAGCTGATGAAGTTGCCACCATTTATGGCTATGAGTATGTTTTTAAAGCAAATCAATTAAGGGTTCTCTGCTCCTGCTGTAGTGCTCAGCTGTTGTCCCGCTTAATCTAAACATAATTGGCTTGTTGCGCTGCACAAAGCCAGAAATAATGAGGGTGCAAAAAGTGCTGCACAATATCAACGGTATTATTGTATTATATTATGTTGTACACGAAATGTGGGGGAGGCTGAATCATCAGAGATTCACAAACGAACAGATTTTCATATTTGCAGGCAATCAAAACAAAGCAGACAATCAAAGGCGATGATAAACATCTCCATAATAGGCTGATTTGGACAGATCGCATGATACGAATTTTTGATTGGGATGCAGCCAAAAAGGAACATATGCTTTAATTGCAGCTTGTTTTGGCTGCTTTGGGCATTTGGTACAACTGACAGGCAGGCTGGCAGGCAGGCAGGCAATTAAATTGCGAGTCAAGGACTCGCATTTGTATTCGTATCGTTATGCGGGCCGAGGAGAATGTTTGCTGGAGGTGCCAACAAGCATTTGACAAAGGCGCTGGCAGCAGCACCACAGCACCACAGCACCACAAAAGGGCCGTTTCGGATTGTACTTAAATGAAATTTCTGCAGTGGCCGCCAGTTGTTGGACAAACGCACACGCCCCGGCCAAAAGGTGGCAGCTTCAGGCCGGATAACGAACATCTTGTGTGTGGGGGGAGGAGTGACCAAAACAATTTTCAAATTAAAAACCACTAAAGATGCAGTTGACACGCTTCATATATCAACTGGAGTCGAACCGAATGTAGCGCACCTTTTTTGATTTCCGGGAAAATTGGCCAGGTCGAGTCTGTAAGCATGGGGCGTTAAAGCAGTTTGGAAAACACTTTGGTACTTGCCACTTGGCACGCTGGCAATTAGATGCGCTTCACTTGAACCTCTTTAAAACACAATTGCAATGGCAAAAACAAAACACACACACACACTGAGAGACAAAAGAGGTGTAAAATTTTTGTATTTTGTGTGTGTTTTGCAAAAGCCGCTGCCAACAATGCCCGGCCACTGATTGAAACAATGGAGTAGCCCATGGTCCCGGCCCAGGATGCAGGCCCAGGCCCAGGCCAAGAGACTGGCTCAGACAATGGCCAAGACGCGGCTGCTACAGTTTTTGCAATTTGAAAGCGTGTAAAAGACGTTGACGTCAAACCGGCGACCCGCGGCCAAAAGGTGCACCGAAAACAATGCCAGTGCATTGTGTTGCAAGCAGAGGCGCTACACCAACAACAACAGCATTGACAACAACAACAACAATAATAACAACTACAACAATCTGAAACCAGAAACCAAGTCTGGCAAAGCACTCTTTGTAGCTCGCTTATCAAAACTGATTTGTTTCTTAAAGATTTTTGTGGCAAGTTCAATAAACCCCGAACCTCAAATTCAATAAACTCTAAAAATTACTGGGTATCAGCGATACTTTGCACGGGGACCCGCGGGACCCGCCGCATTATCAGCTCAAATTAAAACATTGCGCTTGTAATTGGCCATGGAAGGATAACATAGCTGACAGCCAGCGGTCTTATCAGCAGCGGACTCGCTGTGTAATTGAGGCTGTCGTTGAGTGTGTGTGTGTGTGTGTGTGCCTCTTACCCCTTGTCGTTCTAATCAGTCGGCATAACGCTTGACTAGCCCCAACGGCAAACGCTTATCGGCCCACACTCTCTCACACACAAACACACAAACACACACACACACACACTCACGACGACGTAATTATGTGCCAGAGATAACCCCCGTGTACCCCCAGCAGCATCCCTTGGCATCCAAGTGGAGCTCAAACTATCGCTTTGCTAGGCAAGATTTATGGACTTGGACTGACAATTAGCGCTGATAACTTTTGGTTTGCGTCTTGGCTATTCCCCTTCCAAATCGCCAGTTGCCATTGGAAAATTGAAATTGCCTGTCTAATTTCGTGAATTATTGGCCCAAGCTCAAAAGTCGCGCGCGGTTTTCCCCTAACTGTAATTATCAATTAATATTGAAACAATTCAAGCATTGAAAAATATGATATACACTTAGAGTCATATAGCCAGAGTTGAAGCTGGCCCTTAGGTACAACTGGTGGGCGTGGCAGCTCGACTGCCCAAACATTAAACGGTAGTTAATGCGATTAGAGAGAGAAAGGCTCGACAGTTGTAAATATTATGCTACGATGCAAACACTCTAGACAGGCAGCCAGACCTGACTTTCTCCATGAAGCGTGCCCAGAACTGGCGCCAGAGGTGGACACTTGTCGCACATTCCGCGACGCGTCGCTTTCTTTGAGTGTCGCCTTACGGCCCTGAGCAGCGACCGGCGGGGCAGTAGCAGCAACAGTTGCTCGTGGGTGTTATCCTTTCTCTCACACGCCTCATTAATATGGCTCATATTTTTCACGCCACTGAAAAAGAGCGAGTTTCCGACAATGCCTAATGGGTTTGTCTCAAAGAGTTTTCAAAGAAACCAAAGATCATTTATTAATGACTTGTTTCAGTTATTTGTTTCTTGAACTGAAACCACAACAGAAACTGAAAAACCAAGGAGCGCATATGTATTGGTGAGCTTTGTTTAGTTCTGCCAAATGTCTTCGCTTATGCATACACGTGTGCCGCGTTTGTGTGAAAGCTTAAGCCGAAAAGCTTTTATTCGGCTTCAGCTGAACAATCAGAAATTGACGATCTCATTACGCATTTGACGCCATTTTGCTGTGGCAGAGGGGCATTTTAATCAACCTAGTGACACATAAGGCATGAAATGGTATGAAATGCAATTTTCATCAAATTTATTGTTATTGTTTGTGCGTTTGAGTGTGCGAGCAAATGGCTGGCTGTCTGGCAAAATGGCATGCAAATGCCGGCAATGGCAATGGCAGTGGCAGTGGCAGTGGCAATCGTAATGGCAATTGCATTAATGGCCTCCTCTGTCTCATTATACAGGCATTATGCTGACAGAATGAGCAGGGAGAGGGGGACGACGATGCGACTGGGCACATTCATGCTGGTCAATTGCCAAAAGCATTGCCATTATTAACATGCACACAGGGCCAGTGAAGCGGGCTAAGCAGATTGGGGGATATTATTGCCACTATTACGTGTATAGTATTGTTATCCTTTCCACGCAAAATGGCCGCCTGACATGCCCGGAGTTTGACATTCAAATGCTGCTTGCCATTGCCATTGCCATTGTTCCCAGCTAACTGTGCGTGCCGAGCCGCATCCACCATCCACCATCCAGCATCCAGCCTCGAGCATCGCAGCGGGCAGAGGGCAGCGGGCAGAGAGCAGCGGGGAGCGGGCAGCTGACGTCCAGTGATTAAAATCTCAGGCTGGCAACAAAAGTGCCGGGAAAAGCTATGCAAAATATTTGGCATGGTGTGAAATTTTTGGCTGACACATAAATAACATAGATTTTATTTCTTTTAATTTGATAAGTGCAAACCAAAGGGAAAAGTTCAAATAAAAAGTCAGTTTTAAATACAAATCTAGTTTCCTAATGAATTGAAAGAGGTCTTCGGAGTCTGTCTGCCATTTGCAGCTGTTTCCGTTGGCCCAGTGCAACGAATTGTAAATTTCTTAAATGTTTATTAATTGTTTGTACAGAATTGATAATTATAGATATTTTTTCGTTGGCGGCATCGGCGCTTAGTGCAGACAAACCTGCTCCAATTACAGCGCGGATATTCCCACACGAGGGCGGAAATAAGAGAGCAAACCGAAACGAGCACACAGACCTTGGCAGGATCGTCGTCAGACTGATTGCCGCTGCAAGGATCGTTAGTGGCAGACAAGTTGGGCGCAACCGCAACAACACAATTCCCGGGAAAACAACATTCAAAGCCACAGCGGCAACCACACGCGGCGTTTCCAGGCCGTTCTCAAATGGACGGGTGCGGGGGCGGCGGCAGAGGTGGCAGAGGCGTCGGCGGCGTTACAGATGCCGCAAGAAGCTGTCACTTCTCCAACACATGTTTTGACCGCGTCAATAAATCATCGCATGCCAGGCGTGTCAACAACAGCCCAATGACACCAAGTCACTTGAAGCCTTCTTCAGTTTCTTTACTAACTAGATAACAACTATTATTTTATTGTCTTTAGATAAGTTGAGGCTCAGCAGCAACAGCAACAGCAGCAACAGCAGCAGCTTACTTTCATTCTACTCACATACCTACTAAATTAAAACATCAGTTCAAATTTTAGCTCCCTGGCATTTAGTCAATCAGTCAGGCAATTGTTTTATTTATATATATATCTATACATCAAAAACACCCTTTTATTTCACAAACAAAAAATAAAATAAAAATCCTTTACTTTGTTGGTTCATCTGACTATATTATTTGCTATCCGGTCCGGTATAGTTAAGTTCAATGGATTGCAACCATCATAATTATATTGTCTGATTATATTCCCACACTTATTTTCCAAGCGCTCTACAATACAATTTAATTGCCTGATTATCATTTCATTTATTTTCAATAATTCTCACTTAGTTTTTGCCCGACCAGCAGCAATTTAAATATAACCTGGGCGTCTGCAACAAAATTATCTCCGCTAGACGATCTTTAAGATACAATGGACTGCTGAATTGCTTGCCATTGGTTGCAAAGATGCAAAGTCAAGGACCCAACTGGCCACAGCTGAAATGCTCAATAAATTTCAATGTTAATTTAAATGAAATTCATTACAGGCACTCCGGGCAAACACAGCGAGAGTGACAGAGATAGATGGAGAGATTCTGTTATAAATCAAGTAAAAATTGAAAATTCATCGCCACTTTAGTAACCCCTAATGACTTTTATGTAGGAATTGTTTGGGCAATCAAGTCAAACCAACGCGACCCGGGTCCTGTCCAACCCCCAGTGCTAAATTAGCCAGGCAGAAGGACGCAGGGGTTGGACGAGGACAAGGACAAGGACCAGGCAAAAGGTGCAAAATGCACAAATGAGTATAAATATTTTTATAATTAACGAGAAATTAAAGGCGACAAAGATGCATGGCGGTAAAAAGAAAAAAAAAAAAATAATAAAATAGAAGCGCTGCTGCCGCAGTGATCCTGCCTTGCATTGATCCTGTTAGAGTCAGACAAACAAATAACAACCACTGCATGAGCCAGGATCGAGGACCTGGTACTCGAGCCAGACAATGGGCAGAACACTCATTTAATAGACTCGGAGCAGGCTGACGCTGATGCTCCTCATTGAGCTGATGATGATGATGTCCTTCTGGCATTTAATGCGTACAAAATGTCTAATAAATTAACTTCACTTCTCTGTTTGCCGTTTCAGAGTGTGTGTGTTGTGTGTTGTGTTTTGTGTAAGTGGCCTGAAAGAAAAATCGTTTTCAAATGAATTTCAATGCAACGAAGCGTAAAACATTTACGCGGCGCGTCGATTTTGGGGTGCAGGAACGAGAACGAGAACGGGAACGGGAACGGGAGCTGTACAAAAGGACATGCGGCGGCTGCAGCTACCCGAGAGCATAGATATGGATATGCTATTAAACATTTTATTAATGAATC
Organism: Drosophila maculinotata; assembly: GCA_035045305.1. NCBI lineage: Eukaryota > Metazoa > Arthropoda > Insecta > Diptera > Drosophilidae > Drosophila > Drosophila maculinotata. The sequence continues at coordinate 4,405,440 of JAWNPD010000329.1, read as the reverse complement.
CTTTCAATTGTTAGCGCGTGATTTCACTTTCACATGCGCGCATACGATTCCAGCAATGCCGCATTCAAGGACAATTATATGACAGCGGCCTGAAGGACTCGCCATGTCCTAAATAGGGAAGCCAATGGCTGTGTTTATGAAATTCTACTCAATGAGCCAGAAAGCATATCCAAAGTGATTGCTTATAAATTTGGAGTCGTCTTGCAGTGCCCAAAAGAAATGAAAATGAAAAGGATACAGATGAAAGTTCTTTTGCCGCTACTGTTCGCTTCCTTGGGACGGTGTCAAATAATTTCTTAGATTTTCTTGAACGCCTGTGCGTTAGTTTTTTAAAATGAAAATCATTAATATTTATGATAGCGGCAAGCGATATTGTAGCCAAAGGACGTCCCACGTGTTAAGGGGCGAGCATGTGCTATAGGAAAGAGTATTGAAATCGAGCTGGGTACACATAAAAGTATGCTATAATGAAATATATATCATATTCCAAGAATACAATAGATTGTTAAGACAGGTTGGTGGAATTTATTCAAGCAATCTTTATCTAGAGGGTATTATAATATTGTCTTGAAGTAATTAACACCTCGACACCAAAAAGTACACATATATTTGTACCAGATAACTCTCAAACAGAAACTTAAATGACTTCGAGCTACGATCAGTTTCAGTCTGCTTTGCATCTGTTCCATTAACAAAAATCCTTACAATTCAGCAACATAACATTACCATTACCAATCGATATTATAACCCAAGCCAATTTAGATTTCAGAGAGTATTATATTAAATGTCAAGCGATTCTCGATAGTGATAAAAGGACTGTAAAAGATGAGCATACAAAAGCCAGGAGCGTTGGCATTATGAATTGGCTTTGAAGTGCCAGTGAATGGCATAAAAAATCGTGGTGTAGTTTTCATTATGAGCGAACCATTGAACAAATTTACTCTATCTACAATACATCTCTTTCATTTGCCCCGTTCGTTCCCTCTCACTCGCTCTGATATATTATTGTTTGTTTGTCACAGGCGACCGGTGGCGGCACATGCAGCAACAGCAACAGCGACATCGACTAATACGATTATAAATATGCGATTATTAACACTCGATTGCCTTCTGACATAATTAAGACATTTGAGTCTCTCTCTCTCTCCATAGAAAGCGACGATGCACAGCGACGATGAGGCTGAGCAAATAAATGAAGAGTCGGGGGTTACGAGCACTACTTGTCTATTTACTATGTACACTGTACACATATATGTACATACATATGTACATCCATATAACAATGGCCGCGGCGAAATGTCACACGGTAGAATTGGCTGACATTGGCTGATAAGTGACATGTGCTGGGGATGCACTCGACTCGCCATAATGGACTGCTAATAGACCCGTGTACACAATTTCAAATTAAATGTGAAACCACAAACAGGCCAACGATAAATGGACACGAAGGGGCCAAAGCGACGCGACGGCGGCGGGTTAACTTAACTATCTCATGATTAATGAGAAACACTGCAAATAATCTTAATTGTGTATGAGTTGAGTCATTTCGAAACTAAAGATCACATAAATGTAAGAAACTTGAACGGAAACAAAACAAATATTCGGAATCAATTCCTTGCGGTAAGAAATATTGGAACTGATTGACTTCTATGTGAAATCGTTTCATTGGGCATGGAACCCGCTATACCGTTTTAGCATATACTTTTAACTCCTTATTTTGTCAGTCAATGGCTAGTAATTCTATAGAGGATATCTGCAGTATAAACAAACAGCAACCAAAGTTGTTCATAACCCTGAACCTAAGCGATAAAAGGCTCATCTGCAGTATATAATTAATTCTCGGAGAAGATGTTTAAATAAATGGGGTGCGAATTCAATTTAATCATAATATTCAACATGAATAATATAATCGCAGTTAATTGGCATAATTATTTTGCATAAAAGTCAAGACAGCCTTGCCGCAGCACCTTTTGAGTTATGGCATATTGAAAGGGAAAGGGAAATGGGAATGGAAATGATGGAGGCTCGTTTAGTGCAATTAGCAACAATCGAGTTTATATGTCAAATTAATAAATAATCAAGTTGAAGGTGACCAGTGAACAAGTCGAGGTTAAGGCGCATAAATTGCGCAATTTGAGGCGTTGATTTGTTGCCAGCGAACGAGTTTTTTTTTGGATTTTGGCCTGCGACTGGCTCTGGACCGGGATGCGGATATGGGGAGGGGAAGATGGAGATGGGGATGGTGATGGGGATGTGTGCGGCCTGTCAGATGCCTGTAATTTCTGTTTAACTTTGGGCGCGCTGCTTCGATAAATTATCACAATTTGCGTTGCATTTAACGCCGCAGTCGCTGCAGTTGGGCTCGCTAAATTAACAGAAGCCGAATGCAACTAATTTGCGACAAAACGCCCTCAGGTACTGGCCAGGCGAGCCAATAAATCACGTCAACCCAAAGTGGGAGCCCGAGCAGCCGCTTGCCATCATTTGGCGCTCGAATTTGTTGTCGTCGTCTGCATGCGCTGCAAATAAATTGCCAGGGCCTGTGCAAACCAAGGCTCAGGCACAGGCTCAGGCCCAGTCAGAGTCAGAGACAGAGTCAGCGACTTAGGCACGGGCTCAAGCTGCAGCTGAAGCTCAGGGTGGGGGCACGGGTGGCAATTGTGCAGGATCACCATGAAATGGGATTAAATCGCACAAAAATGTTCGTTAGCGTCAATGAAAAGGCCAAAAGCGCTGCAAAGCAGGCCAGCAGCGCATGAATGGAATGGAAGCAGACGCGGCTCCATCTCCATCTCCATATCGAAGCAAGCGAGGCCAGCAACTGCAACTGCAATGCAGCTGCTGCTTCTGCTGCTGCTGCTTCTGCTGCTGCTGCTGCTGCAGCAACCAAGCCATCCTTCTAGTCGGGGCCAACAACAAATTAACACCTTGGCTTTTGTGTTGCCACTTTGGGTACAAACAATAAATAAATATCACTCCACGCGGCGCGGCCTGTCAAGGCGTCAGACTCGGGAACGCGGCAACTCGGGCAACTCGGGCAATCGCGGGGATTCGGGGGGATTGGCGGGCATTCAGCGGACTCCAAGCTGTTCGCCCCGCATTCAGATTGGCAAATTTATCGTCTTTTAATTAAAGTGCAAGCGACCTGGCCCTCAGTCAGCAACTAGCAAGAGCAAGCTAATTGCAGCTCAATGAGACGCCGTCCGTTCCCGATCGTCATATGATATGATGATGCTTGGCCATAGACCTGGCTGCTGGCCCAGCAATGGCCAAGTGCATTTCCGCTGCGCGGCAGCTCGATTAGATCTCTGGCAAAATAATTGACTGGTTTATCTGACCAGTTTGGCAAAAGATGTGTACACATATCCAGCCGATAAGCTCCTGCACACAGTACAGATCTCCACTGATCTCTCGCGCCCGTTGCCGTGCTTCCTCATCAAAATTGAGTAATTTAACTACTCAATTCGCGATAAATAACCTACTGTGAGCCGGTGCCTGGTCAGGCACAGCAAGTACCCAACTGGCCAACTAGCCAGCTGGGCAACTGGGCAACTGGGCAACTGGGAGGCGAGGGTGTCGACGCCTGGAAGACGCCTGGACGCTGGCCGGCGATCGTTAGCGGCATTTGAGGTGTTTTTGAAATTGCCGATCATTATGTGAAGACATGCGCTGCACACAGCGAGGGCTTCGCATAAAGTTTTTGATCGTTAACTTAACATAGACTTTATATAAAAAAATGTATTAATAAGTAACATTCACCAGCACGACTTCATCTTACCCTTTCCTAATCATTTTAGGCGACAGAGTATACCGAAAATGTATATATATAATAAAGCATGATTCTTTTGATTGAACAACAACTGTATCAAAATGTAATATTTTAATGTTCCTGGTAGGAAGGACAATATATTTGAGGTACTCAAATTTTTGTAATGTAGTACAATACTAGATCAATTACTTGCATTACAACAATCCCCTAAGGTTGATAGCTTTGGTTTTAAAAGGTGATCCTTAAGTATTTACCACAAACTATTGGGACAGCCCCTCCTGTTAGTTTGCCTGTTTGCCGCCTCATGATCAAAATGATCGGTCCAATGTTTTGTGATCTTTCAGCGAGCGTTCAACTTAATCACAGTGCGCATTGTTCAGATTCGACTTCGACGTCGACTCCAACTTGGACTTGGACTTGGAAAGGGGTGTGAGGTAAGGGGTACGGTAACAACTGCAGAGATGTAACTACGAGATACTTATTGCACACTTTGTTTCTGATCGAGCTGGTGCAGCCGCAGTGCAATTTAGCTCATTGTTATAAGTGAGTGAGGTTAAGTACGAGAGTAATCTACGAGTATCAGTCGCCAGGGCTACCCCAACTTGTTGCATCTCTCTCTCTCTCTCCTTACCCAGCAATAGCAACAGCATCATCATCATCATTTGTAAAAACTGATTGCATTCCGCTACACATACATATGTGTTTTTGGTGTGTGTGTGTGCCAAGTGGCGAGTGTGCCGGAGCAAAGGTGTTATAAAATTTGTTTAACTTAATTTCAGCGAGCGCCGCCATCGAGGAGAGTTGACGCGGCTGGAAACGTGAGCGGCCCTCCTTTAATCAAGTCGCTGGGACGGGTACGATCAATCAAGTCATCAATTTGAATGTGTTGTAGCACAAAATATAGTTATTTTCAATATATTTTCAGCAATAATTCAATTTGCAATTATCCCATCCCAAGTGTTTTGACTTCAAACTTCAAGCCGTCCCAAAGCGAACTGATCCCAGCGATCGATGGGCAACAATTTGGACCTCGGCTTCGGATTGGATTCGGCTGGATCGTTGACCGATTGGTCGCGTCATCAAGCAGAACAAATGAGCGGCCCCGGGGTGGATCACGAGTTGTTGGAGTCGTCGCTGTGGCTGGTGTAAATGAACCCAATTGATTAAAGCGTAAATTAACCTGGGGTTAACAATGTTTGGCTGCATTTGTTATTAATCATTGCACGTATGAATGCCTAATCAGTTAATAAATTATGACTGCTTTACGGGCGGCGATTGTCAAAGTTGCGACTCGGCTTTTGGCTTTCCCATGATAGAAATTTCAATAAACGATGATTAGCCCGAAAGAAGAAAGTGCGATTGGACAAAGGATGCCCAAAATCCGAATCTGGTGTGATAAACAGAGCAATAAATAATTGTTAACCATCCTCTGAAGCACTGAAGAACGTAAAACGTGAAAAGAACATTTCTTTCTTTCTTTATTTTCTATCACTTGAATTGAAACTGCAATTGAAATTCACTTCTTCAAGGTTCAGGTTCAGGTTCAGGTTCAATTGAATATTGAATTCAATAAAAAGCGATCGCGATCCACACAATTGCGCAGATTGACGAGAATTAATTTTTCATCATTACAATTTCTGATCTGAGCTCACAATAAATCAATTAACAATGCAGGCAAGGCCAGATACATATTTGGTATCACTGGCTGCATGGCAGACACTCCGTCTGGCAAAGATCATGCCCAGGTCTATATGGCCACTATGCCAGACTGTGTGGAGCCACTCTTGTTCTTGCTCTTACGCTCGCTCTTGTTGATTTGTTTACAATTTGACTTATCACAATTCATGCTTAGTTGGCACTTTTTGTTTTTCTCGATCTTCATGGGGCTGGGCCCGTCAACAGCAACAGCAACAGCAACATCAACATCAACAATAATAGCTACAGCAGGCAACAGCAGCCCAACGGTAGAAGAGGCTTATGTCAATAGAACTTCTTCAGCAGCGCATTCTGAAGTGGGAAAATTGACAGGCTTAATGATCATGCCATGCCGCCAAAGAAAGAGTGAAACCAAATTTTGGGGTTCAGAGTGAAAAAACCATGCTTAAATTGATTGGTTAAGGTTTTTACAAAGTAGGACTTCACTTATGAATTAGAGTATATTTTATTATAGGTCTTACTAAATATTTTATTCGAATATCTACTTGCTAGATCCAACTATAACTCCACTAAAATGTTAGCTCTTTATTCTAAATGTGATATGCAGGACAAGTTGTCTGGTTGCCCGATCGTCCCGTCCAGTTTGGCTAACGAACTCATTTAGGGCAAGGCAAACGATTCACAGACTCTAAGCCGTGATCACAATATTTCAAGCTTTTTGTCGCTATGAAAATTAATTCAGTTGTCTAATTTTTGCAACATTTACTAAATAAATTGCACCGCTGACCACTGCATGAAAGCGTTCCAACTAGTCCAGACTTCCAAAACCGCCAATCACAGCGGGCTTGGTGGCAACGGGACAACAGAGCAACGGGGCAATGGCACTGGCAGCCATGCGAAATGCGACTCTAAATCCCCACAACAATGGCAGCCGAGGGAAGGCATGCATATAAAATATTTTGATATTTGAGTTGCGTTCATGTTAAGTTAAGCCTGGTTTATGAGTGTTGAAAGTGCGGAGCGATCTGGCGGGCCGACAGCCAGCCAACGAGTCTGGAGCTGGTGCTCCGTGATTGCAACTATTGTTGCGACCAAAAGTGGCATGAAGTTTAAGGCTGCCATCAAATTTGGTAAAGACAATTTTAAATGCATGCGATATGGCTTATGAGCGGGCAGGAAATTCTACGTAAAACCCACTCGCTGCATTGTAATGCGCCTTTGTGTTAAACAAATCATAAATCAATAAAAAGAAAAACTAAGCTACAGCATTCCACAAGCCAGTCCAGTCCAGTCCAGGCCAGGCCAGGCCAGATCAGAGCTGGCCAGATCAGGCCAGAGCTGGCCAGACACTGGGACTCTGTGGCCTGCAAATGCCTGTCCACGATAATTGCGCATACACCTCGCTGAGCTGAACTGAAGCCCAAGACAAAACATCTTAACTTAGTGGTAAGTGCAGCCAACTAACTGCTACCACTAACAAAGACAACAAACGAAACAGTGCCAGCCTCAGGCCTCAAGCAGAACGCAGCATGTGCTATGGAAAATCGTGCCGACAGCTCACGACTCACTGACCGGACGGGACCGGAGCGAGAGCAGAGCCTAAGGGGAAAGGAACAAGGAACGGCAACAGGAACGCCAAACGGAACGGTCCAAGTCCAGTCGAGCTGAAGCTGAGGCTTAGGCTGAGCTGAGCTGAGCTCTTGCCCAGAGGCAAGTGCCAGCGGCTGTAAAACACTCAGCGCGTTGACTCGAGTGGGTGGCTGTGGCTGGGGCAGGGGCACGGGCACGATGAGGAGTGAAAGGAGAAGGCGGGATCAGAGGCAACAAGCATACTATGGAAAATTGTCGCGCTGCTTAATCGACGGCAGCAGGCAGCCAAATGCCTTGGAAGAAAATTATTATCATAGTCGCTGCTGGTTTGCCCAGAAAAAGGTTGTGTCAACAAAAATGCTCAAGGTGTTGGAGAGTTCACGCTTTTGGCAACTGCAACAACTGCAACAACTGCTGCCACTGCTGGCAACAATGCTGGCAACAACTACTTACCAGACCATCAACAAGCATATTAAGCCGCAAAATGAAGTTATCGCCCGGCCGCCAAACAAAAGAGTTGCACTATGAAAAACTGATTCATGACTCGCTCTCTCTCCGCCTGCAGATGGAGGCAGATCGTCGTGCATCCCAGGCACGGCATAGTTGTTGTAAATTTGTTGCTGCCGCTGCAGCTGCTGGTTGTTGTTGTTGTTGCTGGCCGGATTGGTGATTTACGGCATGCGTTGATCATTGGGCTTGGGCTTGGGCTCGGCATCGGTTCGGGCCGAGCTACCATTGGAAATTTGCATGCCCAGCGCGATCCTGCCGATAATAAAAGTGCAGCGGGGCAGCGAGGTAGTGAAGCATCCAGGAGAACGCCAACTACTGTCGTCGTCGTCGTCGATCGTTGAAGCTGTTGTCGTTGTCGTTGTTGCTTACGATCTTATCGCTGGCAGAGTCAACGCTTTGGGTTTGGGCAAAGTGCCATTTAGACGCAGAGACCAATGAACAACAGCAGCAACAACAACAACCACATAAACAACAACGAGTACAACAACAACAGCAGCAGCAGCAACTAAAACAGCAGCAGCAGCCACGTTTAGTTTGCGCATTTTATGATTATGTTGTTTTGATTTTCATGATCGTTTAGGCCAGGCTTAATCTAGGGCCAAGTATTTAGTGATCGCAACTAAAAGGCAAAGGTGAAGCATGCTCACTGCTTGGCCTGGCCTTTGATCGTGTTACTGATCGTGGCATAATTATTCCAGAAAACCATGTTCTATGCAACATAATTAACAAATGAGTTTGTTACCACTTCAATAACAACATTCACTTGGCCATCGTAAAATAGCGCCAATACTCGGTAGCTAATGGGAATGTATAGCTTAGAACTATTGGTCAACATGTTCAATTTTATGATGGGTCTGCAAAATAAATATTATTTTATTTTTAATAACTAAGGTCGAAAAGAACCAGTAGAAACACAGATTGCATTGCAAAGAAAACTGACGTGGGTGTCTCAGTCAGTATAAAAACTGTCTGAAAAAGTTATTTTGTGGTGTTTCATTTTTCTGTCAAAAATCACGCCAAAAGTGACAAAAATATTGGCTTGTAAGTGCCCAAACAACGAAAAATTCCTTATAAATGACCTTCCCAGACTTCAAACTGCCACAACTTTGTCAAACCTTAGCCGATCTTCAACCCCAAGGCCATATTAGTCAATTATTGGCATCTAGTTTAATTCTGCCAACAAAGTTTATAGACATTTGAAAAAAAAGTTTTAGAACTTTTTTGTATAAAAGTGACTAAATAGCCCTTAAAATGCCATTTTAAGACTTCAACCCCTTATAACTTTGTCAAAACTGAACCGATGTAGCCATATTGGTCATAATTTGTTCTCAACTTAAATTCCATATCTAAGGTTTCTGCAGATTTAAAAATATTTTTTTTCGGTTTAATTTGGGCTTTGTCATTACATTTCTTTTGAAACATTGTTAAAATCTATTTATTATTTATCAGTAAGCAAATCTTTTTTGATTCTCGTAGAATTCACACTAAAGTTTTGATCCGCTTAACTGTTCCATCATAATTATATTCAAGTTACACATTATCTATCTATGTATTTTTAACTTAAGTATACACTAAATCAAGATTTTAAGCAGTAATTAAAATGTCACAAATGAAAAAAAGCCAAAAGCGAATAAAAAGAGTTGTTAAATTGATTTATGGACTGGTGAGCGTATTCAAAGGAAAATCAGTTAATAGTTTCGCTCGCTATGCATTTAATAAGGATTTATTGTTTCTCGCTAGATGTGTAAGCATCCCGCCTGGAAACATTCGCTGCATGAAGGCATCAACATTTCCAGCTGCCAAATGCCAATGGTTTAATGGGCTATTAAGTGGACACACAAACGACCGCTCATAAGTCTATGGAGAAGATGTTTTAATCAACATTCGACATTCATGATTTTTGGGCTCTCAACGCTTAGTTGGCATTTTACGAGCGTAACCAACAAGGCCAACACCAGGCCTCCCTCCATTCCTATATCCAAACTCATTCCCCGATCCCAATTCCAACTCCAGCTTCAACTGCCGGCGGCATACCTAAGATCCCACTCATCATAACATTTATTTGTTATTTGTAAATGAAAAGCGCATTTAAATACCAGCGCATCTCTGGGCAAATAAATCAATGTTTTGTGACATGAAATTCGAGCAATTTAAGAGTGGAAGGGGGAGGTTTAGGGTGCCCCAAAAGCTGCCATTATTTTATGACACCCGCTTCTTTAATTTGTTAATTTGCTTTTGGGCAACACATGGCGCAATTTATGTTCTGATGAGCGCAAATAAATGACAAGCGAACAATTTTATGTGTTTGAAATGAACCTTTATAAAGATGAATATACGACGAACAGATTTGTTGAGTCTTTCAGATTCGAGAACAATTCCAGGAAACGACGGAACTAACGCTGTTTTTTTTCTATATGAAGATTATTTATTATACCATTAGACAGACTTTTCAATTGGTTTTATCTCAACAATGTTTTAAAGTTGATTTTTTCCCCGCTACCTAAAGGATGAGGGATAGACAAACATTGTGCATGTTTTGGATTAACAGCATATGCATTTTTTTGTCTAGTTTAATAATACTTTTAATGAGTATCTAAACCTACGATCATTAATCTGATTAATATAGTTGAAGACGGTTAACGAAAAATATAATAAGCTTTAACTAAATATCCTTAAATATAGTATACCTTTACGCCAAAGTTATTATTCAGTAACATCAAACATAAAATTATTTGTAATATATAATCTTTATAGGTATGACATGGAGAATAAATATCCTTTGTTTTATATTTTTCACTTGTGCACCAAAGCATACAACATTTATTGACAACAGGACATTTAAGAGTAACCCAAAATCGACTATTATTTCAAAGCTTTCTCTCGCTTTATTTACCTGCTGTTAATATTTTATTGTTGTATAAATGAAGGAGAGGAAGTTGCAGCAATTTTTTTTTTTTTGTGGGTTGTCAGACTGAAAGCGTGGCTAGCAGTTGTCACAACGTTGGCAATTTATGCCCAGAATGACGATCCGGACTCACAACGCAGCTACAGCTCCAGCTCCAGCTCTTAGCACCAGCTGGAGTGACAGCCCTACTCTCAACCCTCAGCCCCAAACAGGAAGAGAAGCAGGCAGTCGTCAGGAACAAAAAAAAAAAAAAAAAAAGAGACATCGCAGCATCAGCACAGCAATCCTGTCGAAGCATTCATCAAAAAATGGAAACTAATTTCCTGTCAGTTGTTGTTTCTCCCGTTGATGTTATTGTTGTTCTCGCAGTATTTGCTCACAATGCCTTACGCCTTCTTCGTTGTTGTTTTTATTATTTTTTTATATTTTGCCATTTCTGTTTTATTGTTGCTCCATTTTTTTCTTGGCTTTTTATTAATTTTTTGCTGTCTGACGTTGGTCGCGATACAATGAAGTGAAAATGGCGCTGCCTGCACATAAATTGACGCCGATTGCTGCGCGTGTTTGTTGTTGTTGTTTTAATACCTGCACAATAAAACGTGAGCATGGGCATATAAGTTTTATGAATAGTCCAAGAAACTAAGGCATTGAATATTATATATGTTGAAATGCGAATAATACTTTGTTCAAAACTTGTGAGTTTTAAATTTGCTACTATAAAATTGTATAGTTAATAGACCTAAAGAATACCTCTGATGTTTCAAGACGTATAATATAATCGATATTAAGAGAGACAGCAATCGACAGTGGAAGAAATACTTTGCGCTCTCTAATGTATATTTGTATGTACATATATTACTTAATAATACAAACCATTAAAAAAACTGTATATTGAACACTGACTGAATTTGTTTATATATTTTTTTGTATTTTTCTAAATTGGTATAAATATAATTTATTTAGTCATACAAGAAGGGGTGCTTGCAAGTCGTTACCTTCTGCATCCTTTTATTCGTTTGTTTGTTGTGTTTGCTGTTGTTACCTGCGCATATGCTGAAGTTATCTTTAGCTATTGTATATGGTGTCCCGGCTGCCATTTGGTTGGGCAATTTTAATTGAAAAATTTAGCATATTGATGGAATTTCTGACAACGCTTAAGATTTATGAAAGCACTGCCAGCATTTCATCTTCTGTAACCACTCAATAAGTTGTTACCATTCGCCATTCGCCATTCGTTGCACGCCCCTGCGGTCCAACACAGCAAATTATATGCTGTTAGGCACAGCTTTAATGCTGCATCATAATTTTATTGGGCCAAATAACAGAGAGGCACCACCGAGCGCCAGGGGCTGTCAGGCCGTAGCTGCCAATTTGCTGCCGCATTAAGTTGTCTCTGGGGCGGTTACCGGCTGGTCAGATCTTGGCCGGAGCTGTCTTAATTTGTGACAATAAGCTTAGCCATCAGGGCTCGGTGATCGGCAAATTTGAAAGGATGTGCAGTTGTTGGAAAATAACTTGAAAGTATGAAATGCGCAATACAATTTACAAAATATTTGCAATTGGTTGCGCCGCCATTAAATTACCGACGCGAAGTGGCCGCCAACAAAAACAAAAGCTGCAAACTAAAACGAAACGGAACGAAACAAAAGGCAGTAGTAATAAGTAATCATAATAATTGCCGCGAGAGGCGCAATAAAAACCAAGAGAAACGCTGCTAACGAGTTAATTAAGACGTTTTGCCCAACGACCGTTACAAGCGGCGTATACGCAATTAAAGACTCAAGCATTCAAAATATGAAGAAAGCTGCCTCCAAAGCGGCGACAACGCGCATATTCACAACGATACAACGATCCGCCTCTAAAAGACTCAGCTCAAAAACGGAAGTGCACCTAATTACGCAATGCGTGCAAGGCGTCATGACAAAAAAATATATAAAATAAAATGAGAGATGAAAGATGAAAGAGAGCAGCAAAAAACAGCTATTGAGTCATCAGTCCCGAGCCTGTGAATCACAGCTATGTCACAAAACGTGATGATTTAACTAAAGAAATCGTCTTTATAAAAAGCTACCCTGCTTGAGAAGCCTCTACACAAATACTCCACTTATTATTGATATAAATTGAATACATTTTTAGTCTAAAGTATAAAAAAGATACATAAGTCCTTGAGAAAAAGTGTTATTTGGTCATGGTTGTTAGAAATTTGGTAACCTTATTTATATTATTAATAAGTGTCTATATGAAACAATATTTTAAAGCAGTCTTTCATAAATTTTGTCTTTGTTAAATTTAAAATACATTATGAAACAACACACAAAGTACCAACATTATTGTCCTTATTCTACATCTCTTCTTAAATCTTATTAAAAAATAAAAGTATGGCATAATATTTTAACTCTAAATAAATTATAGTTATTCCCTTATCATGATATAGGTTAGTCTAAGATCGAAAAGTTAAAGCCGGCATATATCCTTATATTTATATGAGTAGCTACAATGAACTTTAACCTGGTTGTTAGGCAAGCTGTTCGGCGTCTTCGCCTTGGTACAAAATGGCAGGTAGCACTCGAAACTTAATTGCCTATTAGCAGGAGCTGCTGCAGACACAGACACGACCTCACTAAAAACAGCATGGACGGTGCCCGCCACAAGAGGCAGCCACAGCCATTGGCAATTAAGTGCAAGCCAATCAAGCGATTTGTACATGCCCAACACTCACATGTACACACAACTAGTACTATGTCCGGGCAGAATCCGTAGTTGGAGCCAGATTAACAGCCAAAGCTTTAGTCTGCAGTTGAAAACTCATTTGGGATGATTGTCGATGATATTGCTGAAGTGAAGAGAAGTAAAGCTCTGACTGTAGCTGTAGGCAATGCCCACTAAAAAAAACTCTTTTTTGACGCCTAAAATGCGCGCTATAAACTTTAATTAAGACATAAAATATTTTTAACTATGTACTAAACACAGCCAATGTAAAAAGTGAAAGAAGGGCAATGGTCTGAGGCCATGTACCGTAAACGAAGTAGCAGCGCGATTAACTGTTTTTTATGCTTGTGGAGGCTCTACTATAGTACTTCTAGATTTGCTAAATAAAATGCCGTAATCTGCGTACCACATTTAGTGCTCACTGCAGGTCTACTAAACGGACATTTATCAACTGCTAAAGTTTGAGAAAATGTTTCAGGCGTTCCAGCCGTACTCTCAAATCACAAACCAATTAACTTGGAAAGTTCATGAAACTGCAACCGCGCAGTGCGCACTAAAAATCGACACATAAAATAAAGTCATTTAAGAATGTTTTGGAGTGCAGCAGCAAGAAGATGAAGATACAGGATGATGCTCAGGCCAACAGACTGACGAGCAGTCTGACTGGCAGAGTGGCTGGCAGTCTGGCTGGCAGGCAGGACGACAACCGGACAACCGGTCGACAGGTTGGCTGTTGGCTGTTGGCCAGTTTGCTTGGTTCGCTGGCGTTGTCAGTCAGCAGCGATTTAACGTGGCGCACATTATTCATTCCTTACGTTTTTTATTACTTCATGTTCGTGTTATTTGTAATTTTAACAAGATAATTTTGTTCAAGCATTTAATGACGACAACGACGACGACGATGAAGTCAAAACAAGTTGCGAATCGTTCAAGGAGTTCGTCAACAGATCCTATCCGCCACTTGCAACTTGCAACTTGCAACTTGCCACTTGCCACTGGCCATTTGGTACTCCATTTAGCTGAATATGTGCTTCGAAGGATAACCACAACTGAGCAGAACACATTCAGCAATAACATTTAATTGCCATTGAGCGGAAAGGCAATTCATGTGATTTTTATGCTGGCATACCAATTATGCCAATGTTTCGGACGTGGGTTCGTCGAAAAGACAAAAAACAACTAACCAAAAAAAATCAACAACTTCATGCAGAACGCTAGCAAATCTTAATTGGCAACAACTAACTGACTGCCGGGCAAAAATATTAAATCAGCATTTTGCACAGCCAATTTGTAAGAAAAAACGCCAAGAGCCAACAGCCAACAGCCAACAGTCAACAGCCAACAGCAAGCAGTCAAGAGCCAAGAGCCAGCTGCATAATGAAGCCATCAAAATGAAACGAGCCTCAAGTTTACTGTGGAGCGATCCAGGCTGGTTGACAGTATCCTGTGGCAGCGAGAGCTGGACTGCAGCAATTGTTTGACTCATCCAATAAATATGAGCAGAGCCGTGAGCCTCCACAGGGCTTGGCCAATATATCAATTTTGCAGCCATTGTGGCAGGGAACACCATTTTTAGTAGTCGCAGTCGTGTCCGGCATTCAAATTCTTAGAACAATGAAATAATTCCATAAATTCGATCACTAATAGCGCGACCACCATTTTTAAACAGTCACCACCATCTTTGGTAGCCTGCGAGGCGCTCAAAAGCTCCACCTACCAATTGGTAGGCGTTACCCCTGCAAAGCAGCACGATCGTCTCGTCCAAAAACAAGTTTTCGTCGTTGAAAGACACCACACACACAGACAGAGACAACTTTGTTGGCCAAACTGGTTTTGCCATTTCGGGTGAAACTCAACACGGCCAAAACGCTGTAAACTTGGCCAGCGTATGGCGCTCAGAGCTCGCTCGCGGGCAAAATATTGGCTAAAATACCCGACCTGGCTTGAATTATGGTCAGTAACACTTGAGCTGAACGTCTGAATGGATTTTACAAAACGACCACGAACACGACTACTATAATATTGTCAGCCAACCCAACCCAACCCAACACAACACAACACAACCAAGTCGCCGTCGGCAGTTACATATGGTCATGACCATTTGATCCAATTTACGTCCATTTAGTGTCATTCGAATCGAGTGTTTATTATATACTAGTCTGCATAGGTAAACCACATTGGCTTGTGTTATATATATATATATATATATATACATTGTCAAGTTCAAATGACGTAACTGATAAAGTTAATCCACCAGCGGTTAAATAAAAAAATATTTGTGATAACTAACTTTATAATAAAATATTATTTTAAGTTCGTGACGATCTCTTTAGCTCTATTAAGTTTGTTTGATCTAACGACCTTTGAGCTTGAAATATTTTCAGTTACAATTTAATAAAATATCTTTCGAATATTCAAATATAATAAAATGTAATATGTAATGCCTTGGAGTATTTTAAGCATAATTCAAATACTAATACTTAACACTCACAACAAAAACTACTAAATAACATGTGTACAATGCGATTACTTAAAATTTGTAATTGCAATTTGCAATTACGTTTTCTAAGGAATAAAGATTGGTTTAATTCTTTATTAAAATCATGTTTGACTTATATAGAATATCTAGGTCTTGGAATAGGCATTGTATTGTCTGAAGCTTACACCGTAATAACATACCTAAGCAGATATAATATATGTGCTCTCTAGCTTCAAAGTCATTTTCTAGTATTATTTGAACGTTACGGATGATAAACTGTTAAATGCCCTAATTACACATACTTACATATATGAAGTTTAATTGATATTTAACAATTTGCTGGAATATACACAAAAGTCGTTTATAGTTTAAAAAATTAGCTATAATTATCAAGCAACAGCTTTTAACAGTGCTGAAACATAAAGGCGCCTTCTTGTACCCCATCCCCCACCTACCCCCATTCCCCCCACCAACAGCTCTTCTACCCCAATGAAGGGGCAATTAAAAGGCGCAACAGCGCGCAAAACGCACGAAACGGAATTAAAAAGGCATCTTGTTATTAATTAGGGAGAACAGTAGCTGACAGATATAAAATGTTGGCTAATTTGAGATATATGTATATTCCTTTAGCTGCTGAGCTGCTGAACTGCCGTCTGTGCTGCGTCGTCGTCAGTTGTCCGATGTCGGCGATGTCGGCAATGTTACGCGCTGTTTCTTTTATTTTCATTCCATTCAGGCCAACGAAATTCGCGATAAAGCGAAATTCAATGTCTTTAGCTTATAATTGGCAAAGTCAGTCGCAACGGCTTTCTGCAATAGCAACAACAACAACGACAGACGATGAAAAGATACAAGATACATTGCCAGAACGACTAAGAACGAAGACCTGGGCCATTCCTTTAGAGCAGGCCAAACTTTGCTGACAAAATACTGCTTAATTTTCTATCATTAATATTTTCAGATTCCGCTCGTTTTCAGTTTCATTGCTGATCTCTATCAGCCCACCAAACTTTTACCCTCTCATGAATATGGCGGTCTCAGATTTTATAGTCAAAATTATTAATTAGCATAACTTCCGTCTGCCAAATGCGCATATCAGCATCTTATTATTCGCGCTAATTGGGCATTAGGCATTAGGCATTCAGGCATTGTCCAATCACTTGGCACAGGAGGTGGAAACAATCACCAAACACACCTCCAATCAACCCAACGCTAATCCCATCAGAGACTTTCGCTATTGATTACTACAGTTACCGAATGACACGAAGCCTTGTTATACCCTATAACCATAAAATGTATTTGGAAGAGAATGCAGGGAACCTAGAAAGTGTAAGTATTTTAAATCAGTATCGAAAGGCGAGTGGGTCTACTTATTTCAATCTGTATCTCAGATTTTATAAGACAGGCAATTCGTATTTAATCTATGTAATGTATAAACATAGAATAATAAATTGTGAGTTTATTTAAAACTAGAAAGAACAGATAACTTTGGACACATACCTTAACAAAATATGTTCCTATGGGAACCGTCTTCTTATCATAAGTCATATTACATCTGACTACAGAGTATCTTCAAGTGAAGCACTTTCAAATACAACATTCCTACTTGTTTTTGTGCTGAGCTGCTGTTTCTTATCGCTCGACTTATTACTATTTGAAATGCATGCAAATTTCAAAATTCCCCAAAACGCAGCAACAATTCAGCAACAACACGGAATAGCTTTAGCTAATACATATACCAAAAGTTATCGGTGCTCCGCGATCTCCAACGGACAGAACAGCGCGTGCAAATTGATTTTCGCTCTTTGCATGCAAATTTCAATCAAAATTAATTAGTTAACATTTTTATTGTTGTACAAATGAGCAAAATTAATTTGCATGACTATTAAAAGGAATGACTTTCGTGCAATAAATAATGCCAGCTAGCAGCAGCAACAACAACAATAAACAACAATAACAACAAGCCAAAACGTCGAGCGAGCAGCAACTGTAAAAAAATTCAACTTTTTAAGGCACAAATACATACGCTCAAGCAGACAAGTATCATTGTTATCAATCCGAAAATGTAATGCGCTTTCAATTTTAGAATACTAAAAGCCCAACAATCCTGAGTCTTCTTGAATGAAGAATTTGTATATATAAAAGATATAATTATTTAGTTATGTAAAAATAATTTTTTTAAATTTTCATGTATTTTTTTTTTAAAAAAGTAAGACAGTTAAAAAACATCTGTTTGTTATAAATACAATTCGCAATTGGCAAGAGCTATAAATCAATTGCCTTATTATTAACTGGCATATCCTTAAACTTGGGTGCTTTAATAGATGTTTATATATTTTATTACTTAATGTTTTATTTTCGTCAACTTTGGAATACACATGCAGACTTTATGTCAAAATCAAACAGCCCGGGCATATACATAAGGTAAGAGTATACCAAATAGCGCTCCATTGCCCGCTTAACACCTGATGCGACGTGCGCAACGCTGAGGTAAAATTAATGGGTGCGCTACCACAAAACTACAAAACTATCGAGTTACAAGGCAACAAGACAACCTACAACATGTTCTGCAGTGCTGCAACTCCGGCTGCAACTCCGGCTGCGGCTGTTTTTTGGGATCTGCTGCCTCAGACAGCCGCCCATATGTTGATTATGCTGAACGTG
Source organism: Drosophila maculinotata (assembly GCA_035045305.1). Taxonomy (NCBI): domain Eukaryota; kingdom Metazoa; phylum Arthropoda; class Insecta; order Diptera; family Drosophilidae; genus Drosophila; species Drosophila maculinotata. Next base: position 4,387,158 of record JAWNPD010000329.1, on the reverse strand, counting down.
GCAAGTTTGTGGCTGCCACACTGCGATGCGGCTCTGCCAAGTGGCAATATCATTTTGTTAGAGAATTTATCTAGCTGTGTGTGTGTATGTGTGTGTGTGTGTGTGTGGGCATTGAAGATGCGATCATTGCTGGCTGACCCAATTTGCTGCGCTGTTTATGTTTATGTTTATAGTTGGCCTATAAGAAAGAAAAACTATACGCATTTGCCCAAGGCGCTTTACGAGTGGTATATATCGTCTGTGTTATCTGTATGATCTGGGCAGCATGTGATAACAAATGCTTAACAAATGTCAACTGGAAATCGAAAACAAAGCAAAGGCCTCGCATTAAATTATAAGCATTTTTAAAGGTCAACAAAAGCTTGCTTATGAAATCTTTAAATCAGCATTTTGATATATGTATGCTCGACAAATGAGCAGAGCAAACTAGAGTTAAGAGTGGATATCAGAAAAACTGAAGACCATAGAGAAGACTAGCTACCGTTCACGTGATTCCTTAAAAAGTCAGTCAGCATTACGATCAGACATACATACATATATGTATGTATATATGTATATATACTTATGTAGGTTGCGTGATAGCGGATAATGTCTCGGTTGTTGTCAGTAGTGACAAACGTTGTACATCAAATCATAAAAGCCAAACGATAATTTTATGCTGCTAAATAAAAGAAAACATGCAAGCTGCGAGTCGGTAGCGAGTGGAGCAGAGTTTCAGCTCTTAAATAGTTGTTAATTAAAACAAGATTCTGATGGGGCAACGTTTTCCGAGAATCAATTAACAAACGTTGCTCGCTGCACATTAACCAATTAACTGCTAATCTAATTTTATAGACAGATAGGATAGAAGAAGGGTGCACAGAGCATCTACTAGCATCTATACTATAACGTAAATCTCTGTGATTGTTATTGTAGTTGTTGTTGTTGTTCTTCTTGTTGTTGTTGCTGCTGCTATTTGATTTTGTTCCAATACTCAGTCGCTATTATCAATGAAATGCAATCCGTTGTGGACGACGCTCCAATGTGGAGAAGAGCCCTTCAACTAATTAGCATTTTTCACTAAATTCCCAAAGCCCAATTAAAAAACACGAAAACACGACGTTAAGAACAGAGCGATAATTTACCTACATCAATGAGTTTCATTATGGAACAGCCACAACACACAACACACAACCTACAACACACGATGATGATGACGATGGTTTCCTCTCAGTTGTGTGTGAGTGAGTGCCAGATCTTTATCTCAAAATGTGACTATGGATGGCCAGCCAGCACTGAAGATCAGTTTTAAACTCGAGCTGAAGCTGGGATTGGAATTGGAGTTGGAGTTGGAGCTGCAGCTCTGATTTCACAGCAGGCGCATTGACAGACCACACGAGAGCATCTCCAGAGCACCACAGCCATAGCCGAGATGTCATTCATAATTAAGAACAAAAGTTATACCAATATGTCGAGCATAATTTTAATTTGAATGGCCTACCTACGAGCGAAACCAGTTTCAGGTCGCACTAAAGATCCCTACGAAGGGCCACCATAAATTTCCCCGCATAATCGAGTCAATGTTGAAAATCTTCTCACCTTTGGTCGTCGCTTCCTGCGCCCAGCGCCAGTCGAGCAGCCAAATTAACATTTGTGTTTGGCTTTTGCTCTTTAATCCGTTTGTTTGGATTAATTTTAAATTCAGTTTGCATGCTGCTGACGCGGCTGTTGCTGTTGTTGCTGCTGCTGCTGCTGCACCACTCTGCATTCTAGTATTAATTACTTTGGCTTCCGAAATCGAATTTACATATTAAAGTCGTTTTGAGGCAGGCACCCAGGCAGGCACCCAGGCAGCACGATTTTATCGTGCGCGAAGAAATGAACCGGCATCGGGATCGGGCAGGCTGGGCGCAGCTGTAGTTGGAGTTGGAGTTGGAGTCGATCCTCGATGACGGTGCAGCAGGTTAAATGGAAATCAGCGCCAGCCCCAGCCCCAGCCCCAACCCCAGTCGCAGTCCCATTCGCAGTCCCAGCTATGTTGTGGACATCTGAAATCAATGGGAGCGAGCGTCAACGACCATTTCACAAATCGATACAACAACGACGACGACGACAAACGGGCTGAGACGGCGACAATCGCTGCTGGGTCGCCAAGTGGCGACTCTGGCCCAGGTCTTTAATTTGGTTTTAGTTGTTGTTGTTTTCCGTTTCTTTTCATTTCTTTTATTTTAATTTTTATTTTAATTGGAACAACATAATTCCTAGAAGTTCGCACGAACTAAACACAACAAACACACAGCGCCCAGCTAAGAGCTGCTAATGGAGTTCGTTTGTTTTGTGCTTTGCTGGGTTGCTCAGTTTCATGGGTTGCTTGGTGGTTGCTTGGTGTCATGAGCTCCGAGCAACGCAATCGCCATGAGGCCATCGTAAATTACCCGATCGTGTATTGCGCTTAGCCAGCCATCCGGTTTCCAGGGCTCTGCCCGCAAAAAAGAGTATTGAAAACAATTAAAAAATTGGCAAACACGAATCGATTGTGATTACAGTAAATTGTTGTCAAATTAGCTGCAAAATGAGCGACTTGTGAGCTTCAAAAGCCAAACAGATCTCAACTGAGTTGGGCACCTTTCGAAGAGTGGGTGTAAATGTATGTGTGTGGGTGTGTAGGCCGCATGCAGAGAAAGTTGAACTTTTGCAATGAGCTCAGAGTATTATAAAAGTGGTTTACAGGTAGGCAGAGATTATTAAGTACAATATATGATATGGAAAAATGCATCTACAAAGGACAAAAAAGAAAGGCTGTTTATGATAAATAATATCGAAAGACAATCTTTTAATTTTGAAAAAAATATAACTTTGACATTTTTTAATATTTGTTTTATTTTCCTGAGTCGGAGTGAGGCAAACATTAAACCATGATTTAAAATTAATAATAAATATATAGGCTCTCCATAATCAAGATTATGCTAATCGTCTGATCTGTAAATTAATAAAAGACAACATAATCTAGATCTATCATTAGGGGAAAAGTCGGATTATTGAATTTGATGACTTTACCTTTTTGTTTTTCTGACATCATAATTGCTGAGACATTTTCATAATATTTAGCCCCATGGGGTTGTCAGATAAGATCAACATATCACAAAATAAAGAATACAATTGGAGATCTTTAAGACACGTATGCATCTATAACAAAACAACTTTATAAAACTCACACACACACATACGGACGCAGCGATTGATCGATCGTGAGACAAGAGAAGAGTCGCAGAGTCGGAGTCCGATCCGATCCGATCCGAGCAGTTGAAATAATTATGAAATGTCAAACTTGTGTTCGCGCTCGATTACGCCACTTGACATGGCCAATTAATCTCGGCTTAATTGGTTTGTGCCACAACACACACACAGCGACACACACACACAGACTGAGACAGCAGACGATCGATATTGATGTGCCTGGGCTTCTGATTTTGTCTTGTAAGATATATATATATATATATATATATATATTCCTTTTTTGCCTCTGCGAAATTTGTCATATTTACCGACGCCAGCGCGGGCCGCGTTCAAGACTTGGGCAACATGTGATCGATACACAGAATGTTGGAGGAGCTGTCGCTGGGAGCTCGGAGCTGAAGCTAAAGCCTGGAGTCGCGCCACTTTGACGTGGACGTGGACATGCGTGTGTGTAGGTTTTTGTTCAGCCTGAGGCTTTCAGGAATCGAATCTGGCGGCCAACGCCCGCCGCTTGTAGACATTTTATCAGATTCTTTAATTGCGTAAAACATTTTTGGATTCTTCACGTACGAAATTCCAAAACACCGTAGCTTGTTAAAATTCTTCTATCAATGAGCAGTCAACGACAACGGGCAAAGACAAAGACGACAAAATCAATGATCAGCCCCCATCTCCAACCCCCAGCCAGATAGAGACAACTGCCAGAGAGAGAGAGAGAGAGAGAGAGAGAGAGAGGGAGACAACACTCGTTTATTGGAACACGAGCGCTTATGAAGTGGAACGCACGAAACGCCAATTAAGAAATTGACAAATTAAAACCGAATGCTTTTTATAATCAAAACAGACAAAGCAAATAAGCAGCTGGCTGGAACCAGTCAGACAGACAGACAGACAGATAGACAGCCTGTTAGCCAAACCGACAGACGGACAGTTGGCCAACTTGGATGTTGTTTTAACAACAAATTTATCAGTTTTATATTAATGGTTGTGTTTCTGCAAGTGGCTGGCTGCTTGTTTAATTTGTAATTATTTGATTAATATTAATACGATACATATGACATTTATTTGCATTTCACAAGAAACACTCCTGCAAAAAAACCACAACGAAAAACTTTCTTCTCCTCGGCAGTTTGCCATTTGGCAGCCAATCGGCGGCAAATTAACGCAACGGCTTGTTACAGCCGCGATTTACAATCTCAGCGAGTTTTTTCTGTTTCGTTATTGTTTTTACTTTATTTTATTTTTGTTGGGTTTTTGCTTGCTTGCGACAGCAATCAATCGATCAAGCGATCAAGCGATCAAACGAGCGAAAGCTGCACCGGTCATGTCAAAGTCCTTTGCACAGGCAGCCAGCAGCAGCAGCGAACAGCAGCGAAAAGCAGCAACAGCAGCAAGGCAGCCGCAGGAGATTCAATCGATGGCCAATCGATGGTCAATGATGGCCGCTACTTGCATTCCGAAATGACAAAACAGTTAAAAAATAATTAATTGCGTTGCCTTAAATGGCCTAAAGCGGTTTGGCTTTTTGCAGCAAAACTGCTGCATCGCTCGCTTGCAACCTGCAACCTACGGCAGCAAACAGAAATAACAACAACAACAACAACAGCAGCAACAAGTGCAGATGTTGCTCATTGGATGTGTTTCTGTTTCCTTCTCATTGCCCATTTTGGCTTTTGTTTTTATTGCCCGCCTGGAGAGACTGCCAAAGCTACCGGACAAACAGCAGCAAACAGCAGCAGCAGCAACCACTTTAGGGCTTATTAATGATGGATTCTCCTCAATTGTTGCTCAGCTTTTTCTCCAGCAACACAACAACAACAATAACAGCATCAGCAGCGAAAACGATGGCTTACAACAAAGTGCACGAATGTATGTCAACGGCAACAGTCCTGAATGACAAATGAACAAATGTTTGCAACAGGAGTTTTTGCTCAAGTGCATTGCCACAGACACTGCAACTGGTGAGGGGCTGGAGAGGGCTGAAGGGGGCTGACGGAGCTGGTGAGAGCGTTGTACTAAACGTTTTGGCAGCTTGGCGGCTAATTTGGGCCAAGTTGATGATGATGATGAGCTTTCGCATGGTCAGCGGGTAGCACAAAATTATGATAGAAATTAACAACAGGCTGTATATTTGAGTAATCAATTGCCGTCCATTGCCATATCGGATGACAAATTCGATCGGTTCTGTTTTGACAAAGTTATGGAAGTTAAGTATAATTTAAACATTAAATTTGTATCTAGATTTAAATGTGGTATTAGTATAGAGGCTTATCCATAACCAAAAAGACATTGCTTTAAAAATCGGTTTATTTTTGACAAAGTTATGTCAGATTTACACATTTTTAATGGGTTCAGGGTATAATTATCGTAATACGACTAAAAAAGAATAGATGCATATAAACATCACTTTCACTTTCGTATAGCGCAAATAATTTGAGTTTTAAAATTTAAATGTTATCTGTCAACAATAGGAATAATTCAAGCTGTTAAAAGCGACTTAGATAAAATCTACCAACCAAATCATTGCCCAATAAAATATCAAACTACGCGTGAAACAATCTTGTTTTGAAATAAACGCAATAAAAGTCTCATATTTATCTATTAAACAATATATATAAATCACGATTCATGTCGCTTAGACAAACAAACTAATTTTCACTATTATTTAACAAATGAGCTATGATCGAATAACACAAACACACATACACACATGAACACAGACGCACACACACAGTCGCGATCTCACGATCGTAAATTCGGATGGATATTTGTAACGACTTAACGGGCTAGTTTTAATAACATGAGATCCAAAATTGGCAGCCACCAAAGATGGTACGGCAAATGCAAAGGTTTGGGGCCCAGGTTATTTATGCTTTGGGTCTGGATCCCCCCTCGAATTCCAGATCGTAAGCAACGCCCAGAAAGAGATTAGCCATCGCCAATGTAAAGGGTAAACGACAAATCGAGAATGCATTGGTGATAAATTTCAATCAAATAGCGACACAAGCACCGGCTCAACAATTGTCGTGGGCTCCTCGCATAATTAGAACGAAGAAACATCTATATGAAATAAAAAAGATCTATACAGATTTGTATGGGGAATTCCAAATACACCGGCTCTAAATTAGATTTACGAGTTTGAATCAATGGATCATGGGGCGCAATTAAAATCGGCTTAATAATTTTCTCGAGTTGCTGCACACCGTTTGAGTTGGAGAATCGAGGGATGGGCTGTTAAATATAATAGCCGAGCATTTCTGAGCGTGCGATAAATAAAGTGTGATAATAATTTTATGAAAGAGCCAGCGAGGCAACAAATCAATGCAATATAATGCGCAGCGATCCAATAAAAAACGATTTGAAGAAGGCATTTACATTCATGAACATAAATCTTTCCATCCACAATGGCCAGAGAAATTCGGACAGCCAACAATTTCATTATGAGCCACCACTGAATTGGTCCCAATGAATGCCTGAATACCCGAATGAATGAATGAATGAATGAATGGGTCAAGCTAGACGCAATTTGGAGGACCTCACAATTGGATGCGTGCGCATTTCGGGCGATTAGGTGTTAAAAACACATACACAATTCGTTAGGCATTCCCGAAACGACTGCTCTGTAATTTATGGGCCACAAAGACAAAGACCAAGCCCCCCGCCCCCCCGGTTTCAATTAAAATAGGTACTGCGGCTACCTGCCACCTTGGTGGCCAACTTTTGGCAATGAAGTGCAATTCCTGCGCATGCGCCGCTGGACACTTGAATGCCGTTCTTAATTGCAGCTTTTGGTCCGGCAGCGCCACGGCGCCGTAATTAAGCTGTAAACATAAAACAAAATTAAGTTTAATATAAGCACTGGTCTGCTAATTAAGATATGGTTGCCTGAGCCGCTGCGCTTCACTGACCCCAGCCCGATTTCCTCCCCTGGCAGCACCTTTCGACAAGTCATTGAGCTGTTAAATTTATTTAATGCCGTACACAAGGCACGGCCATGTTGCCACTTGCTTTATTATTAATTTTTATAGCTGTGCGCGATTGCAGCAAGTTGTTATTGAGACGCTTCCCAAAAGGATTCCCAGGATCCTTTGATCGGTCGTTGCAACCTGCTGCGCTATTGTTGCGTCCCCTTGAAATTCAAGTGATGGCAAAAGGGCAATCCAAAAATTCCAAAGATCCATTTTGCTGAATGAATGCAGTTTTTGTGCAGCAGCTCATTCATTCATGTCGAGACTTCCATTCAGGTCGTCGTCTCCGTCGTCGGCGGCTAGTCTGGTGGGTGTGTCCGCAAGGATTACACTAATGCGTCTGTTGTCCTGCGCAACATTTTAATGCACTCGCCGCTAACTCGAGAGGATTTAATGATGTTCATCCCATGATGTTCCCATCAAGTTCAAGTGCCCCACAGTCGGCACAAATTCGCAAAAAGGATTTTCTTCGTCTTTGTTCAACGACACGAGAATCCTTTCTGTCTTTTTAGTTTTCTTTCTTTTTTCAAGAACCTCTCATATTTTATGGCTCTACAAAGACGCATATTTTTCATGTCACAAAGTCAGGCACTTGAGCCGCTTGAAGTGTTTGTTGTCCATTCGCATTGTCCGCAGGACTCAGGACACTTGAGCCTAGTTCTATGATTATGTCTCTTCTCTCTCTTTTAAGACTCGGTGGTGCCTGGTCAAGTGCCTGCTGCGCAGGTGCCGCACGAGCCGATCGCCGAGCTGACTTTGCGGTTTTTCAACAGCACTTGCAACTGATCGGCTTAATGCAAATCGCTTCAAGCGCTTAACTCTTTGACTCCTTGACTGAGGTTCGTCAGCAATTCGTGTAGGCCAGGAACTTAACTAATATCATAGAATAGAATACTTGTCTAAAATCATGTTAATCAATGTAAGTTTAAAGGCAACCGTTTATTGCTTTCATTCTAACTTTATAGTTATTTCAAATAAATGTTATATATTATTCATTCTAGAAACACATATTTATCTTAACTACTTGTATATTGGCACTAGCGAGTTTTTAGTGATTCCTACTCATATTCTATTGAATCGTGTTTATACTGTATACTTTTATCGACGCCCTAGCATTTTTCCAATGGATGATGATGATGATGATGATGATGATACATCATGTGCATTACATGTCTTCACCTGGCTTTTGACGCCAAGCGAAAATTAATACACTCACGCTATGCTGTCAGAGGAGCTGTCTCATAAATACGCATGAGAGATCCATTCATCCATCTAGTGGCAGCATTGCAAAGGAAATTATTTGCCAAGTGTGCGCAGCGCCAGGCCCCCGGACAACTAGTATGGCAATGGTTATGCGCATGGAGCTTGCAGCTTGCAGCTTGGAGATTGGAGCTTGGAGCTTGGGGCTGATGAATCCGCTAAGCTTACGCAATCGACTCGGGCTCATTACGAGGGTAAAGACATGGATGGAGTCATGGCTGGCGCAGCTGGCAGCCAACAGTCAGCAAATGGCAACTGCAACTTTTTGTGTGGTTTTTAATTAACGCTTTTGCACAATGCTTGTCTAATTACGCCTATGGTGCCATGACAACAACAACCACAAAAGCGACAGCGACTCCGTACTAAATCATCAATATTGTCAGGGAAGTGAAGAGGCCACAACAGCAGCAGCAGCAGCTGCTTGTGGCAAGGATCCTTCAGGATGAGCAGACAGACGACAACAACAACAAAAATGACAATGACAATGACTACGATCATCGCATGGCAATTAGGCATAGGCAGCATTTGATACATTATTAATTGAATTAAATTTGCATTCAAATGCGGTAACTATACATCCCTATGCAGTCTCCAACTCCAACTACCTAGAAACTGATGAAGTCATAAGAGCTGTTCGGGTTTTTTGTTTGTGTATAAGAAGCGACTACGCAACACAGATGCCAATTTAAAATGTCTGAAATAAATTGGTGCGCAACGCAAAATAGACTATCATCAATTGAAAATCAATATGTCACATAAATTGGAAGGGAAATCAACGCCAAGAAAACTGGAGAAAATCACAACAACAACAACAACTACAACAAAATCTGGTTGGAAAAAAATGAAAGCCAAAATGGACAACGGCCGAAAAGGTAAGTCGCAATGCGATTACTTTGCTATAATTCGCTGTTATTGTTGTTGTCGCTTTGGTTTTATTGGCCACTTTTGGCCACATCAGCGACAACGATGAGACAAGCGCGCTTCCTGTAGAAGACCCCTAGTCCATAGTCGTCCGTAGGATCCCAGCGACAACTTGCCATTATTATGCGCAGGCTGCGCATTGCATTGTTGCTTTTGCTTTTCCAGTTGTTACTTGTATTTTCGATGTTGTTGCTGTTGTTGCTGTTGTTGTTGCCGGATTTGTCAGCGATCCTCAAAGTGATAAAAATTGCTCGTAAATCCTTAACGAGTGGAACTAACACGCGCTCAGTACCGCTTGCTCACTGGTTGGCTTTTGTCGCCCCCACTGCTGCCACCACTGCAGCAACCACTGCAGCATCCACACACCACATTTGTCTTTTTAGCGAACTCCTAAAACAACACACAACATGCCAAATGGAACAATGGCCGATCCCGATCCCGATCCGAGCCAGTCCAGTCCAAGCCGCAATGGAAACGCTCATCTCTTGATCTGCATTGTTAGCAGCCGTCTCGAATGTGACTTCTGTTTCACTGTGGTTTGCATTCAGCACTCGGCACTCGGCATTCGGCATTCAGTAGAACTCACACCAACGCGCTCCACTTTATGCATCTTAAACACCAAATTGACTCCATTAAATTCCAATTGTCCAATGTTCGTCTCTGCGGATTGCTCTTCTTCTTATTCTGCTGCTCTTTGTTGCTGCCCCTTAGTGCGGGTGTTAAGTGGCCAAGTTGAAGGTTATTATTGGATGTCGTTAACCGTTAAATTGCACGTTTGCGCCAGATCAAAACTTTCGATAAGATGATAAGTTTCAAACTTTGCATAGATTTCTTATGATATAAAAAAGTGGGAGTGGAATCGAAAACACTTTTGGGAATAGTGGGGCTTAATTTGGTTAGTCCTTTTCGGATCCAATTTTGTATATAATAATATCTGCATTATTGGGGAACCACATTGCTTTTCATTGCTACTAGTATACTTCTTAGCTACACCATAAATTATAATTTAAGATATTTAAAATGAGATGCTCTAGTCGAGAGTGCCCGACGACGAGATACCCAACCCTTACGTTCATTCATAATTATTTATCTGAAGTCTCTAGCTCCGGTAGTCTCTCATACAGACGGATAGACAGACGGATAGACAGACGGACATGGCTATATCGACTCGGCTGTTGATAGCGATCAATAATATATATATATATACGTTATGGGGTCGGAGATGCTTCCTTATGCCTGTTACATACTTTTGCACAAAGCCATTAAACCCTTATTCCCATTTTTAATGGGTTCAGGGTATAATTAATTAGGAGCACAAACCATGGCTACGGAATTGAAAATCGGATCAGTTTTGACAAAGTTATGGTATTCTGTAACGAATTTAACCCAACAAAATTGAGTGTAGACACTGGTCCAATCTTTTCACTCTCATAACTTTTATCAAAACATTTTATTTTCAAAAGAAATGTATTTTTGGTCATAGATAAGCTTCCTTATTTTAAAAATTCTTGTTAAAAATTACTAACGCCAATAAGAAGCTTATTACCTGTAGCTACCATTAGCTTAACACTTTTTAGTGGAACCACCAAAATTCTTAAAATCTAAAAAGCTGCATTCAAAAAAAAAACAACTTTAAAATTTACCTACAGTCTAACAAATTAATACATGAATAATGCAAAATTGCATAACATCTTAATCATAAGTGATTTTTTTAGCCAGTACTTTTTCTTTGGTATTTAAAACCCCAGACTTGCCCAAAAATGGGAAGACCAGATAACGAAAATTAGATAAATGTACTTTTAATTTATTTTATTGATAATAAATTCGCAGAATTCGGAGAGAGTTTATTGATTTGGAAATTCTTTCATTAATATTTACCGCGCAATTCTGAATGTGATTAGTTGTTAATTAGAAAATTATTATTAGGACTCCCAACTTTGGATACCCTGTACAATGTCGAAATGTACGAATAAGTATCTAAACATATATTACATATCTTCAGTCGACTACACTTAAATATACACACGCCTGCTCCTAACCTAAGAATAAAAATATGTTCTTTCTTGTTAAACCTATTTAATATTTATTCAATCGTATAATATAATAAATCTATTTAATAAATTGCATGTTAGCATGAAAAGGTAAATTTTTTTAAAGTTTCATCGAATAGCTTTATTTAATTTTGATCAGCCTAAAATATAAGCATTCGTATGTACATACATAATATATAAGTTTCACGGACTATATTTAGTACAAATCACTTAAAGTGTATCCCCTAAGCTTGTACAGTGTATGAAAATGAACAATGAACTTACAATTTATATTATTTTTCTAACCTGTCACAATTATTTCCAAGAAATTTGTGAGTTTTTCTTGAACAGGAAGTTTGCATACCCTTGCTTGCAAGGGGTATTATAATATGCTCATGCACTTTGCGACGCACTGAAAAACTAACTCAAAACATATAGCCTTGTCCGTATGTATGGTTGTCTGTTTTGGTAATGAAGGTACTTTATTGATTCAACAGCAGTTTAATGAACTATTACATAATTTTGATTAGGTCAGTTAGGTTAGTAAGTTGACAAGAGTATTTAATCTTCGGCACGCCAAAGATAGCTGCTTATTGAAATACGAATCTATAGCGATAGAATATTAATACGTTGGCCAAATAATAAAAAAAAAACCTTTTGTCTCTTTTTTGATAAACAGAAATGCTTATCTATCTAGAATAATGCTGCAAACCATATATCATATGGCAAATAATATTCAATACATTTTCCCAAATAAAAAGCAGTTCGCAACATTTGACCAGACACACTCACAGTTAGCAACTCAAGGAGGAATCATGTTTTTGAAATCGATCACATTGTTGGTGACAATTGGCGCCGCCCTGGCTATGATGCCGTTGCAGCCCACGATCCACGCCGAACGCAGCATGATGGACTTTATGCTTGAGCCGCGTGCAATCAACGCAGTCAATCCTGAACTGAACCAGTACTGTTTCGGCCGCTACGTGCCGATCCTGCAGGGAATCGCTGACCAGTATGAAAAGGACTATGGCCTCTGTGTGGCAACCTACCAAGCGGAGTGTACGGCAATCGACGGCAATTACAACAGTACTCGTGAAGGTATCACCCTTTCCGTTCGGGCTACCTGCGAGGCGCTGGAGAAGTGCGATGGCAACGTCAGCTATGTTGATGCCTTCGAGTGCTTCGAAAGCACTGTAAGTTGAATGAGGTCTCAGAACACACATATGGATGTTCTTAACGCTTTGTTATTCTAGTGTTCCGACCAGTCCAAAATACTGTTCTCCCTGTCCGCGGATGCCGGCGAGTACGCCAAAATCATCAAGGAGTTGTATCGCGCTGCTGAAAGCGTTGCTGAGATCTGCGCTGGCTATGCGGAGAGAGTCTATTGGGAAAATACTTCAAAGACATATGATGAGCTGGGCAATTGCCTAAATGGCAATATCGTTGAGCCCACCACTTCAACTGGGTCAACAACCCGGTCGACAACCCAATCAGTAACCGATACAACATTATAATTCGTCAAGACATTACGTAGAGCTTGTTGTAAAAATAACTGATTACTTTTCAATTCTTCTAATAAAGTATATTATTTCTTACAATTACAAACAGATTCAGATTGCTATATTTTATACAAAAAACATTATTAACATTTACATCACTAAAACTTTCGCTGAGGAATATGTCAACAAACCGAGTATATTTGGTTGTATGACAAAAAAGACACAATGATAATGCAGCTTACTTTTTAAAACGGAAAACTGGGTTGCCTAAAATTATGGTGAAACAACAGCAATAATTGAAAGATAATGGCACTCCTCAAGATACTCAGCTGAACTGGATCGTTATAAATACAGCCGAAATTGTTCAAGATTGCTAACTAACTTCGCTGCGACGAATCGCAACAGATCCACGACCGCCAGTCAATATTCCAGTGAAGATGTGTGTCGAGAGTGCCCGACTAGGAGATACCCAGCCCTTACGTTCATTTATAATTATTTATCTGAAGTGTCTGGCTCTAGACAGACGGTCAGACGGACAGCTCGACTCGACAATTGATAGTGATCAATAATACATATATATCCTTTATGGGGTCGGAGATGCTTCCTTATGCCTGTTACGTACTTTTGCACACAACCATTATACCCTTTTTCCCATTTTTAATGGGTTCAGGGCATACAAATAGGAATAAACAATATTTTCAGGAATCGGAAAATGAAATACACTATTGCAGATGTACTTTAAAATATTTAGATTAATATATACATTTATAGCTTCATTTTCGGTAGATTGTTCTAGTTTAGTTAGTTCTTAGGTTTATAAAAAATGTCTGTAATAACACATTAAGTTTGCTCATGCCATTTGTATATGATATAGTTATTCGATCCACATGTCAACAATAATAAATAATAGCTTAAAAACGGAGTGAATAGTTTTTTTAAAAATATATCAAGCTTTCACAGAGTCGCATCTAACAGTAACTGAAAACGAGCAAACAATAAAATCAACAAATTTTTCTATTTAACGATTGGTAAATTAGCATACACACACACACACACACATATGTATATATATTTGTATATATCAGACAGAAAACGAGTTTTTTATAGTAGTAGTAGGAGCCACCGACGCCGACGGTTGGTTGGCGACCACCCAGTAGCCCCCGCGGGTTGTTTTGGCTTGATTATACACTTTATGGGTAGGTGTTGACAGTTCATTGGAATAATAACTACCTTTAAATAAAAGACCGGCATGCCGTTAATTAATTATCAACGATTAATGACAGTGTTATCTAAGCGTATGACAAAACGCTCAACTCAACCAGCCGCCGCTGTATCGCTTGAGTTCAATTGAGTTCAGGCGTAGCCCTGTTAGCACCAAAATTGGGGGCGTGCCAAGTTGTGCCCAATATATTCAGCTAACTGTTCCGGCTAATTTGCAAACGATTTGATAAACGTCTCCATTCCCAGCGGCTGGACGCACCAAAAGGCATCCAAGCAACAAGCGGCATACTGCTTTGAACCACTTCAGCGGTGGTTGTGACATTATTTCAAATTTCGAAAATCCTTTTAATACGTTATGTCATATGACTTAGCCCCGCATTTGTTTCCCCAGACAGCATGTTGTTTGTTTTATTTGGTTTTTTTACCACAGTCGCGACACTACAAAACTTCACTCCATTTCGGGCGCATAATTAATGTGCGCTGCGACCCGCTTCGGGGACCGACGATCCTTAAGTAGGGTGCCGTCCCCTCCTAATACATATGTACATATGTATAATTACGTTGTTTCATTAACAGCATTAGTAGCCATCATATTTCACTCTCACTCTCGCCCCACAGACGAAGAAGACACAACGCCGCCAACAATGCAGCACTTGAGGTGCTTCTTCTTGCTTTCTCTACATCTCTCCATTTCTCCGCTCTCTTCTTGATTTATTGGCATTAACAGATCGCTCAAATGCCTTTTCCTGGGTGGCAACTTAGAGATGCGTTAGCTATTGAATCTATAAAAGTCATTCAATTGTACTTAGTGTGTAGCTAAGATAATAATATAAATAAATAAATAGCATGAATATCATATTTAAATTAAGCTCATCTAAAGCTGTTAAATTATATTGTTAGATCGTTTTTAATGACATTAAGTAACGCAGAAGATTAGGAGAAAAGTATATACACACAAAATATAAAAAAAAAAATCTTACAAAAGTTTTCGACTTATTTTTTCGTCATCCCACTTACGTCATCAAATATTGGAGCTGTACATTGATGGTCCATATTTAAAGATAGATTAAAAACTAAATTATTCTCAAAGTATATTAGGGTAGTCCTAGGCTATTATATATAGAAGAATATGTAGAAGAAGAACTTCTCGTCTTAAAAACATATCATCGACAGATTCACGTAACGTGCACATCTCTAGTGTGGTATTATGGATTATTAATGTAATGGGTTGTGCACGGGCATATGACGGAGCATTGATCATGGTCTGTGAAGTGGCTGCGACACAAACTGACTAATGCAATCTCAAGTATGTGCGATGCGCCGCCTGAGGGTGCAAGAGTGATGGCGAGAGCGAGAGCGATAGCTTCAACATGTGGCATAAAAAGAAGCACCCTCCCTCGCAGCGTTGTGGTGCGGCTTGTCGAATTTATGTGGAGCGGCATGTTGCCATTGGCTTGCCGCTTGGTGGCAAGTTCTCGCACGCATTTAAATACCTAATAAAAGTTACACTTGAAAATTAATGAGCAGCGTTTTAAGGCAACATTTATGGAACACGACAAAGTGACAACACTTGAATTAAGTTGTTCTGCCTCCATCCCCCTCCCCCCTCTTGCGTTTCCCCACTCCTTGCTGCTGCTGCTGCCGCTGTTGCTTCTGTTTGCCTTTCAGATGTCAGTTCATGGCATTGCCATTGCCATTCCGCGCCCGTTGCTGCCACTGCGGCATGAGGCAGCGTCTCGCTGAGATTTCATTTTAGTTGGTGTAATAAATTTTGTGGTTTAATGGGGCGGGCGTTTGTCGACGTCAGCAGCAATGGCAACGGCAACAACAACAACAGCAACGGCAACAGCAACAGCATCGACGTCGGCATGACTCTGAAGTTTCACTTTGATATTCGAGCGTCTATTAATGAAAACGTTTCCAAGTGCCTGTCGCAGTTTTCCTGTCCAGCTATTGGGGCGTACTTTCTTGGCCTACTCGTATTTTATAGGGCACGGTTCCTTTTTTAATGCACTCAAACGACTCACTCAGCCAAAATCACATAAACGACACTATTAAAATGACAAAAATTGACACTAATCATGCTCGGCTGCCAAAAGGGTGGCCGCCCATTCGTGAGGGGGGCTGTGGGGAAGGCAGGGGGCAGGGGGCAGGGACTGCAGCAACGTTTTGTAGCGCTGTCATGTATCAGTCGGGTTATAATTTATGTATCAACAACCAACAGATCGTTTGAACTACCAGTTTTACCACAGTTTTACAGAATATGAATTTGCAGATAATAATAAATAAACTCAAAATATTGATAATTAACATTAATTATCTATATATCATGCTTATGAAATATTTAAGAAATAAACAAATATTATACCAATATTAAACTTATTTAAAATTGAAAAGATTTGCTTACTTTCAGGCTCTTGAAAAACTTTAATTTGAAATTAGCAAAGCAAGGATAACATAATGTAAGACTTAATTTACAGTATAACAAATGTTTGTAAAAACAGTTTTTTCTATATTTTCATCATTGAGGATGGAAATAAAAAAAACGGATTTCGATCCTAATATTTACATAACTAAATCTCCTATAAAAGCTTAGCCATCATTCAAAAACCAATATTAAACATATTAAATGCAAAAACTATATTCAAATGGTAGTTTTATTGTTTTTTTAAATATTTAATCGCTGTATGATTGCTTGTTTTTTGCACCTTACATTTTTCAGATGTTTCAAGTGGCAAACCATAAACCAAAAGCTGAGTGCTATCAATTCCAAAGCAAGACACTAACCTGACGCGAGAGCAGCAGCAGCAGCAGCAGCAACATCGGCAGCAGCATCGGGCACCGTCCAACACCATCGCTAAACGCAGCAAAGTAAATTGTTCGATTAATTGGATTTTAACAGCGACAAGTAGTCGCCAGGCCAGGACAACAGCAAATGAGCCAAAGAGAAAAAGCTGAAACATTCCCCAGCAGCAGGCACAATGCACATGAACTCTTATGTTGCAGTGGTAGCAAAACGAAATAGAGATGAATTTACAGCTACAAATCGCTTGATCAGTCGAACGTTTTAGCCACGTCTAATTGTCAGTCAGCCAGTCAGTCAGTCTGGCTGGCTAGCTGGCTGGCTAGCTGGCTGGCTAGCTGGCTGGCTGGCTAGCTGGCTGGCTAGCTGGCTGGCTGGCTGGCTGGCAATGTCCACAGAAAGAGACAACGAAAACTGGCAGCAGCAAAAAGAGGCCCCAAAGTTGAATTTTTATTGTTGTCACAGCAATTTCAATTGGTTCGATGAGCATTCCAGCATTGCACGCGGCCAACTAGCGGAGAGAATCATGGCGCAAAAAAACAATACAAATAAAAACAGAATAATAATATATATAAGAAGAATAAAACAAAAACAGGCTTCGACGAGCAAAGACGACGTTGGAGCACAGCTCCATCATCGATATTATGTCGAGAGCCAGACGATTAATGATTGCCAAGGTGAAGATCTCATCGGCAGGCAGTCTCTTATATGTATATGTATATTGTATATGTATGTATTTGTGACTTTTTGTCCCACTGCTCAATGTCAGTCATGTAGTCAGTTCGTCAGTTTGTCAGTGTCGCCAGTCCCAGGCAGCAACTATGCTATAGCTACTAGAGTCTCTCCTCTCTTCGACACTTGGTATTTATGCCAATTAGTATGAAATTTCTTACGTGCCTGCCTGCCTGGACAGCACAGCTCCAACTCCAACTCCAACTTCAGCTCCAACTGCAAGTCCCGTCCTCATCACAGCCTCTCCTGCTTCTGCCTCTGCTTCTGCTTGTTCTTCTTCGTCTTCGTCTTCTTCTTCTTCTTCAGCTGCTGCTGTTGCTGCTGCTGCTTCCGCTAAAACTGGTCCAGTTCCATTTCACGATTTCACCCTAATACGATAACTCCTGCTTCTCACTCGCATTGTTTCGGCCAAAGCGGCCAAAGTGGCCAAAGCGGCCTTAGCGCCATTTTTGTCGCGCTTTGTCGCTTGGCGCTTCTCGTCTTCTCGTATTCTGGCCTAATCAGCGTGGCCAAATCGCTGTAGTCAAAAATATTTTGTATTTAATTTGCTGCTCTGCCTTTGACTGGGGCACACTTTGGCTTCAATTTAAATATACTTATTTTTATATGTTTATCTTCCATTAAGTAAAACCAAAAATTAATTTATTCCGAAAATCGGCAGCTTCAAGTCTATAAAGAGGAAGTCTCTTGAAGTCTAACATGCCAGTATTTGTGTGATGA
This sequence comes from Drosophila maculinotata, assembly GCA_035045305.1. Lineage (NCBI taxonomy): Eukaryota > Metazoa > Arthropoda > Insecta > Diptera > Drosophilidae > Drosophila > Drosophila maculinotata. Next base: position 4,368,788 of record JAWNPD010000329.1, on the reverse strand, counting down.
AAATCCGAAAAAAATAGTTTATCACCTTTAAATGTAGAACTGATATGGTGGACAAATGATGACTAAAATGACCTTGGATTTGAAAATCGGTTCAGTTTTTACAAAGTTATGGCAGTTTGAAGTCCTAGATGGGCATATTTTAAGTTTTGCAAACTCACATGGCAATATCTGTGTCTTTAAGTAAGCTTAAAAATCTGTAAAAAATAAGCTTATCATCTTTAAATGTAGAATTATTATAGAGGAGATATAATGACTAAAATTACCTCAGAACGGAAAATCGGTTCAGTTTTGACAAAGTAATGGCAGTTTGAAGTCTAGGAACAGAATTTTTGGGAAACTCATCTGCTAATATTTGAGTCATGAAATTAGCTTCAAAATCTGAAAAAATTAGTTAATCAACTTTAAAAGTAGAATTAATATAGAGGTCAAGTATTGAAAAAAATTACGTTGGAATTGAAAATCGGTTCAGTTTTGCCAAATTAATGGCAGTTTGAAGTTTTGGAAGGTCATTTTTGAAAATTTGTACTTTAACCTACATATGATTTTGTTGGTACAACTTCATTATACCCATTTTACCAATTTTTAATTTGAACAGGGTATAAACATTATTATTATTTATTTATTTTAATTTATGTTTTGTGGTGAATACAGTGTTGTATTTCATATTCTTCATTCAGCGTGTTGCTTGTTGACCCGACCGACAAATTTCCAACAATTTTCTGCCCAGGAGGTGCCACTCTCCCACTCTTTCACTCTGCCACGCTGTGGCGGCCCGTTAGGCGGCGGCGGCTTCAATAATTGAGCAATTATTCATTCAAATGGATTGCCAATTTCGCAGGCCAGCCTACCAATGCCAATGCCAATGCCAATGCCAATGCACGACATGGCCTCATTCCCGGCATCCCCCTCGCGGGGACCCCGCAATGGCCGAGCCAATTTAGCAACATCGCATCGCATCGAAGTGCAATTGCGATTGCAATTATAAAACAATCACTTGTCCGGCTAGGCGGCTCCCGGTCGCCACCTTAACGGCTGCCCATTATTTTGGGGCGGCGGCCACGCAAATTGTGCTTACTTAATAAGTCGTACAACCTGCTAATGTGAGCAATTTACCAAAGGAACGCGCTGCGCCAGCTACCGTGGCAAAAGCACATGCACATCGTCTGGGCCGCTTGTGTTTTGGCCGGGTCTAAACTGAACTGAACTGAGCTGAGCTGCGGGCCGTCCTCGCGCATGCGCAAACGCGATTGCAATCAGCAGTAGCAGTAAAGGACACAGCAGTAGCCAGGGAGGTCACAGGGATGGGGCAGAGACGAAGACTCGGACAGAGACTCGGACAGAGACTGGTGTGTGAGTGCGCACAATGAAAAGGTGCGAGCTTAAAGAATTTATGGTCCAGCTTGAGACATCGATAAGCAGCGGGCAGAGTATTCACAGGAGCAGCAGCCGCAGCAGCAGCAGCACGACGAAAAACAAAGTCGCTTGGACAGCGCACCTAATTATTATAAATAAACCAATCGAACAATAAAGATCTGCTGGCCAACTTTCCACGAAACGTTGCACAGTTGCCCATAAGAACTTAATCGCAAATGAGATTCAGAGCTACTCATACGGAGGGAGCGGGAGAGGGAAACTGCGAGGGAGATGGAGTTGGAGACTGAGACTGAGACTTGGCAACGCCATCGATAACACAATCGATGATGAGGCCGCTGCAATTGGCCCAAAAAGCCAGGCTAACAAGCGCTTGCCACGGTGACGAGGCAGCGGACCGCTGGATTAATCGCTGACATGGGCCATGGACTTCGAGACTCCAGACTCGAGACTCGAGACTTAAGACTTGAGACTCCCGGCTCCCGGCTCCTGCAGCCAAACTGAGCCCCAGATAACGCGCTGACGTAGTTAAACATATTGTAATTGCTGCTGCGGCGATCTGCTGCCGTTTGCCAAAACGGGTTTCGCCTTTGGAGTTGCAACTAAAGTTGGGAGCTGCCTGCAGTTTGGTCATTGTTTGCCCTGGTCCACTGTATCTCTGGCTTAGCATCAGATTACCACTCTATGTGCAGACAAAGGCGCAGCAGCAGCAGCAACAGCAACAGCAGCAACAGCAACAGCAGCAACAGCAGCTCGGCAATCAATAAGTGGAAGGCGTCGCGACTTTGTCGTCGTCGTCGTCGTCGTCGTCGTCCTCGTTGTTTCGGCCTTTGATTTTTGTGGATCAGGCTCAGCTCAGCACAGTAGCCGTTCGATAATTTGCTACGGCATTCCAAGTGTATGTCTCCTTATCCCGCATGTCAATCAACCTCCTAATTATTCTTTGAATGCAAAAGATAATTGGCCTTTCGGGTGCTGCGGCCGACCATATCAATTTCAATATACAATAACATACGAGATTCAAGCCAGATCCCGATCCCGATCCTGATGCCGATGTCGATGCCAATGCCAATGCCAACCCAGTGACAGTTTTGTGGCAATTATGACAAACAATAAGGCCCTGTGGAGCTGTAGCTATAGCTGTAGCTGTAGCTGTTGCATCATTGCCCAATGCTTAATCAACACAACTAAAATCCAATTAAGTCCATAAACAGCAGACGCTAATAGCCAACCACCTCAATAAGAATGAGCAACTAAGCATCGAAGCATTTATGCCCTTGTTTAAATTGAATATCGTTCTATTGATAATAACATGTTAGATTATATTGTGACATAATCTGATCGCTAGAGACCTAATTGAACAAGGCAATGAGGCGAGTTCTTATTTAAGTCTGCGGTTAACTAACAGCAGCAACTACCAATTAATTGATGATGTGTAAGTATACTTAATATAACGATATATTTACAATTAATTGATTAGATCTATACCTACCGTAGATAAGTGAAGTATATCATATTTTGTTAATGATGAATCTGCAAATTCAAGAAACCGAATCTTTTTCGTAGATTTGTCTTTCATCCAACTTCTTAAATGTTACAATTACAAATATAAATTAAATGACTATGTTTAAATAAGTTTGTCTTTATTTCCTTACTTTAGATTGAATTGACGAATTTGTAATTCTAATTAGGCTCAATTGAAACATATTTTGTATTGGAAAAATTGCGCTGTTAATTTTTAGCCTGCTGCTGGATTATATATGTTAAAATAAATCGAATAAATTTGAGAACCATAGGCATTACACCCAATAGCTTACATTTATAACATTTCAACATGATTTTTGATGCCTAATAATAAATTTGAATAGCTATTTTGTTATTAGAGTCTAGAGTAAGGATTTTATCTTGATACTATACTTCGTTTGAAAGTTCTGCTTCTTTACTATTTTCTATATTTTTCAGGTGAGATACTTTGTTGTTTGCTCAATTATTATTCTTATTGTTTACCTGGCACTGTAATTGATAGATTACAATTCAAATTGAACTGAATGTTGGCACAAAGATAATCTAATCGCTAATATGCCAACAGCTAGGGAAGAGCATCCACAGAAGCAGCAGCAGCAGCAGCAGTGTGAGCGTCAGCTAATTCATTTGGCGTCCCAGCAAGTTGCAAGTCAGTCGTTCGGCTATCTATGAGTGGTAATCATGCTGAGAACGCGTTGCACTCGTTGCACATGCACATGCACATCTGTATATGTGTGTGTGTAGCTGTGTGTGTGTGTATCTGTGTATGTGTCCTAGTCCTGGCAATTCGGCGAACTGCAGTCGTCGGCGATCGCAGCACATAGCTTTAAGTGTAATGAAATCACACATGGACAGCCCCACTGAAATGGAGATGGAGATGGAGATGGAGAGAGGGGACCATGGTGGTATGGTGTTGTGGAGAGGGATTGGGAGGAGGGGAGGGGCCGTCGACACTTTGTACGTTACCTTTGCAGTTGTGTAAAACGATTGGCGCGTTAATCAACGTACAAATTTCCTACTTATATGGCCAGCGAATTAAATCGTTCCCTCGAGATCGCTAGCTGGCCAGCTATAGCTGCTATTGACAGCTGGCGATTAGAACTGGAGCGATAAATTATACAATTGCCATGCGTGAGAGCTGAGCTCGAGTTGCAGACAGTGTGTTGTGGTACAGTGTGGTACAGTGGCACAGGAACAGGTCCCCAGCTCATCGCCTCTGACAATTACACTGATTATATTAAATATATGAGGCCCATATATGGGTTATAGCCATGCTGTCATGGGAGTGTTAACTGTTCGCCTGCCATGTAGCCATATAGCCATATAGCAAATGTAAAATGTAAAATGTAATTTGCTGTAATGCAATTTGATAGCCCGCTAAATATGCACCACAAAAACAAACAAAACTATGCAAATTGCGACGACCCGGAAAAAAATTAACCCGGTTTGGTGTTGTTGTTGTTGTTGTTTTGTGCAGCGAAAAATCAATTAAGTTAGTTTGAACCTTTTGAGCTAAGCACTAAACAATTGCGCATAATTACTTATACACGGCCTCCCAACTGCATTGCCTCAATTTGTGCATTTGCATACGAGACCAACAACAACAACGACAACAATTCAAGTTCTAAATAGGAAAAAGCTAATGACCTCAGTAGCGAGGAAATACACCCAGAGGGAGCACATCCAATTCCAATTCCAATTCCAGACGGCTGCTTTTCTTTGAATGAATGCATACGATTTATACCCAAGCTAAGTACATTCCACAAAATACAGGATTGAAGACTAATGGGTGAGTGAGCAGTCACGAAAGCCGTAAGCTTTTTTATGTAGAAATATTTGCTACATATTACTAAGCAAACGCAGATGGGTTAGCACTTATGTATATGTCTAGTATGCATTTTTACTGATAAACCCAGTTCTAGGACTCTAGTTATACAGTTGAACTTCTCACCTGTATATCTTATATTCATATTTGTTACGTAATTTTCCCTCGCATTTCTGTCAATGTATGCGCAACGAATTGTTGAGAAAGAATTTTTAGCAAACGCAACAATAAAATGACACTTTATGGCGAGTCCTAAAGAATGTGCGCTAGGAAATCAAAGCAGACCGCCGTGAGCACCAAGGAATTTAAAAACAAAACTGGTTGTTGAGGTTCTAGTAGGCAACGCGTAAGCAATACTTAATAGTTCCTTTTGTTTGTTGTTGTATATACATTTTAAATACTTACCAAAAATAGCATCGCATGAAAAGTTGTAAGTGTGTTGCGGCTTGCGCTTGTGTTTTTAACTGCCTTGCAAGATAATTTTCGAAAGGAATTGTGAGCGCGCCAAATGAAACAAACAGCTGATTACCACTCTGGCAACGCCGTACTGCGTGTGAGCAGTGCTGTAAAGCGCATCCATAACTATCGATATTGAAATCGATTAAGAAACGCTCGCGAAACCAACGAAAGAGGCAAAGCAGAGGAAAAACAAAAAACCCAATCTAATTGTGAAAAAAGTTTTAACATTAACGCTTAACTCGATACCATTCGGGAAAGAGAATAGATATAGCGATTAGTGCGCCAGAGCAAAGTAAGTCGTAACAAACTAAACCCGCCTGCCTGACTGCACCTGCCACCCGCCCCCTTCTCTTCCCATTGAAATATATATTTTTGACGCACACAAAAAAAGAGAGAAAAACAACAACAGCAATAACACTTGCACACGATTCTTTTTCGCTTTTGCGAAATCCAAGACGAAGGCCAACGATTAACCGATTAACCAAGCAGCCCGAGCAAAAAGCAACAACAACTATCGAAAACAACAACAACAAGCAACGATAACAACAACAATCAAAAACAACAACAACAAATGCGTGAGGCGCTCAAAAATTTAATGTAGATTTTTAGATATTTCAAAGCAAAGCGCAATTTTGCTAAGTCACGCCGCGTCAGCTTTACAGTTATAGAGACAGCTAAACAGTCATCATGTCCATACGGACGCAGGTGCTCGGATTTGTGGATGTGATGATGCGGGTGCCACCCATCATGGTCATCGATGAGATACTCAAAATAGGAATGGGTCTCCCCACCTACCTCAAATCCAGCTCAATCTCCGAAACAGTGGACATCGGGAGAACAGCCGACAATCAAACAGAAACAACAGCACACACACTGGCCAACACCATCAAAGCGTTCCTTGGCGTTGGCAGCACAGGATCAGCCTCAGAAGCCATTACTTCCTCCCAAGAGATACTCGAGCACGGCATAGAGAATGCCTCAAAGACAGCCCACTCTAGTGGCATGCTCAGTGGCAACTTTAACTCCATAATGGATGAACTGGCCAGCGATGGCATGATGGCCAATATACTTAACATAACCACAGTAAAGTTCATCATCTGTTTATTAGGTGAGTGGACCATTAACACCATTAACTGCGTATCACTGTACTTTAACCCCACCTCTGCTTATTTACAGGTTTCCTGAGCGCCGCTTGCATTTTCATGCTGTGGACGCGGCATTTGGTAATGGTGTACATGTTTCTTACCTCGCTGGGACTCACCTTCCTCTCTTACTGGTCGAATGTGAGTGCATTGGCGCTTATGGAGCGCAGTCCGTGCATACTGGAAGATCTAATGTCCATGAATACGACCAGACTGCTGGATTCGGGCGGCGTCATTATGACCCTGGCGCCACATTTAATCGCGCAATGGTTTATGGGCATGCTCTTTGCATATATACACTTGGGTCCGCGCTTTGCGCCACTCCAGAGATCCATGCCCGTCATATTTACTAGTCCAATTTTGATTGCCATGTTGCCGCTCTCGCCGGGCATTGTAGACAAGCTGCCCGTGGTTGCGGGCCTCACGCCCATCATACTGACCAAAATCACGCTGATGCAAAGTGCCATGGAGGCCAGCAGAACAGTCTACAATGGCTACCAGTATGCCATGAACTTCGTATCCAACTTTGGACTCTCAGCCCTAATTGAGAACGAATGGCAGCGACTGAATGTGCCCAACGTATTGCGTCTCTTTTGGACCATCAGGTATGTAAATGAATGCAATGCTCGCTCAAAAATATTATTATTCAAAAACGCCTTGAACGATAAATTTATATTTTTTGATCACTTTAAATACTTATAAATATAGCAGTTTCGTCTTAAAATATAGTTTTTTTTGCCAAAAACGAACCCCTTTACTTTGATTGTTGTCTGTTCATAAATATTGCAAGTCACGAATGAGGACGGAAACAATATTACTGTAAACCATGATTTGGAAAAAAAATGTTTACAACTCACATATGCATAGTTTTAGCATATATGCGTGAGTCTGCCCATATCAAATTCTCTTATCGTAAATTTAGCTATTGCTTTTTATGTAAGAATGAAAAGTTATCTACGGGGTACTTGGCATTGAATACCCTTATGTTTATCTGAGGTTTTATATATCTCCGACCTGAGCCTGAAATCGAACATTAAAAATGTTTATTAAAGCCTAAAATATTGTCGCAATTTGTATATTAATAAATATATTTCTTTTCTTGCTACACAGAATTATGCAGGGTGGATATGCGTTGATGACAGCCGAATCGGATGCACCATTGCAACTATTTCCCACAATTGAGAAGCTGCTCGTTGATGGCTGTGAAACGTTGACCGCAGTGCTGGGCATGACTGGGGTCATTTCGATGGTCTGCCACTACATAGGACGCGGTTTTCAGTGGTATCTGCTGACCTATGACAATGACGAGGAGAAATCGCTGGGCACCGTTTCGGCGGTGCTCTTTTACATATTAGCCCTGCAAACTGGACTCACATCGCTGTCGCCGGATAAGCGTTTCGTGCGTTTATGTCGCAATCTGTGCCTTCTGGTCACTGCACTGCTGCACTTCCTTCACAACATTGTGTCACCCATATTGATGTCGCTGAGTGCAGCGCGAAATCCTTCACGCAAACGTCACGTGCGCGCTTTATCCGTGTGCGCCTTTCTCATATTCATGCCAGTCGGTCTGCTGTACTACTTATGGATGCAGCATTTGCCCTCCACTTGGTTGCTGGCGGTAACCGCCTTTTCCGTGGAAGTGATTGTCAAGGTAACTGTTGCATGCTAAGACAAACAAGATTATGACTAATATATTATCTATGTCAGGTGCTTGTTTCGCTGGCCACTTATACGCTCTTTCTGCTGGACGCCCGTCGACAGTTCTTCTGGGAGAAGCTGGATGATTATCTGTATTATGTGCGCGCCTTTGGCAATTCCGTGGAGTTCTGCTTTGGCATCCTGCTGTTCATCAATGGCGCCTGGATCCTGGTCTTTGAGTCGGGTAAGTGGCAAATGCTGCTGGCTGTCGTCATCGTCAAATTACATCAACACATTCAGCAACATAAAGGATTTGAAATTAATTCGTCAAAGACTTTTATATTCATTTAATTACATTCATCTTGTGAGTTGTGTGCTTCTGTCCAGCTTTTTTGTTCCGTGTGCATGTAATTTTATTATTTGGTTGATTTTGTGTACCGATAACTATAACTTGATAGCTCAAAATGCTTCAGGCGGCGCCATCAGAGCCATCATGATGTGCATTCATGCCTACTTTAATATCTGGTGCGAGGCCCGAGCTGGCTGGTCGGTATTCATGAAGAGACGCTCAGCAGTACACAAGATATCAGCGTTGCCGGAAGCGACACCTGCCCAACTGCAGGCGTTTGACGACGTTTGCGCCATCTGCTATCAGGTGAGTTCCCAGCCCTTAAAATCAGCTGACAATCTCTTATACGCATCTCTTTGCTCACAGGAAATGTACTCGGCTAAGATAACGCGATGCCGTCACTTTTTCCATGGCGTTTGCCTGCGCAAATGGCTCTATGTACAGGATCGTTGCCCGTTGTGTCATGAGATTATGATGTACACCGACAAGGCCGAGGAGAATGCTCAAGATGCTAACCCAGCGGCTGCGGCTCAAGCTGAACAACCTATTCGTATATATCCACGAGACGTAAGTAGTCAAATCTTAAATAAACTATAAAAATACTAATGCTTGTCTATCTGTTTATTATTTTCTGACGGAACTTTTCAGGACGGAACCAATGCCGGTGCGCCGCGTCGCTCTCCTGAACGTGCTGCAGAGGCTGCTCCTGACCATATTCCAACATCGAGCAGCGCTGCAGTAGCTATTGCAAACATTGACAATGCGATTTCTAATTTAGCGAGTGAGGCGGCTGCGATTGCAGCTGAGACGAGAGCCGCTGTTTCTAGCAGCAGCAGCACCAGTAATGCTAGTTATATCACAGCGTCGGGTCAGCCGCCACCATCGACAGCTACTTCGGCGGCCGCTGTGGCCACTGCTGCGGCCAGCAATACGACGCACATGTTTCGGATGTCACAGGAGCATCAGTGAATTGCAACGCTATCTCTAATCTAAATCATAACTGTTCTATGTGTTAGTGTACTTATGTAAAAATGCGAAACTCCTAAGCAAAACTTTGGTCTGCTTATTGAACTTTTCGAAAAACCTTTTCCTATACACAGCGACCCTCATACGCACGCTCATTAACAACAAACGTATTCATACACCCACATCCAAAGGCACGTCGAGTTGTTTAGCTTCAATTCCACACAAAATTTAATTATAAATCATTCATATACATATAACTATATAAATGATCGTACCGAACGAAACGTGAATTCAATCAGAGATCTTTGTACATTAAGTTTATGGTAAAAAGTTGACCCAAAAATATTGAAAAAGGTTAGTTTTAAGTTTACAGTAAAAATGGTGTTAAACTAAACCCAACAACAGCAAAAAGTAATGCGGTGAAGTCTGAAAATGATTTAATCAAGTACCAAGTAAAAAAAAAACTAGTTAACAAATCGCAACATAATTTTAAAATGTACCAGCTATTAAAATTAGCAAATCTTTTTTTCTAATTACTTATATAATTTAATTTAATTTAACAAAAGAAAAGCGATAAGATACAGTAAATACAGCACAATATGTAGGCAAAATAACAATTGCAACGTATTTTGATTAGACAATGGAACTTTTGGTTTTGGCCATTAATGTAGCCAGCGGTTTCGTTAAGTTCTTTCTTAGCTAATTTAAACATCTTTGGTTTTTGGAGGGTTTCCACCGCATATTGAAAAGGTGGCTAATTGGATCAAACTTGTAAGGCAGCTTATGTATAAAAGTCCGCGATTTGTATCAAATTTGTATATAGAACATATGCATATGTAACTTAATTTCAAGTATTTTGTATTGCAACATGTTAACCAAAATACAAAACTGCCTTAAACCGAACCAAAATTGTCTCATATTTCCAATTGGAACATTACAGAACCGTTAAATATGTTTTTGCAGTTTGGAGTGGAAAACTAGGACACAACAACATTTTAACATAAAACAACATTTATAAACATGAGGAAAGAATTTGCCACTCGCTGTTAGTTGAAAATCAAGTCGTTATAGTTGCGCAAAAGGTGATATGGCGAGACCCGACAACAGGTGGTGGTGCGCACCACAGTGATCCGATCGGCACGCTCAAAGTTGGCCTTCACGGTTTCATAATAACGACCATCGCTGTGGATTCATGGGGAACAGTCAGCAAAATAGCGGAACAAATTAACAGCCAATCGAATCTTACCTCAAGACCATGCAGCGCAGCTTGAGGCACTTGACTCGCAATATATCAATCGCCTTCTGGCTCTTGTCAGAGAAACGCAAGTTGTCTGGATCCCAGCGCAGCTCCAGACGCTCCAAGTTGCCGCAGTTTGAGGCAATGGTGTCCATCAGCTGATCAACGTGTATATTGACGCCTAGCTTCTCAGCCGTGCCCATAACGATTATTCTGGTGAGGTAAGGGATTAGCTAATAAATGGATAGTTGCTTCACTTCGCACTACTCACTTGCAGTTGGTCAAAACGGGCAGTATGCTCATCCACAGTTGATCCGTAATGTGCGGCATGCCGGAGAGGCAGCAAGCGCTTAGCTGATGTCCATGCCGCTGCAGAAACTTCAGCACGCCCTCGTCAGTGATATTATCCGAAGAGTCCAAGTCCAAAGAGTTGAGAGATCTACATGGATAAAGGATAAAATGTGGTATATATGTAAATAAGTCGACTAAACTGCATTCAAAATAATATATTTAAAGCACTACTGGTACTAAGTTTTCCAAATTTAATAGACTCTCGAAAGACTATTTTTCTTGCTCCTCATTTCAGAGAAACTATCATCCGGAAACACACGTTCCTCTGTCTGCTTAATTTTGATATATTCACCTGGTATTGCCCGATTCCATCCATTGCTTCAAAACGGTATCATTGAATCCATTGATTTGGCCGGCAGACAAGAACTTCAGATTGGGTATACGGGTCAACATGTCCACAAGGCACTCGCTGGTCAAATCTGTGGCTGTTATGTCCAGTTCCAGCAGCGCACACTTATCCCATTCCACCTGCATCACAAACTCCGACTTCAAGCTGGTGCCATTCATGAGCAGACAGGTCAAGCGCTTGGAGCGCTGCACCAATGTCTTCAGAGTGGAGCCGGTGACCTTGTTGCAAAAGTTGACGGCCAGGCACTCCAGCTGTATGCAATTGGAGCTGAAGGCATCGATGTGCGAGTCGTCAATGAAATTGATCCCATACAAATTGATGACGCGCAAGTTGGGCGTGGCCGATTTGAGTTTGTGCACATTGATGACCTCGTAGATTTCCTCCTCATCCTCCTCGCACTTCTCGTAGCTGCCAACCAGGTGCAGCACCTCCAGCCCATTGATAAAGTTGTAGATTTTGCGCATGAAGCCCTCCATGAAGATGACCTCGGACAGGCAGATGCACATGTAGCGCAGCTTGGTGGGAAAAGCCTGCATCTCGCTAAAATCATGCAATTGCATGGCTAAAAATGGAAATATATGTAACTGTCATTTGGTAGGTGAAATCTCTAGCCTTACCCGTGGAGAAGTCCAGCAGCACGTGGGTTAGATTTGGACACTTGGCCGACAGCTCGTGGAGCACCGTATGAGTGATCAGCTCGATGGGTAACTCAATATATCGCAGCGTTGGCCCAAATCTCACCGATATCAGAGAGAGCAACATCTCCAGAGAGCCAACGTGCAGCCCAGAGACCTCCGGTCGCAGCGATACATTCTTCCACAGGCGCGTATCGTAGGCGATCTTTCGCCAGCGACGACAGATGCGGGCCAGGCGACAAATCTCCCGATGCGATAGATATGAGAATATGTGCAGCAGCACCTTGTCGGGCAGCTTCTCAATTGTCTGCAAGAGAGAAGATCATATATGTATATTAAAATTACTGATCGATAAGCATCCGCACTTAATCTCTTGTCTAAGCTCTTGTAACTACCGTGTCGGCAAATGGACTCCGCATGGTGCCATCGGAGAGGTAGACCTGTGAGGCCTCCACGGCCAGTTGACCCCAAATATCGGTAGAAATATCCATTGCTCTATATACTACTTTACTATATGCTCTGCTTATATAAAAGAAAAGATCTCTGCGAGCGATACGCGCGTTGCCGAAGCGAGCACCTTCAACGTCTGTTCTGAATTAGCCGCTACTCGGCTACTTGCCGATACTGTGAGAAGGAATCTCCAAAAAGCCCACAAACATTTGACACACTCGCAGGCAGGCAGGCAGGCAGCTAAAGAGAAACGCCAGCGAGGAGATCTATTTATAGCTGAGCGTAGCTAGTAATGTTTCAGAGCACCCGAAAACAACAATATGACAAGAATTTCTAGAGCATATCTTTGTTGCTTTTGGTGGTCAAAAGAGAGCGAGAAACTCTGGGGCTGCTTAACAGCTGTTGGGCTGGGCCTTATATACCTACACATATCCACACTTGCACAAATCATTGGTAGCATATAGCATATATGTATATGTATATACCTATGTTTATATAGCATACAAAGTATATGCATTCTACGCAATCGGTCTGTTTTTGTTTTGTTTACTGCATGATTTTGGGGGGTTTTCTCAGTATTCTGAGTACTACTCACCAGACGCGTCTTCACCGCGAGATCATCTCGTCCAATGGCCTGGGATGAGGTTTGCGCTGCCAAAACGTTCCAATTATCCATAATGCTTTTCTAATATTTAAACTACTTGTGTGCTGTTTTTTCTGGTTGCTTGTTGCGGGACTTGCACTCTGATTGTATCTAGATTCTAGATCTATTGTCTGTATATAGTATGTAGGTTGTATGTGGAGACAGGCGCCGGTTTGTGTCGGTGTATTTATTGTTTCTATAAGTAGCCAAGGAATTCATTCATCAATTATGTTTATTATGCAAATTGTACATACTCTGTGTGCATGCTTATAGGCATACCACTTAAAGCACTCTAGTTTCCTAGGGTACAAGGGCCTTGAGCGACATGCTTTATTAAGTCATTATATAATAATCATTAACTGACTAAAATTGAGGCTTTTGAATTGTTAACATTACTTAAAGCTTAGTTCGAACAGAAAAATAAATTACGGATTAATTCCCCCAGAAAAAGGAAAGGTTATCTTTGATTTTTTTTTTTTCAATTTACCCACCGAATTTCGGTTGCATTAAATATGATATGTTGCATCATGATCGAGAGACCAAGCACTGTTCCAATTATAATACCACTAATAATAATAAAACTGTATACTAGATGGACTAAATGCTGGGAAAAAATCTATATATGTAATAATGATTCGTGCTTTTATTTATCAGACTTTAGGCCATACTTTTTTCTACAGGTTGTGTTTACTCTGGAAAGCGCATACATATATATATATGAATGTTTAAATGCTTACATACTATATAAAAGCTAGATATTAAATCATTTACAAACACCCATAACTATTTTACCCACCCCAATGTTTTTCGATTATTTCTTATTACATACACTACATTCTATGTTTTTATTCTACAAATGCATTATTTAGAAAGGAATAGCATTACTAACGCTACGACTTTGCAGTGGGTATCTAAAAAGATGTCAAAATCCGGCACATATTTACCCATTATGTATTACTAAAAAGTTAGTAGCTACTAAATTTAAATATAAAAGATATAAAGTAAATGCATAGTTAGAACCACAAGTATTAGTTTATTGCGCTCGCTGTATGCATTAATTATGACGTCACTATCAATCCAATGCATCTTTTTTTTTTGTTTCACGAACAATAGAAAATTATGCAAAATTTTGTATAATTTTGTCATGTTCTGGGAACAGACTAGATTTGTTCTACCTTTTGGGCTATTTATAGGCAATTGTTGGTCTGCAATGAAATCTTTTTGCGGCTGCAATTTTGCAATTTGCAGTTGCTTGCAAATTTCGTAACGCCCACAATTGAAATCACTTTTTATTGGTTAATTGACACTTTTGTTATCACATTGTCTAATCACAAAGCTATTTGCTAGTTAATTTTGTAGCAAATTCTTGAGGTATTTGGTGTAATACGTTTTCCGTTTGTAGTCAAAATGTGTTCCGCGTAGTTGAGAGCTCCACAGTGCTCATGCAACTGAGATCAGGCATCCGCTAAAATGATTTTAGCCAAAATAAACATGGCCCACAGTCTGTTGGTAATGGCGGCCAGCCAGGGAGGAGGAGGAGGAGCAGGATCAAGTAGCATGGGGCGGGAAATGCTGGTGAGTGCGCGTCATTTGTTGTAGCCGGCAGATGCTTGGCAGGCGTGCTAAGTGATGGCGCCTGGCCAAAAAACAAGCGTCTTAAATATTGTCATACACCTTTCATTCATATTATGCACATACACACAATTTTACACGAGGTGTCAATTCAAAAAGTAACGTACAGCGCTGCCAAGCTGTTTGTTACTAATAATGCGTGTGGCAGTCCCTCTACTCAGCCGCTGGCACTCTCTGTTCTTCTTGCTCTCTCTCTCTCTCTCGTGGCGCTAGAGAGTTCGTTCTGATCAGAGTCAAAACAACACAATTCAGTCGTTATTTTGCTGCGCACGCAGACGGTTGCTGTTGAATTTGAAGTGTTGTCTGTTGACGTAGGTGTGTCAGCTTAGTGCGCTTGTGTAAGTGTATGTGTCAGCGAACGGTCTTCACCGAAAGGGTGTTTCTTGCTTATTGCTTAACATTGCTGCTTATGTTGCATTTAATTAATAAAACATAAACAGTTCATAGTTTTAATAACTTGCGCACAGTGCAGCAACAAACAAATCGTTTGTTTATATTTGGGTACAGTGCAGCCAATGCACTTGTGTATGTGTGTGACGCCCCAAGAGCGCATTGCGCAGGCAGAGAAACACAGAGAGAGATAATAAAACCTGTTCAGGTGTGCGTTGTCCAATGAAGCCAACGTCGGCGCAGTCAGAGCAGATAGTCCTAAAGAAAAACAAATGTATAAACAAATTTAATTGTCTTGCTCATCAACAATTACATATTATATATTAAAAAATCAACCAAAAATATAAATCTAAAAGCTTATCTTAAACAAAGTTTTAATTTAGAACATTATTTATTATTTTATAGATTTAGGATAATTAAAATGTAAAGCTTAGGCTTGTAGCACTAGTAAAAATATCAAAAAATAAAAATAAATACACTAAATGAATAGTCAACTAATTAATATATAGTTTTATCAACAGCCCCACACATCATAAACTATACAAAAATGTCGTACAGCGCGGAGCGTGCACTTTCTTATTTCTATCCGTTCATCATTGTGACTTCGCTGATCTGCTGCATCACTTCGGCAGTGGCCTGGTCACATTGGCGCTACGTGCTCAATGCCTGCCCGGACACCAACTGCGGCTGTGTGCTGCACGGGCGTACCACGTACAATAGCTTTGAGGGCGGCAACATCGCCTACTGCCACTATGCCACCTACGGACTGATCCTGCCCCTAATCTTTGGCGTGGTGCTGGGCGTCTATCATGGCTATCGCATCTGCATTGGCAAGGGCAAGCGGAAGGCGGGCACCACAACCATCCGGCAGCGGTGAGTATGGGTCAACAGTTGTCCAATTCTAATTCAGACTTGGGTGGGGGTCATTCGGGTTAATCATCGACAACAGCATCTTGCGACACTCACACAAGATGTTGGTCGACTACTGGCCTAATTAAGCCTTATGCTAATGGCAGCCATAAATGAGCATCAATTCAATTAACAAAGATATGTATTTGCCAACCTCTGAACCTCTTCCTTCCTCTTTTGCAGCTCCGGTGACATGATTGTAGTGACCACCGAGTCCGAACTAACACCCGATGGTCTATCGCCCTACTATTGTAAGTATTTACTCTGGGCGCGTCCTTAGATTTTAGTACTATAATATAACTTTTGTGTTTATCTTTTAGGGCTACCAGCAACCGTTATATCGGTCATTATGGCCATTTACCAGCTTATATATGCAGCCATTTTCACCAATGGCTTCGAGGTCACCTGCAAACAGTATCGCGAGTCTCTGCTGAAGGAAATTCAAGGCGTTGGCAACATTGTGCCCGTGATCAAGGCTCGCTTGTCGTGTGCGGCGGTTTTTGATTTTATGGACTATCTGGTGGAGAGCATTTCGTATGAGCGTCGTCGCTATGGACGCATCAATACCGCTGTCTGTTTGTACTTTACGCTAATCCTCGCCTGGTTTGCCCTCTTCGCCTGGATTGCCGTATGTGTCATCAATATTATAAACATGCGACGTACTCGCGCCGCCCGAGTTTAACAAACGAACAAAATGACAACGAATTAATTGTATACCACTGCACATTCGCCTTATCATTGTTAATCATAGACAGCACATTCCGCGCCACTTATTTATATGTTTTTAAATATTAACGTCCACGGTATTATTTTACCGCCATAAATGTATTGTACAAATAAATGTATGAACACGTTTAATTTAAATTCATTTTCGATTTTGATTCAATAGGAGCAAAGGAAGCGCAAAACAGATATTTACCTGCTCCCTGCCTTGTTTGCATATTAAAAAACGGTGTTTGTAATATTTTTTATTTAAATTAGTAATAATTCAGTATTTAAATTTGAATTTAGAAATGTAAACTATTTTTGGTAATCGATAGTTGGCAGCACCGGCCTAGAGTTGCAGAAACCATCGATAACATCTATATTATCGACGGTGTCTACTGCTGACGTGCCGCAACCGAAATTGTTTACGCATTAGAAGTACAAAATTGTCTGAAATTTCAACATGCTGGATATACCAACACATATGGTAAGGGTTATAATTGAGTCCTAGTCTGAAATATATTAAGGTTTTTCATATGTTTTTAGGACTTTGTTGGCCAGGCCAAAGCTGAGCGCTGGTCACGTTTAATCATAACATTCTTTGGAGTACTCGGTCTTATTTATGGAGCGGTCGTACAACAGTTCTCGCAAACTGTTTACGTCCTGGGTGTTGGCTTCCTGTTGTCATCTCTGGTAACTGATAAGTGGAGAATGCAATGAACTATCTAATTTAAATATATACATGTATATTGTCTATTTAGATTACCATTCCGCCGTGGCCCTTCTACCGGAATAATCCGCTGAAATGGCAGAAACCGGTGATTACAGAGCAGAAAGCGCCATCTGGCGATTCCAGCGACGAGGGCAAGAAGAAGAAGAAGTAGATACAAGATAGATTTAAAATTTAAATAAAAGTAATCTTCAATTTATTTGTATTCTTTCTAAATTGGACGACGGTACGATATCAGATCGTTATGATCGTAGTACTTATGTATCAGATCATACATATTTGCAAAGAAGAAAAGCAGATTGTCATATTGTCCGTTATATGGGGATTCACGCTGCACACATTCCGCCGGAGCCTGCAATGTGAGTGGCGTTGCCAGCTGATGGAAGCCCTCGGTAATCTCCAGATTGTCCAGTCCCCGATAGGCGGCATTGAGGCCCCAGGCATTCACGTGCAGCTCTAGCAAAAACTGATGTATCGCCTCAATGGTGGCCAGATACCAACGGGGACTTCCGCGCTGATGGCGCCAGAACTGGGACAAACGATTCTGGAGTACCACGGTGCGGAGTCCCCGAATCCGCTCATCCGAATAGATGCTGCGACTCTGATTCCACGTGCTGTCGATGAATACGGCACGGCGGATGGGTAAGGTATTGTATGTGTAGCACTCATGATCCGTATCCCCCGTTTCCGTGCCCACCACTTCATCCATGCGTCGTCGAAGCATTGTTCCCATATGATGACCCTTGGGCAGCCCGTAGTTGTCATCGATGTTGAGGTGCACATCCCGGGCAAATAGCTGCGACACTGTGAGACTCGTGGCGCTAGGGAAGATAAGCACCACATTCCCCTCCTCCTGATCCCGTCTGTAGTCGGGTATATCGGGATATGTGTAAATTCGGACATTTTTGGGTGCCAGGACAGCCGCATGGACCGCCGTGCTCTTGCCATCGATCTCCTTCTTGTGCTTGATGATGTCTATCTGCACCGGCAGCTCCACTTCTCGCGGCAACACACTCCCCACGTCCCCCACGGGAACATAACAATTATAACAGAAGAATTTCCTCGAACGATTGCAGTTTATACAATTGTGACGTCCCTCGATGGTGTCCAGCACCGAGTGGTCTGCGATCCGCATCTTGGCAAACGGATACTTGCGCGCCTTCATTTCGACGGGATGGGACATCGTCGCTGTCACGTCGGCGAGCAATAATATTTAGATAGCTTGTCAAAGTTGTTTCTCAAATAGACAGAAATGCGCTAGGGCTGCCGGATCAGCAAAAAGGATTCCAATGTTTACATTTGTGCGCATCTATTTTCATACATCTGGCAGCATAGCAAGTGTTGCAAAATGACCGAAAGGGGTGCCCACATTTTAATTTAACGACGTTTTAAAATCAAAACATATTCAACAATTAAGAATTTGGTAGCGTATGTACCACAATACATTAAAAAAAAATAAAAACTACATAATATAAGAAACATAAGTATTTTTTATCTTGGCCCGTAAGGAGTTAGTACATCATTGATCTTCCGTTCTTCTTTTGATTTGATAACAACCAATTAAAATACTTAAACTTGTAGGCAAATTTAATTTAAAAACCCTAACACATCCCACATGAAGAAACATGTACTTCCAAGTAAATAACATAAAAGTTGTGGTACATTTGTACCACCTGTAAAAAACTGCCACATTGCTTTTAAACTGTTTTTAGTAACGTTTTTTCGCAGCGTGGCAGCTATTACCAATTTCGATAATCGATAAATCGATAGCCCGCATAATTTAAATGTGTGGCTCATTTTATTCAGCTTTATATTTTACTATATAAACTTTGCGCAACGTAGAAAACCATCACTGCTTGCAATATAAACACGGTTCTGAGCACCACAGCAAATAAAATTGACACAACTGCCCACATCCACTTCACCTAGAGCACTCGGCTGGTTAGCCGCCAAATCGGTCCATCCCTTGACTTTTTTATCATAGCCGCCGGAATACAAGTGCTCCTCATCCCCGCATATACTATTCACAATCATTTCATGACAGTCCTGCAAATCAAATGTGTTGGCAGTTAACTACTGAGAAATCCCTTAACTAACTCACCGGCAACTGCCAAACGTGCGAGAATTTGTACTGTGGCAGATTATTCACCAGCTGGAGACCCATCCCGGTGCGATCGGGAAAGGCCAGATAGCTTCGCTTGTTCTCCACAAGTGGACCGAGAAGAGTTAACGGTGACTTTCCCGGTACCACCGCCTTTGTACTATATTTGCCAGACTTGCCTTCCACAATTAACGACACAACGACATCCAAATCGCGCACGGAGTAAATGAGCTGTTGCTCGCCGGCTAGAGATTTTACCTCCTCGACCAGATTGTACTTGAAGAGCATGCGATCGTTACTCCAGGTGGTCACCACGCCCTTGTCATCGCCGGTATAGAGCACAGCACCATCGCAATACATGGCCTGAATGGCGTCGTCACAGCGGAATAACTCCTGCACCGATGCATCCTCATACGGTGGCAACATGTACTTAACTTGGCCATCACAGCTGCTCGTATACAGTTTCCCATGCTCATTCACGGCCATGCAATAAATGTACGCATCATGGGCATTTACCGTGCGCAGCAGCTGCAGCGATTCCGACCAGATCTAAAAGGGGGCGGCAGGCACGTTGTGGGTAAGTCGATAAAAGACTCAATTTAACTGTATGTCCGTAATACCCACGCGTATTTTGCCATCGGCACCGCCAGAGAACAGCTGATTCTTGAAATAAGCCACACAAGTGGTGTCCCCTTCGTGTGCCTCCGTAGAAATGTGTTCGATGCGTGCGTTGGGCATCTGGCGAGCGATTCAAAACAAAACTGGCCCCAGCATAAATCGACGCAAATGTACCCCATCCAATATACATATATATATTCTGCTCTCTTGGTTGGCTATTAATAAATCTAAAGTTTACAGTGCCTGTGTGAAAGCAGTGCACAATTACAAATACACACACAAGGTACATATATATTTAAAACACTTTAATTTGCAAATTATTTAGTTTTCAGCAAGTAAATACATAGAAATAAATGTATACATTTATGTATTATATATATATTATTAGTCGAGATTGCATTTCTGTCGCTTTATCTTAAACATAACATTGCAATGCGAATAGAAATCGTTAACGAATTCAACTAAAATTTGAATAAATTCCCTCTACCAGGTATCACAAAAGTAGCTTTAACTCAAAAAAATATATTATGAAACCATATACATTTATACGAAATAACTTAATCGACTTTTTAGCGAATCACGAAATTTGCTACAGTTGGCAACTTTTATTATTTCTTAAGTTGCTGCATTGGGGTTTCTTTGGTAGATTGTCATTAAGCTTGAAAATTCTTTATGACGCAGACAATTAAATTTAGTTTGCATAACTTTAACTTTAAAGTTTGATTCAATACGAACAATATTTAGTAATCTAATAATATACGCGTTTCACACACAGTTAGGACTTTGAATTATACTCTTTCCAACATATTATCAATTTTAAGTACACGACACAGTTTTAAAATAAGTTATCAACTTTAACTTTTAAATTACATTTTTAAAATTACTTTCAAAAATCACCCTAATTGCTCTTATTTCCATATAATTCGAATCTGTTGATACTTTGTCTAGAATTGAACACTATGTACCTAATATTTTTACCATTATATATCATAGGCTTAGCAATCGGAATGTTGTGTGTTTGTGCAGTCTTTGCTTCTAAAGATATTGGGTGTTATCGTATATCCAAGTTTAATTGAAATCACATACCGCTACTTCTAATAGTAAGGATTAAAATATGGAAAGAGTATATTAGCTTCGAAAATGCACCGAAACTTGTTTCTTATTTCGTAGTTTTAATTTGTTCTACATATGTTTTTTCACTCTTTGTATTTTCTAGTGGCTTGCTCAATTGCTTCGATTTTGAGAATCGTTCAACTTATAACTAGGGACAAAGAAATACCCATTTGGAAATTTTACGTATATATATATATATTCATAGACAGACGTATACTGTGATATAGCCAGAGCATACAATTAGTTTAGAGTCCCTAGTGTTGCGTAATACTTATAAATACATACATACATACATATATATATATATATATATATATATATACGTATACGTATACGTAATAAACACACATTTGAGTATTGCTTAGCTCAAAGGCTTTAACTAAGTGGTTTTCGCATGAGTGGCGGTTTTGTCTGGTGTATTAGCTGAAGAGTATTGAATATCACTTATACTGGCATTTGGTTTAGTATTTAGAGATACTTATAGACTCTAGACATAGTAAGCATTGTAGGGATTTCGCTTCTCCAAACAGGGCAGCACACACTCCAGCGTATTGCGAAAGGCATCGCGAAAGTCTCGATTGAAGTAGGCATAGATGAGCGGATTAAGTGTCGAGTTGAAGTAGCCAATCCAAAAGAGCACCACGACGACCACATCCGGGCAGGGGCAGGCGGCGCCGCAAAGCGAGGTTATGACGTACCTGCAGTTTGCCAGAAAAGAAGCTGAGCGATGAGCCGCAGTATGACGAATGACACCTACAGTAGAGCCGTACTTACCAGAGGAAAAAGGGCAGCCAACAGAGCAGAAATACGCCCATTATAATGCCCAAAGTGCGAGCGGCCTTGTGTTCGGCCTTCCATCCTTTCGCGGGGCGCACCGAGCCGCCTGTCGGGGTCAGATAGAGAGTTTGATGAGATGAGATTTGAAATGGGAGCAAGCAATTGATAAGCTAAATTTCATCTTTGGCACGGCCCTCAACTCTCAACTCTCAACTGGCAGCCGCTGCTGCAGTTCAAGTAATATTGAATGTGGGGCCAAAAGCAGTTTCTGTTTCTGTGTCGATGTCTGTGGATAAAAGCAATTGCCCTGCGAGTGATGTGTATACGCCATGTGTGACGGGTCATGTGCTGGCATGTTTAACTTTGACATTAATATTGGTGTTGTAGTTGTCGCTGCTGCTGCTGTTTGTGTTGTTGTTGTCGTTGTTGCTGTTGTTGTTGTTGTTGTTGTATCAATGACAAGCACACATCACCCCCTAAGCAGTCTTTGCGCCCACTTCGGGGCGGCGCCATTTAACCAGTCTCAGGGATTTAGGGAAGTGTGTGTGCGTTGGAAAAGTAATAAAAACGAAGCAAACAATTGAAAATATTTACACAGGACACTTGTTATCATATAGATATACAGCGCCTCCCACAGACACACCCATACAATCACACACTTATACGTACACAGACACGCACAAAACATAAACATAAACAGCATTGAAAAGTAAAAGTATGTTCAAAAAATAGAAAAAAAAAAAAAACAAATCAGACGATAGACTGACAAACAGTAAGCAACAGGAAGTGGCGAACAAGTTTATCATTGTCCCCGACCTCGTCGCAACGCCTCCAATGGCATCGGTATGAGGACACGGGGACAGCGGTAGCGGTAGCGGTAACCCGACGCACTGAACGAGCAAGAAATAATAATGCAAAAAATAAAAACAGCAAACGGGCGTTAAAAAAACTAAGCAAATTCACGTGCATAACGGAAGCAATTATTTACAGCATGAGAGCACTGAAGAAAACTTTGAAAAAGCTGGTGGTGAGCAAGGATGACTTGCACCTTAAAAAAGCCGGGTCTGTGGCCACAACTGAGACGCGGTGGATATTGAAGATAGTGTCACTATCTCGTCAAGTTGGAAGTAAAGCTTTATTCGGTTTGGTTTGAGTTGAGTATATATCAGTTGATTTTATGATACTGATCTGAGTTAAATAGTATAATGGTATGATGATTGTAACCCTTTATCGAAACAATATTGTTAGTTTTCCTAGATTTGTTAGTGTGAAACTTTTCAGCTGTGAATACGAAATTGTGCACTTTTTAACGGAATAATCTTTCCTAGGTTAACTTACACTTAATAACACCAGTTTCTAAGAGTATTGTTATAGTTTATAAATTGTTGGCATATTTTACTTTTTCTCTTTATACCCTGAACCCGTTAAAAATTGGGAAACGGCATAAAGAAGCATTTCCGACCCCATAAAGTATTTATATAATTGATCAGATCACTACCAACACGCGAGTCGATCTAGCCATGTCCGTCGGTCCCTTGGTCCGTCCGTCCGTCTGTCCGTCCGTCTGTATGAGCTCGCGTTTCTCAGAGACTACAAGAGCTAGAGACTTCATATTTGAAATATAAGTTCTCGTGGTGCCGGGTCAACACAAGTTTATTGTATTATTTTCATTATCTCGTCCCGTTCAAAAGCTATCGATAAATATCGATTCCAGACCTTTGTTTTTTTTAGCTCAACTTGAAAGTTATAAGAGCTCGTGGCGCCAAAGCATACAGAAGTAAAGAATGTTTGACGTTTGGGATACTTTGCGACTTATAATTTATAGTGAAATCATCGAACCAGATCTAGACATATCAAAAGTAAATATATATGCTCGTCTACAAGTCTATTTGAAATCTGTTATGCTCCCCACAACACATTTTATAAATATAGGTTAGTAAACATAGAAATTATTCATGAATCTATTGTCAGTATACTGAATAGCGTGCACGTGTACGTGTATATATGTGGTGTGATACTTCAGACCTATGTATTATACATTATATGATTTATAATTTTATGTTTTTTTATTGCCTAGATGAACTTTTCCTTTACATATGTATATAATTTGCGGTATTTTACAATATATTGCTTTTGCTGCTTTTAGCGATACGACTAAATAAGCCAATATATACCAGTCATATTGATATATGACTGGTATATTTTATTTGGATTATATCAATGTGTATTTACAAATGTGCACGAGTTTTGGTGGCTGATGCAGAAGGTGCGACTTTTGTTTGTGGGGAGGGACAAAGAGATTAGAGGGAGTTAGCAAAGGATATGCGTGACTTATAAGCATGACAAAGACAGCAACAGTAATGCGAGAGAAAGAGAGTCAGAGATAGATATCTTGGATAGGGATAGAGGTTTCGGATGGGTTCGAATGAGCAGTGTGTGTTGCGGAGATGACAAAACAACTCACCGGTCGCACCACAGTGACTACATCCGGTTTTGCAGCGCTGCTTCCGGTTCTTGCTCTGCTGCCAACATGCTGCAAGCGCCGCCGTTTGCTTGTGCCAGATGCGAGAGCGCGTGTGTGGAGCTTGCTCCTGCCCTGGAACCGGAGCCGAAGCCGGAGCTGGAGCCGAAGCCAGAGCCGGAGCCGGATCCGAAGTTGGGGCCTGAGCGTGACTACTACGTTTACTACTTGCAGAGACTGAGGTGTTGGTGTCGGTGGTGGTGGTGGTGGTGGTGGTGGTGGTGGTGGTGTTATTGGCGGTGGTGGTGGCGGTGGCGTTGATGTCGGCACCACAGAGCGGACATTTTGGCAGCGGGCTGGTGACCGGGGCAAAGGTAATGCCGCGCGGCTTTTGCTCAATGGTATTGGCCTCGTCTTCATCCACAAAAATGCAGATGCCGCCGCGTCGTATCAGCGAGGATTTATTGGAAAATTCGTGCTCTATTTGAAGTTTTTAATTATTTTTTTTTTGTGAGGACGATCACAATTGAAGTTGAGTGGGAAAAGTTTTTTGATTTTGGATTGAACACAATTTGATGATTTTATTAACAAAAATACACACACACACAGATGCACATACAAAGAGAGAGAGAGAGAGAGAGAGAGAGAGAGAGAGAGAGAAAGATAGATCGGAACAGAAAGATTGATAGATTAGGATAGTAAAATACATACACATGTGTATGTATATAATTGTTAGCTAGTCTCAAGTATATAACGGTGGTTTTAGTACTTGGTGGGGACATCATAGCAAGCATGCATGCCATGCACTACTTAGAGCGAAATGTAGTGAAATTTTAAACATACTTAAATAAGAGGAACAAGAAGAAGAACATAGAACAGCTCTCAAGAAATACCACTAAAAGTACCAAGTAAGTTTGACTACAATTTACTACTTTTTACTAAACATATCAATTCAAAAATTTTCTTGTCTATTGCAGCATTTGTCCAACTAGGCGTATGCGTTATGTGTCCGACTTGCAGTGCTCAACTAACAGTAAGTATGTGCTCAATGCAATATTTAAACCTTGTTCTTTTACCACTTACAGTTACGTTCAGCTAAAAATCTATTAAGCGATTTGCTAACACATAGGCTTATTATTTCTTTGATAGGAATGGGCGAAGTATCAGACAGCAGCTCATGATTATCAGGTCACAATCTACGGGCGCAATCAGAATCAATTGACACATTACTTTATTTGCTAAATGCAGTGGTTATTGATTTCGGTTCTGAAAAATCTGAATATCATTATTATTGTTAGCTTTTTAATTGAATAAGCTATTACGAAGCTATTTAGTTTATTTGTGAGTTTCGTTAAACTTAAATTTATTTAGAAGTCTCCCTACGCTTGGTATTCTTTTTGTCAATAACCATTTTATTTTAGCTTCAATTAAAATCGGGTTGGAGTCTCAATTTCTTCGAATTACCTTTTATTTCGTTTCTTCTTATTGTTATTAGAAAAACTCCAGGTTTTATATTTATATTTTCAATGCCGGCCTCCCTTTGGAATTATTTAAATAGTTTGACAACAATTAAATTACATTTGAAATCGAACTCAATTCAAAGTCACGATTCATATTTCAATGCTGCCATGCTACGATAAGCAGTCAAGTATAACCGTGACTCTGACTGTGACTCTGACCGTGACTCTGACCGTGACTATGACCATGTCCATGACATTTGCAGATTGCTGACCATTTTGATGTTTCGCCCATGCCTGTGGCACTAGACAAACAAGACAAACAAGGTGGCGCTACTTACTTGCGGAGCTGGTGGAGACCCGTCCCATGGGAATGTAGCTGCGACTATCGCTGTGCTCCTGCGAGAAGTTGATCACGTTCACATCGTAGGTGACCACGGAAGCCTGTCGTTTGCGCACCGACTGAATGCCTTCGTATCCTGTGAGAATGCTGCAGCGCTGCCGTCCGCCGGAAGCGTTCGCATCCGCCTCGGTGTTGCTATCTGTACGCTTCAGCAGTGCCGAGGTGACATCCTTATGCTCGCCCATTCCGTGGCCTTCGCTGCCATCCACCGGCGAGAGAGTCGAGTCGAGTATGATTTCGGGTTTGGGTGATATGTTGAGTGGCTGCTGGTGTTGTGAGGCTGTCGGTGGCTGCGGCACGGGCAATGTGTTGACCATGTCCAGCGATACGGTGGATGTGTCGCTTGGCGTGTAGCCGGCCGCTTGCGGCGGCGGCGACAGGAAGTACACGTTGATGGACGCCGACTGCGTTGTGGCGGTGTTGGCACCCATAACCGCTGCTGCTGGCGTATTCGGTGGGGACATCAAATAGTTGGCGCACACCTGATCGCTCAGCGTGCTCATGCGCTGCGGCGCCGCCGCCTGACGCCTGGACTTCGACTGCTCACCCATCGGAAAGCTCAGCGAGCGAAAGATTTCGGCCAGCTCCGAGCTGTTCGTAATCAGCATGCCGCTCTGCTCGGGCAGCTCTGGCGGCGATAGCGATGGTGGTGGTGTTGCCGGCTGCTTGTTTGACTCGGCAAAGCAATCGGCCAGCTGGGTCAGCTCATCAGCACTGATTCCCAATCCCACTCCCACTCCCACACCCATTCTAGCAACCGCATCGCTGCCAAAGTCAATCAGCTGCAAGCCAAGGCCATCTGCTGCATTTGCCGCACTCTGCTCGCTGAGCACATTTATGTCCAGCAGTAAGTCCGGCTTATTGGGCGTCGAGTCGGCATCGCTGTGCTGTCGCGCCCGCTGCTCAAGTTTGCGTTCCTTGCCGCCGCCACCGCATCCACTGCCAATGCCGCTGCCACTGCCGCTGCCCCTGCCACTTCCACCAGCGCCGCCGTTGTAGCTGTGGGATAATTTGCGATTGCGCGAGCGTCGGAAGAAACTGGAGCCCTCGGAGTTGGCCTGCTGTCGCTTCTTTTCCAACGCAAAGCATTCGGCGCTGGAGCGTTTGGTTTTGGAGAGCAGTGACATCAAATTGAATCCCTTCTCCTTGCCGGGCAGCGGATCGCTGGGCGCCTTCGGCTCTTTGACGGTGCGCATAAACTCCGAATCGCTGGCGGCGAATGCTTTGTGGCCACTGGCCGCAGCTCCTGCCTTCAACCTTATAAAATCCGATTCGCTCAGCGCCGCATATCTGCCACCTGCCGCGTTCGTTTGCTTCTTGAAGTACAAGTAGTTGTCCTCGATCAGCCGCTTCAGCTCTTTGTTGTCCTCGGCCAGCGGCAGGTGTGTGTCATAATTGTCCGTCGTCTCGCTCTCATCGCTATTCAGCCCGAACACGCGGTAGGCCGTCGACTCCGGCTCTGGGTCGCTGTTGCCGCTGTCGCTCGTCAGGCTCATCTGCCTCTGCAGTGCTGCCGCTGCTGCAGCAGCTAGCGGTTGGGGCACCTTGCTTGCCAGTGTTTCGGTCCAAATTTGCGGATTGAAGACGGGCACTGTCGCCTGCAGTTGGCCGGGCCCCGACTGCTGCTGCAGCGCCATCATCGACGGAGCGCTGTCCGTGTGCGTGACCTTCTCATAACGCTCCTGCTCAAGGTCACGCAGATCGATGCTGCTGCGGCTGAGACGACGCGGCGGTGGCGATGGCACCCGTAGTTCATCGCACTCGTCCTTATCGTCGTCCTCATCAGTGGCTGTCTGCAGCATGTCCTGTGAAGCCGATTAAGGCACGTTTAAGCAAATATATTTTCTCTTGGTTAATGTGTACTTTTGTTTGACCTGCTGACACCATAGTTACCATAAAAGTTTATTGAAATTCTTCAAAGCAAAGATTTCATTCAAAAATAATACAAAATCAGCAAAAGAATAACTTCTAAAGTCAAATAGTAAAAATATGGAATTTATTAAAAGGTACGGTTCATGAGAGATGATGAATATTTTAATTTATATTTTTAATACCCAACTCCCAATGGCCTAAATTTCCAATTCCAGTATATGTTTCAATATAAAATTTAATTTAAAAGTGTTGCAATTATAATTTGTCTGAAACTTTGCAAAATTATTTTAATTTATCAGCTCGCCCACTTTTGTTTTATGAGTATATATTTATATACATACTGTTGTTCCACCATGCAAAAGAATGAATATTTCACATTTAAAATGGCAATTTGACCTTTAGCTAAGTGGTTAATAAATGACAACCTACTACATATTATATAAATTAATTCATTGCAGCACATTTTCACTTGTGCCGTGGAATGTAACTGTTGAACTTACCTCCAAATTGCTGAGTGCACTATTCGTCTCCTCTCGTGCAGATTTGGTAGTCAGATCGCAATCGCTGGGATGCAAATAGCTAAGATTGGTGGGTTGCTGAGCTTGTCCCATGTGAACGCTGTTAAGAAGTATATTGGAGCTAGTGCGACTCAATGCCTTGCGCTGACGCACAGCCTCCCTAAAAGCGGCAAATGAATAAGTCATTTCGGTTGCATACAAGCAGCCAGTTGGTAATGCCCACTCACTTGAAGATGTGCCAGTACATAACCAGCATGACAATGCCCGGTATCCAGAAGCTCACTGAGCTGGAGATGAGTGCATAGGCCTTGTTAACCACAAAGGAGCACTGATCCGGATGCAGGGAGATTTCCCGCAAATGCTCGGCTGTTGTATACCATCCCAGGAAAATAGGCGTAAACGAGATAAGGGCGGGCAGTATCCACACATTGGCAAGCATAAAGCAAACCGTTCGATGTGTCATATTCAACGGATACTCCAACGGACGCACTATCGCATAGTATCTGTTGTGACAGCACAAAAATGAAATTTTTTAATGAAAACGAATGAATGGACAACTCGCAGGCAGGCAACCAGGCAGGCAGGCAGCCAGGCTGCCAGGCAGCAAGGTAGCTAGGCAGCCAAGCTGCCCAATGGATGTTGCTGCTTCTGTTGGTTTTGATGAACAACATGCCCATCCTGACTACGAGGCTCGCAAAAAATAATCTGCAAAGGGAATCTACAAAAGTGCTGCTGTGAAATGATTGTTAATTAGTCGCTGCCCGTAACTGGTGCTTGCCAAAGGATAACTAGCGTTTTTCGGATTACCTAGTCCTAATGTTAAAATCTGTCCTTGACTAAGTTTCGTTAACAGCAAAAGTTTTAAATCTAGCTGCGTGGCTGTTTCTACTACTGCAGAGATTTTTGTAAAGTTACCTAATTCGGAATATATAAAAGTTAGTCACTGCCCCAATAACTATTTGTAAGAGTAGCATCATTGACCCTTGAACCGATCAAGCGAGAAATGGTTCTTATTAAATTTAAGAATGTTTTCATTGATGCCATAACCACATTTCTGGCAAACAGCTTATTTTTACCCTCGCACTGATCAAGGTAAAAATAATTTTGGTTACTTTCCATTCATATTTGAAGAATCTTTTGCTTATTGAAGTTTTTCGTGAGTTTCAATGAGCAACATTAATTAATTCGGTTCATTTTCTTTCTCTTTCTTTTTCGCCTTGTTGCTGTTATGTGTGTGTGTGTGTGTTTGTGTGTTCGGTGCGTGTTTTGCGAGATTTCGAAAGGTGTGTGAAATATAAATTAATTAAAACAGACCCACAAAGGCAGCCAGCAGTCACCGCTGGCCACTGGCCATTCGCCATTGTTGTGTTTTGCCCGGTTTTGCGTCGCAGCTGTTGGGGCTTCCGCTTAGGCCGCAGCACCAATTAACAGTTGTAGGGGATCGGGGCGGTGCCAAGGGGCGTTCGATGGGTGGCCACAAGCCAACTGGCCCATTTGCCGTGTGCAAATCATTTGGGCCGCATTCATCATACGCCCCGGCTTAATGTTTGCTTTTGATGTGCGCGCCTTTCACACTAATTAATCGTTTCTCATTCGCAACGCGCAGTGCTTTGTATTGAGAGCGAGATTGCGGTTTGCAGGAGGCAAGATTAATGAAGGTTCTATTTAAAGCGCCTCCAGATACACACACACATAAGCGTGTGACTTGTGTGTTTATTGTGCTGCTGCTCCTAAACAGTAGGGTTAGGAGTGGAGCATCTACTCACCTATCCACCGATATGCAGCACAGATGCAGTATGCTCGCTGTCGAGAAGTAAACATCCAGACTGTTGTACACATTGCACATGAAGGGCCCGAACATCCACTTGCCGCCGGAGAGCTCCACGGATGCGTTGAATGTCATCGCACAGAGGGCGACCAACATGTCGGCCATCGCCAGTGACACAACAAAGTAATTTGTTATAACGCTGCGAATGATACAAAAGGAAGAATTACATTAAATGGACATTGCGATTCACATTACGCGAAACCACCAACCACCACCTGCCAGCCGTCAAGTCACCGACCGGCGACCACCGACCGCCGACCGTCAACAACGGCCCACACAGAAAAAGCCATGTCAAGCGAATGACATTGCATTTGTTTGCAGACCGCGCTCCCCACTCCCCACTCACAATCCCCTACCCAGCATTTGCGCTTGCTTTAAGCCTTGTTCCAAAGCATTACACTCCATTTCCTTGGTGCAGTTGGCGCCAGAAGCCAGCAGACAGCAGCAGCTAGCAGCTAGGTCACCTTTATGCTGCAATTTCCCTATTTCCTTGGATGTCATAAGTCATTTAGCTGACTAGGCAGCTGTCGCCCTGGCTATGGGATAAGTTTCGGCCCCTGCATCAAATAAGTTGTGCAAACTCCGCGTTTATGCGGAAATTCATAGCGTGAATATATATCAGCTAAGTTGAGTCGGGTGCGAAGGTCTTAAACTGCATGCGATCAAGAAAAACTATTTTTAAGTTTTACTTAAAGAAATTGTATACTAGACCAGCATTTTGTTAAAAAAAATGTTTGTAACATATTGAAATTTAATAAATAAAAATATTGAAAATAATTTGTCAGATTTATTTACAAGTTACTTTTAATTTCTAAAGCATCTAAAAGTTGTCAAGTATTTTGCAATTTCGAAATTGGGAGCTTAACGAAGCTATGTTTTGATACCCTGAACCCATTAAAAATGGGCAAAAACGTAAAATTTCAAGATTCTATACACTTTATAAGCAAATTTTGTCACTTTTGGCGTGATTTTTGACAGAAAAATGAAATCACTTTTCGTATAGTTTTTATACCCTGCTCCCATTAAAAATGCAAAAGTATGTAACAGGCATAAGGAAGCATCTCCGACCCAATAAAGTATATATATTCTTGATCAGTATCAATAGCCGAGTCGATATAGCCATGTCCGTCTGTCTGTCCGTCTGTCCGTCTGACCGTCTGTCCGTCTGTATTTGAAATATAAGTTCTCTTGGTGGCGGGACGATACAAGTTTATCATTTTTTTTTCGATATCTCGTCCCGTTCGAAAGTTATCGATAAATTTCGATTTTAAATACATTTCACTTTTTGGATACCCCTCCCCGATCTCACAGAAATCGAAAAATACGTAATAAAATTCGGATTTTACATAGTTGCACATTTAAATGCCATCTTTGTGTCCTACAAATTTCATTACGATCAGACAATAAACAAAGAAGTTATTAACGATTTAATATACCATACTTTGTGGCCAAAGGAAGAAGAAGAAGCAAAGCAATTGATGACGCGCGTAGCAAGCAGCTTGTGTTTCTATATGTGTGTGTGTGTTTCTATGTATGAATGCAGATAAAGAATTATGAATGTAAGAACTGGGTTCAGGGTATCTCATAGTCGGGCACTCTCGACTAGAGCACTCTTACTTGTTTATACTACTTTAGACGCCCACAATCAATTCTAAATTTTGAAAAAGAGTTGGTAAGAGTCCCCCTCTTATGCTTTTTTTGCCAAAAAAAATCGATAATTCATAAACTTGAGATGTAGAATTAAACAGACAAATTAAACACCACAAAATCACTTTTCGTATAGTTTTTTATACTAGTTGAGACAATTAAACAAAAAATTTCAAGATTCTCCTTTTTGGAATTTTTATGTGACTTTTTTTGAAAAAAAAAGATTTAACCTTTTTGTACCCTTTATAAGATATAGTGGTCCAATTTCAATGAAGTTTTGTGAGCATGCTTAAATAAAACTTATTTTTGGTAAGTTTGGTAGAGCTATATTAAAAAACAAACATTTTCGACCGATCGTTCCTAAGGCATATGCATAAGTGGTCCATCTGGCTGATTTCGATTATCAACGTGCAGCAGAAATAAGTATCTGTACAAAGTTCCATCAATATCGCTTCAAAATTGAGAGTCGTAACATAGTTTGGGGCCACTGGAAGAAGAAGAAGCAATGCAGTTGCATTACGCGCGCAGCCAGCAGCTTGTGTTTGTATGTGTGTGTGTGTGTTTCTGTGTTTGAGAACAGATAAAGCATTATGAATGTAAGAACTGGGTTCAGGGTATCTCCTAGTCGGGCACTCTCGACTAGAGCACTCTTAATTGGACTTTAATAATTCTTTGGGGCTAAACAAGAACTCGCTCATTAAACTTAATTCATTTTTGAGACAGCTTGGTAATAAAACGTAAAGCCCTTTGTCGAAATTCATGACATTCTGGCCAGCATAAATGTTGCACAGCAGTAACAAATATATACATACTTACATTGTCACTTGCATACATACATGTATAAATTTAACGCCCTCAATAGTATGCTACAGTTTTGTGTATTTCTCTCTGGGGTGCCTTCTCATATCTAAGTTCATTTCATGTTTCATTATTCCACTTGTCACTCATTTTAATTGCATTTGCGAGTATGTATACAATTTATAAAAGGTATACCTGCTGTTGCAACTTTTATTATATTGGTGCTGGTGCCTGTCGCCTGCAGTGGAGGGCATGGTATCTTTTTGAAAGGTTTTTTTTTTAATAATATATTAAATTTTGTTTAATAAGTATCGATATATTTTTGTATTTTCATATTATGTTTAGTATATTTTGTGCTAACACAGCCCCAACGCCCAACTACTCTAGTTGAGATGAGGGTCGACCCCTTAAGGGCTCGTTGCGAGTCATTTCACTTACCGCAATTTCCGGTTGCGCTGCACCGATATAATAACAAGTGCATTGCCCAGCACTGCAGCCAGAATAATTGACGAAAAGATGAAGCCCTTCAGCAGCAGAAGCGACATATCCAACCAACCGTCCTCGAGTTGGTCGCTGGTTTCGGTCATGCTGCTGATATTGGCATTTGCATTACCGGTCATGTTGCTTGCGACTGTGGAGAGCAGCTCCAAGGCGGCTGTCGGGGATGTTGGCAGCGACGAGGCAACGGAGGATGAGGTTGATGATGCCGTTAATGACAGTGAAGTCAACGAGGCATCCACAAATTGCGATGTTCTTGGCAAAGTAGTTGTTGATGTTGACATTGTAGTTGCTGTTGTTGTTGTCGCTGTTGTTGTTACTGCTGCTGCTGTTGTTGTTGCAGCTGTTCTCAGTGTTTTTGTAGCTGCAGTAAGCAGTAAGTTGCTGCTATTGGTTTGTGCATTTGTTGTTGTTGTGGCGGTTGCATTTAAAGCTGCACCACCAGCTACAAGTATTGCCATCGATTTGCTAGGCCTTCTCGCTGTTGTTGCCGTTGCCATCGCTGCTGCTGTTGCTGTTGCCGTTGAAGTGGGTAGTGCTGATGGTGTGCCTGCCATCCTGATGGCTGTGTTTGGTCCGTGGTGGACTTTAAGCGTTGACATTATTTCGATTTATTGTTGCTTTGATTAAAACGTTCTCTCTTGTTGTAGTTGTTTTCTTGCTCGCTTGGATGATAATCACTTTTTGTTCGCTCGCATAATTGCAATTTGCAATGCAAACAAGCAATGGGTCAGAGTTCATCTTTATCCACAGCCCCATCAACTGGTAGTCGCTATGCTCAGCGGCAGCGTGAACAGCAACGTCGTCCTCGTTGAGTGTTTGCCCAGCGCTCTGCCACCATCGCCTGTCGCTGCCCCTCGCTCCCGCTTCCTACTCGCTGTCCTGGCGTCTGTGTTTGACTTGCTCGCAATTTGCAGTTCAAAAATGTTTTCCGCGTTTCGCTTCAACGCTCAAGCGCTTAACATTTGGCGAGCAGGCGTCTGAAAATTAATAAATAAATATTTTATAATATAAGTTTACCATTTAAACTATACGAAATAAAAATAAAAACAAGTAAGAGTGCTCTAGTCGAGAGTGCCCGACTAGGATATACCCGGATCCAAGTTCTTACATTCATTGAAGTTATTTATCTGTATTCATACATAGAAACACACACACATATACAAACAAAAGCTGCTGGCTACGCGCGTCATACATTTGCTTTGCTTCTTCTTCCTTTGGCAACAAACTATGTTACATTGAATCGTTAATAACTTCTTTCTTTATTGTCCGATCGTAATGAAATTTGTAGGACACAAAGCTGATATAAATGTGAGAATATGTAAAATCCGAAGGTCATACCTTTTAAAATACGTATTTTTCGATTTCTTATAGATTGGGGAGGGGTATCCAAAAAGTGAAATGCATTTAACCTCTGTATGCTATTGGAGAGTATATGTACGAAATTTGGTGACTCTACGTCTTATAACTTTTAAGCTATAACTTAAAAACACTGTTTTGGAAACTTAATTTATCGATAACTTTTGAAAGGATTGAGATATAAAAAAAAATTGATAAGTTTGTTTAGAGCCAGCAATACAGTAACTTAAACTCAAATATAAAGTTTCTAGCTTTTACGACTTTCAAGTTATGCCCGAAAAACACTTGTCTGAAATCGATATTTATCGATAACTTTTGAACGGGATGAGATATCGAAAAAGTTGAACTTGTATTGACCCGGTACTAGGAGAACCTATATTCCAAATATGAAGTCTCTAGCTTTTGTAGGCTCCGAGAACAGCGCGTTCATACAGACGGACAGACGAACAGACGAACAGACGGACAGCCAGACGGACATGGCTAGATCGACTCGACTATTGATAGCGATCAATAATATATATACTTTATGGGGTCGGAGATACTTCCTTATGCCTGTTACATACTTTTGCACAAAACCATTATACCCCTTTTTCCCATTTTTAATGGGATCAGGTTATAATGAGCAAAATATGTACAATTGGGCCAAGCTTAAAAGGCATAAAGATTGCTAAGAGGGTGGTTATACATCCAATGCCTTACAAATATCGCTGATGCCTGTTGCCGCTTCGTTGCCAGTGCTGACACTGTCCTCTAAAATAACAGTAATATATATTGCTGCGCATACGCTATGTAAGCAGTTGGCATGCATTTTATTTGAAAGCAGAAAGACACATCTGCATAGCCTCGGAGACAGTCCTCAGTGCTGTCACGTGCTGACATTCCGGGCTAAGGGAATGTACAAACTATTGCCTTGGAACCCAGAGGCAAAGCAATGAACTCCCATAAGAATTACGTCTCCTAATACTTGCAGCTACCTAAACATTTTTTAAATGTGTATATTAAATATACTATATTTATAAATACTGGCTTATCATGATTCTGCAATAAGCACTTTTGTATTAAATTGATTTCAATTTATTATGTTTGACATTGTTAAAAGAATTCTGACGATATTACAGTATAAAATATAAAATTAAATAATCCATGTAATTATATATTTATATATACGGTGGGAATATTTTTTCGTCGAAAAGATGACTGAACTCAACAAATATTGACAGTACTTTGTGTAAAAAGCTGTTAAAATCAAATAAAAACACCCACAACATAACAAAAATACAAATAGTAGTTGCAAAGGAATGAATTTTTAGCCAATCAAATTTGCAATAAGTTGTGCATATATACGTATATAAAACTACAATTGGTTTTAAAGATATTTATTTTTTTAATATACAACAATTTCAGTTTCCACAAAATTAAATTCGGTCTGTGAAGAAAGCAAATCACTTTAATAGAACATTCATATGTTAGTTAATAGGGTCTGTCCTATTGATTTTTCGAGCTCCAGAGGTACTTACTATTATGATTATTATTATCATTATTATTAAATTGAAGTATAGGCTATCTGTAGTAACAAATTACCAACCTAACTGGTAAATAACACTGGCTATGAACATCTATAACCTTGTCTGGAATTTGAACCCATTTTCTTGTTGCTCAATTGGCTTAATGACTCGCTTACTTATATAACTCATTTACCGAGGATGGCATTTATTTATTAATGTGGCTTTTAAGCAGCTGACACTGGCATTATCCGCACTTTCTTTTTATCTACTGTCCGTGTATTGAAGTATAAAGGTCCAAATGTCCTTGGCAGCCACATAAATCGTTAGCTATAAGTTTTTGTCAGTTTCGAAGAGAGAAAATAAGTTTTGCTGCCCTTCAGTGTTTTGATTTCAATATATTTTAAGGATTTATTAGAGTCGTGTGACAGATACACACACACACACACACCCAATCGCAGAAGTGGAGGATAATAAAAATATCGCCCTTGCACACTATGCTGTGGTATTATCCTTGTTAGCTGTGTCGTCCTTCGTCCGCCGGTTGACATTGACTTGTTTGCTTAGCTTAGCTCAGCTTCAGCTTCAGCCTCAGACTCTCTCTACGCCATGTTAGTTGTCAGGATTGGCAACTAAATATTTTAATGTTCGCATTTCGCGAGGATATTACAGCACATCCTCATTCAAGGATGGGACACTCATACGCCAGCCACTATGAGCCATTTGTAAAGTGGTTTGAAAGCTGGCTAAGTGCGGCTGCCACTTATACATTTTATGCACCGCTTGACTGCCAGCCCCTTTTAATATCTTGGATAACTTGCCACTTCGCTCTCTCCTTCTCTCCTTCTCTCTTTCGCTCTATTGCCTCATCAGTTGGTCGCCATTGTGGCATAATTAATGATTTCAAGAGCCTCGTGCTGTAAGTGCGTTGTTCTGCCGGAAACTCAATAACCTGCTGCTCTTCCGGCTGCAAAGCAGAAATGTCAACAGGCTCTGGCTTGTTGAGTCTTACAGCTGCCACGTGGGTCAACAACAACTTCGCATGGGTCAGCTAAAGCCGACCTGGGGCTGAGACTCTGTCCACCCACCGTGCTGTGGGGCGGGTGCAAAGTGCAAACTTCAAAGTGACGCGCACAGGACACTAGTAATTCAATTAAATCCGTGCCCAGCAGCCAATGAGGCAACCGACTCACCAAAAGGGGCGTGCACATTGTGTGGGCGTTAGGGCCGTCCACCGTCCGTCGTTCCCCGCCCTGTGCAAGTCAATAAGAGGCTTAACGGCTGCTGGTTGGCAAACACAAATTGATAAAGCGCCCGACAGCAAATCATCGAACAAATACTAATTGTAAACATTGTAATGTTGTCTAGAGTCCAGCGAGGCAGCGAGTGAAATCAACAATTTGTGCAAATGCAATTAAACTATGAACTCAATTGATGGCAAAAGCAATATCAACGTAAAAAGAATTTATCAAATATGAAGGCAAATGACAAATAATTTTTCAAAAGAAATTTTTATTTACGTCCAGTGATGTTGAGAAAATGCATCACTGAAAGGGAAAACAAAGCAATCGACTCAAAGATTGTAAGCTGTTAAGAAATCACTGTGATTTTAAATTTCTTAGAACTACATATCAAATGCCTCATTAAATTGTTGTTGAATTTATAGCGTCGAGTCAATAAATAAAAGTGTCTATTGTCCATCACAGGACAGCTCTTATATTGAGTTACTAAATAAATATATGCCGTAGGAGAGGGTCGTCCTGGTTTGGGTCAGCTTGGGTCATGTTTGTATAAGTTGAGGGTAAAAAAAAACAAGAATTTGTCTTTAACATTGGATTGCTCAAGTTCAAATACTCTTGCACAAATTTGGAGCATGCACGATACAATTAACTAAAAGACGTATGTTTAGATACAAATCAGTGATTTTAAATAAATTATATCATAGTAGGTAAATTTCATCTTCAGACAGGGCGCTCTTTCTTAGCATATGAATATTTCGAACATTGTTTTATCAATTCAGCTTGTCGTCCTGATCAAGAGAAATACATATTTTTTTGAAGAGGAAAATACTTTTTAAATGCTTTACACATTAACTGTTTTGTTGAGAGGATTCTCATCTTACTTGCTGCTGTGTAATTTACACATGCATATATGTATGTATGTATATATGCGTGAATATACATGTGCATTGGTTTTGTATCTTAACGTTTTTGTGTGTCTAAGTGCTAAGATTTCTTTGTTCATCAATTGATTTGTCAATTGATATAAATAATTTGCATGCCATTGAGACTGACAATTGACAGCTGACACTCAAATAACAAAGTTTGTTCTGGCCGGGATTTAAGCTGCCACTCGGCCAGGTACGCGTACGTATCTGTTTGCCCAACAAATTAAAGTTAATGCGGCTCAGAAGTAAGCCCTCAGGCAAGGAGGGTGCACTCCAATCCTTTCCAGCCAGCTGGCAACGACAAACAAGCGCCAATCCCCCGCTTAGACACATTGTGACGACAACTGTCACCATTTAAATAAGATTGATCGATTGGCATTGGCATTGCGAATGATGTTTGCTTTAATGTTGTTGCTGTCGTTATCGTTGTTGTTGTTCATTGTTGTTCATTGTTAGACCGTTGTTGGATTTTCACGCACTTTGATTTGCATAGAACAAAATTAAGGATGCCGTCTCGACTTGGCCACCTGCTGGGCAGTGCATGGTGGTATAAAAAATGAAAAGTGAAATTGATAAAAAGCCTATCTTCCTACCTAAATATCTATAAGGTACTTTGATAATTATTATAAAAACGTCTGATTTAAAGTCGATTATATCCATATCTATGAGCTCAATTAAAGCTACATAGAGACAATATAAAACCTATCTTATGTTTAAAACGTAGCATTTGATTTTTAGCATCATATTGTCTGCATCATAGCACACGTATGCAACTCATACATTCAAAGTTTGGTCGAACGAAGAACTAAAGTATTGCGTATAAACTGCTCTTATTTCCGTGAAAGCTTAGCTGATGTTGTGGGTACTCTCTGTGTGTTTTAGTTTTCAGCGCTCAGCGGATGTGTGTTCCCTATGTATTAAACTCGTACTTATGCGTGGAGAAAGTTTTTGTTGTAAATATTTTATATAATTTTAAGCTTTTCATCGCTCGCAATATTAAAGCCTTAAATGTCTACTTTTTTTTGCTTTGTTTGTGTTTGAGCTAATTTAAATTGAAATGTATTTAGTATAAGCGAATATTTGGTTTTTTACATTCGATATTCTGACCATATAAATTATAAATCATACGGTATTATAACCGATAGCTGTTGACCCTCACCTATACTCGACACTTTGTCCCATTCACCAATTTCTTGCACCACCCTATACCTACAACAGACTCGACTTTTGTTTGTTGATTTATTTAGTTTTTGGTCACTGTGCAATTGTGCCTGACAAATTGTTAGCACTTCCGTTTTGGCTTTGATCTTTCACTTGTTTACTGCTGACCAGCGGGTAGTGAGCCGGCATTAGGGGTGCATAACAAATCACTTAGTGGCTGTCATTCAATGGCTTAATCATGCTCGCAAAATAGCTTGACGCAATTGGCTATAAAAATTCTCGCGCTCCTTGGTCGACGCATCAGTTGTTCTGCAGCTCTATCGCGTTGCGCATTAGCTCCTAACTCAAAGAAGGAACTTGTGTACAGTGCCGTGTCGCGTGTCCTTTGTGGCGCTCGTAAAAAATACAACACTTTACGCTCGACTTGGTCAGCATCCACACCAGCCAGTTATGTGTAGCTTAAGTAATTGCACATTGCTGCTAATCGCAGCGTCCTGTTACTTGGTCTACTCCAGCCAAGCCAAGGCCTTGCAAGTAAGTGTGCAGCCAAATTGCAAAAAGGTTAGACAAGAATTCTCCACGAGTACCACTTAATTAGTTTTATTTGCCCAAGTGGGTGCCCGAACCACGCTAACAGAGCTGCCGAAGTAAATCCAACCAATTGCCATACCTAAGAAAATGCTTTGCTAATTTTCGCGAAATCCCTTGCGGCGGTCGAATGTAGTAGGCGGCTTCTGTATCTAAGTTTTTGACAACTGCACCAGAAAGCAATTTCCCGCTTGTCATTGCCACTTTCCGTGTCGCTATTTATGCGTCAATGCTTTTTGAAATGTAAATTTAGTTGTAAATCGATTGTGGGTGTTTCAATTAGTATTAAAATGCATAGAAATAGTGCCCAAATCCCTGTATATGGCCCTAAAAATGCCCTGCTAAGACATCAAACTCCCATAACTGCACAAAACTTAACCGATTACCAGTAACAATGCCATTTTGGTCATTATTTGTCATCTACTTCAATTCGACATCTAAGGTACATGAAATTTAAAAAAATTATATATACATTTTTTTGATATAGTTATGTAATCCTTCCTTGTCAGTTTTAGGATATTTTTTTTAATTTATAATTTGGAAATTGTATTCTTA
Source organism: Drosophila maculinotata (assembly GCA_035045305.1). Taxonomy (NCBI): domain Eukaryota; kingdom Metazoa; phylum Arthropoda; class Insecta; order Diptera; family Drosophilidae; genus Drosophila; species Drosophila maculinotata. Next base: position 4,328,060 of record JAWNPD010000329.1, on the reverse strand, counting down.
ATTGATTGAAAGTGCTATGATTAAACGAATCAGAAAAGTGATTATCTGTCAAAAATCATGCCAAAAATTAGAAAATTGTTGGCATGTAAAGTGCTCGCCGGGTCACAAGGCACGTCATGCAACCGAAAATATTTAGTTATTGATTCAATTTAAATTTACTTCATGTTATGTTCTTGGCCACGCAGCAGCACTGTAATTGTGTTTGTGTTGATGGCCATGATATAACATACAAGCGGATTTAAGGTGTTGCCATTCCAATTCACATTGAGTTGTCTAATCAAGCGGCACACGCTGCCTGCCATGCTGTAAATTGAAACAATAAAGTGTTCAACTCACACATAGCACCTACTTACTCACGCACACGCACACGCACACCAATGGAGAGAAGCACTCGGAGTGCTGAGTGCGTTGTGTGTGTGCAGCTCACGTAGGCGCATAAATAGGCGGCATAAAAATAACTTAACACGTGTCGACAGTTTGAAAGCCGCCAGGAGCGTTATTGAAAGCCTTGCCGCAGGCAAAAGGACCTCGAATCAAATATTTCAAATATTTCTTTTTGTTTTCTTTCGTGTTGTTTCCTCTTGGTGTTTTGTGGCACTTCATTTGCGCAGGGCACAAACAAACTGGATTTACCAAATCGCATCAGCGTTGGCTCTGCAAGCGCCGCTGCTGCGGCGGAAGCACGGCACAAGCGCGCAATGGGTGAATACAAAGAGCTAAACGACATCATTGACGAGCTGGAGGAGAACACGTTGGTGCAAAAGGCAAGCGTGGCGGTGCCGCCAGCTCAGACGCAGGAATTCGACTTGGATAACATGCCACCGTTGGCCTACTACATGCTGTTGCAAAAGCTCCGACAGCGTAAGTATTGAGCTCATGCTGCGTATGAGTTATGTGTCCGTATGACAACCAACTAGGAAAGCATTTCAAATATGCTCTGCTAGGAATTACTTGAACGGTCAGGCAAATTGATTTATTTTGCGTGCACTTTTTGCAAGTTTTAAAGTATTATCATTTTATGAGTGCTTCAAATTCTGATGGAGGTCTTAGGACCTACGGGATAAGAGCAACCAGGACATATTTGATATCAGTTAGCAAATGTTGGACTTTTGTTTATTATATTTTTGAAACCGATTTAAAATTTTTCTGAGTAACGAATACCTTGGGAAATTGATTTGATGCAGGAAAACTTTCTGCAGTAAAAAGTTGTATACTTTCAGTTGAAGGATCTGACTATTCCTTCTACTCTGAGGAAATCGAGGGCATCGATAAAAACGTGCATTCAATTGCAGATATAATAATATAATTTTCTTTTTGAATTTTAATAGCAAAAATCAAATAGCTTACTATAAACTTACTATTGTTATATTAAATTCATTTCTTGGGCGTTAGCGTTTTTGGATAGATATGTGTGTTTTTAATCCGTCTTCTTCTTTTCAATCATGCAGTGCAGAGCAACGGGGAGCCAGCATATCGCGTGCGGACGCCTCGCCTTGGACGCAGCATTGACTTTCAGCAGCTGTTGGAGGGCAGGGCGGGCAGCGAGGAGGCAACTGGCGGGCAGTTTGTGTCGCGCATGACGAAGAAATCGGTGCCTTTCAAGCCACGCCTGGGCAAACGTGCACAAGTGTGCGACGGCGGAGATTAAGCCATGACAGTAACAGTAACGGTATTATCAACACGACTAGGACTACGACAAGAACGAGGACGAGGACGAGCCCTTGCACAAGGTTGAGGCCAGCCATTGGCGCTTTGCCAGCTCCACTTAAACTACTCACATAACGCGCCAAAATCGACGATAGCAAATAACCTACTTATTCCTATTAAATATATTTGTATAGCTCGGCCCAAGTTTTGCGAGAAATTCATATACGATACAACAAAAATAATTGTTTAAATAAATTGCAGACCCTTGAAAACATTATATTTTGTTCATACTTCGGCTCTTTGTAAATTTACGCTACATGCAAACTTAATCAGCTTCCAAAAACATGTTTGAAAATATCAATTAGAATAAATGCAAATACACACATACACCCTCGCACATATACATATACATATACAGACGCATACAACTAATATCTGCCATTAATTGACCTCGATCTGTGGCAGCCGCCAATTTTCGGTTTCTGTGCTTTTTTGTTGGCTGGGTAAAAGTATATTAATGAAAATTTCATTATAAAACAGCAGACGACGATAAGTCGCATATTATACAAATGTGAAAAATACGGCAGCTGCTGTGGTTCCGTTTATTTGCAGCATTTGCAGTTTCCATAATGCCTGCACTTTCATTACCCAAAAACTGGTGGTTTTATTAAGCTTGATCAAGCATAAATAATTCTGTGCTGATTATACTTATTAATACCATTACCATATATTGCACTAACATTTTTGAATGTTAATTGGCAACTAGCCACAGGGACAAATTATGTACATACAGACAGGTAATTGCAGTTAACTAGAATTTTAAGGCTGGAGCAAATTTCATGAATTCATGAACGAATTATAATTTCAGTAAACTCATGTACGAGTTGCTGGAAATTTCAATTATAATTTATGATTTGCATTACAATTCTGAGGAATAACAAGAATGGTCAAGCAGTGTTGAGAAATCTGATTCGGTTTGTTCACTATAATTTTGCAATATCAACAACAGGTAAATTCTTACTGTCTAACTCCTGTTTCTGAGTATAATTTTTTAAAATTTAATAAAATACCAGCCATAAATTTTTTTTTTTATGATCTACTTGCTATTAACATGCGGCTTATCATTTCATCGATGGTAAGTATTTTATTTAATAAATGGTAAGCATTTGTCAAAATTTAGGTACATAACGTTCTTATAATATTTTGGATTATCCTTTACCTTTTAATTAGTAGTTTCTAGTTAAGTATTTTGTAAAAATGAAATATATATTTGCATGAAAATTATTATTTTATGTTTACATTAAAAATAAATTGAATTTTACAATGAAATTACATTATACAAACATAAAGAAATTTAATATCCAAATTATTTTCTTAACAGTGTCATGCTTTATGAATGATGTAATTTATATTTTTAAAACAAAAACATATTATATTTTTATAAAAAAAAAAAAAAAAAAAAACCATATTTACTGAATGAGTATGTCAAACTCATGTAGTAAGTTACTGCATGCTTCTGGATAAATATATTGATTTAAATTTCCATATTACATATTTGACATATTATGTAAGTTTTTGCATTTTAAATAGTACAAGTCGAATGCAGCATTTTATAATTTATGGTAATTACGGTTTAGTTTGTCGACTTGGCAGTGCACCGTGCAGCATGTAGCGTACAGCTTGTAGCTTGCAGTTCAGGCACCTGAGTTCTATGGTTGGGTTACATTTATGGGAGGAATGGGGTAAGTGGGTTAACCTAATGGAACTGCTGCCCTGCTGCCTTGCTGCTTTGCCTGTGTAGCTAAATTGGCAGATGTAAAACTCATGCGTTAGAGGAAAACCCATTTGGCTGCTGAGGCAACTGCTTGTGCAGTTAGAACTTCAAGCAAGTCATTAGAGACTGGGCACGTGCCAATTAGTTGTGTGGCAAGGGGATGGCAAGGGGTGCGGGCGGCCTTGAGTACAATCAGTTGAAACCGTAGTCATTGTTAGTTGATGCCAAGCTCAATTATAGGCTGCCATTTGACCGAAATGCGGGCGTTAAAGGTTAACGGGTCATGTTTATCCACTCTGCTTTTCGGCTCAAGCTCAATCCGACAAATGTATGACAAATGCCGCAGACGTCACGTAGCCGTCGACCGTCCACCGTCAATAAATGAGCAGCCCACGGAGCACCTAATCGTATTTATATATCTAGCTGAATCGTTTCTAAAATGGCGCTAATGGGCACGCAAGCCGCACAGACATACACACACACGCAGAGAAAACAAGATATTGAAACATTACAACTGCAAAATGGTAATAAATTTTGGACTGCCTCTTGGGCATAGGAAGGCTCCGCGACAAAGACACGCACGAAGCTTGCGCCGGAGCTGGCAGGAACTTTGCATGATGGCCGTAAATTTACAGCTGGGTCGTTGCGTAAGGTTAAGCGGGCTCCACATCAGCTGCCACTGTGCTGGCTTCCTGTCTACTACGTGCCCCACACACTCACACACACAACCACTCATATATATGTATGTAGATTCGCGCACATAACATCGGCACATACATATAACATATAACATGTAACATGAGTTTAGTTTTGTGTGTGTGTGTGTGTGTGTGTGTGTTTGTGCCAAAATCACTTTGCCTGATTAAATGACGCAAAACCAGCAGCAGTAAAAGAAGCAGCATAAGAAGCAGGAGCAGAAGCGGGCTGAGCGAACAGATATTCAGTAAGCATGCACCTTGACCAAAATGAATGCCAACCATTATGGTGAATTGTTAAAAATGTCTGGCTAATATAAGCTGTGCCTGTGTGCTCAGAAATCGCACTGTTGTGCTCTCGACCCTTATTTATTGTATTTAAGCAACTGATTTAAATTGATGGCCACATTTGCCAGGTCGGCAGCCGCTTGCCACTCACTTAATCAAATTTCAGCCATGCAAAAAGCCTTTAAATTGGCCTTGCCACATAGCACAAAAATACAGGAGGTTATTTCTTTCATTTAAAACCAACATGCCGCGGCCATTTGAGGGCACTTTCATAGCTACCCAAGCCCCTCAACACCCGCATAATGACAGACACCCGCATATCGCAATTTTTGCATCAGATTTTAATTAATACCAATGCATCTGCCTCGAATTGAGGCAACGGCACAGATCTGTGCCACTCGATTGTGTAAGGCGTGCCGATTCCGACGATGCCCGACTTCAGATTTCAGTCTCTGATTGTTGTAACCTCTGTTGTTGTACTCGCTTCTCAAATGACACAGATGGAAGACCTTTTGTTGCTTGGGCTGTCAATTAGCCGGCTGTGTAATCAGTTAAACTTTGACATAGATTAAATTCATATTGCATGAGTCAATAATCTCGAAATGTCTTCGACGATGTTAATTGCACATCATGTACATCTTTAAATCTTAACATTTAATATTTCATTGAATTTTCCCGCTTCTATTAGAAACGGTTGGTTTTCATTACAATGAAACGAATTTGCAGGACCAACTTTTCACATTTTTATAGGTACATAATATCAAGCATGTTTACCAGATACAATTTTATTACGGCTTCAAATCGGATGAACCAAGTTTTTGTTATTTATATTAACTTTGCCAAAGTTAATTCATCTTGCGTTTAATAAAGCCATGTACTGAATTTTAGGGGTCATGTTATTATATAACACAGCTGGCAAATATCACATTGATTATGGCGCAAGGGTAATATAAATTTCTTTGAGATAACTTTAAAGTTTAAATATATGTGGAAATGTTATTTAAGAGCATGTGGCTAACCACAATCTTGCCAAACTAGCTTAAAAGTGCCGACAGCTGAGCACCAAATAGGTAAAGCTTTCGGCTCAGTTGCAGTTACGGTTGCGGCAGTTGCAAAACAAGAACTACAATAATGCCAGTGGCTAACGACAGGTAGACGCCTTTGGCACTTAGCTTTATGAAACTTTAACAAACTTTTTTCTGCGGTACTTGTTGTTGTTGTTGGTTTGCATTGCGGGCTGGTTCATTTTTAAATTGCATATTCAGTAGCCACACACACACACACAGGTGCATTAAAATACGGTTGCTGCCATGAAGCACTTCCGGCGGTTTCCAGGACAGCCAATACAAAAAGAGCGCATAACCAATCGAAAATCGAAATTTGGCAACGCTGACAATGGCAATGCCAGTGACATTGGTTGTTGCAATACCCAATGCCAACAACAGTTGTCGTTGTTGTTATTGTTGTTGTTGTTGCTGTCGTCGACGTTGCTGGCATTGCGTCAGAGCGCCAGAGAAGCATGCAACACATTGTGGCTCCAGCAATGAGTTTGCATATTTTTGGTGTGGCAGGAAAATCAGCGTTAGCACATAACTGTGCTTGACAGCCTCTTTTCCTTGGCCATCAATCATCAATTTGGCAATTTGGAATTTTGCTACGCTCTGGACTTTGTTTAATTTGTGTCAATTAGACAAACATTTTGCGGTGCATGCGAAAAGGATGGCAAATAAGCAAATTACATGCCGCATCACGTGCCACATATAATGCCGCGCCAGCAATAAGATAAACGTTGTGCAGTCACAGTTAGAGTCAAAGCTATTCAATGCCAATATATATCGAAAATCTGGCCCCGTTGCGTTTCAGCCAGTCAGTCAGTCAGTTAGTCAGACAGTCAGTCAGTCAGTCAGTCAATCAGTCAGTCAGTCAGTCAGTCAGTCAGTCAGTCAGCCGTTTAGGCAACTGGCTGCTGCCCTTGAAGTTTGCAAGGAAATCGTTTTCAATTACGACTGTGCTCTGGCAACTATTCCGGCATGCCCTTGCCTTGTCAGCGGAGTGAGTGACAGGCCGGCTGGCATTCAGGCAGGCAAAGTAACGATTGGGCTTATAAATAAATATTTGTTCGATTTCATTTGCCAACTGCTGCTTCTGCAGAAATCGGCTTACCGCTGCTGCACGATGTGTGTGTAATAAAGCACATACAAATCAAATTCAAGCCACCAATTGCCCCAGCAGAAGCGAGACCCCACAAGACCATTAATTGTATCAGTATCGTGTGTTGGGCCCAGGAGACTTGGCTCCCAAATGCCGGAGCATTGCATGCTAAACACGTTAGGAGGCGCCTGGTAATGAAAAAATTAAATAAACTGGCACGCGACCGGGCAAATGATGTAAGCGATCTACTAACGAACAGCAATATGTATACATAGATATTTATGTATGCTATACATATGCTAAATTCATTTAGAGAATTTTAAATTTCAGCTTGTGACTATAACCTTGCAAATTTGGAATTTCACATAATTGAATACCATACTTATGCTCTACAAATTGAAATCGGATGAAATATAATAAATAGTGCTTTCAGCTTTTAATTATTGCATTCGACATATTTGAGTAGCTGTGATCTTTAATTATAATTATCATAAGGCAGTCAATTATATTTTTGGCATATATTTCAAGGTTGCACTCTGCATAGCAATTATTTTCAAATGGGCGTCATTCGGCTCTAAGAATACGTGCCTGTTGTAAGTACCGCACGGCCTGTCAAATGTCAAATTTAATCACAGCTAATAATGAACATTTCATGAATGAAAATTTTTAACAAAAATCTTTAAGCCTGGAGGTTACAGCGATTCGAGGACTGCGTGACAATGGCACATTGTTGCCGAGTGTTCTGCCTTAGGAATATTGCTGATGGGGCTAATTGCGCACAGACACACACACGCACACACACGCACACACACACATACACATGAAAAGTTTGAACTGCAAACACAGAGACACACACACACACGTACTCGCATGTGTGCTATTAGGGCCACAACATTGAACTTCACCATTCGCTGTCCATCAACAATGAGCTCGCACTGGAATTATTTATAGGTAAGTGGCCCTGCCATTTGGTTGACTCTTCTGACGGACATTCATTAGAACCGCCCGCCTCTGTCCGCCCGCCTCTGTCCGCCCGCCTCTGTCCGCCCGCCCTCTGTCAATCAATTTCTTGCTATTTTTAGTGTCAAGTGCACTTTACCAGCCAGTGTATGGGGCGTATGCGTAATTCGATTGCGTGCAAAATTTCGAAATAATTATATAAAATCATAAGCAAGTCCACAGGGACGGACACAGTAGGGACTCTCTTGGATGGACATATACGGTTAAAAGCTGCCAATTAACTTTTAGTTGTTCCTGGTTTCAGTCTTGTTGTTGTTGTTGTTTTTCTGGTACTGATGCATGGCAATTATGTCGCAATTATGACGATGGCTTGATTCAAATTAACGGGCGACTCGTTTGCTGCTAGGGGACCATTTTGTGAGTTTTAATTGCTCGTGTGTGTGTGACGGTGTGTGTCGCAACGATGTGAGTGACTGTGTGGGCGTGGTCCAGCAGACTGGCCACTTTGCCTGCATATTGGCATCAACCATGTGCAAACCGATCTAAGCAAAGCACAATGTCACTTTATAAATGTACATCTATTTGCTGAACACAGTCGAAAATCTTCTTACAGTTAATGGACCAATTTAGCAAAATCACTTGAGTGCAATTGCCAGGCCATTGAAATTAAATGAACTGTTTTGTGAGCTATTTACACAAATTAGGCTTAAGCCAAAGGCAAAAACCAAACATAAAGAAGGCAGATGCTCATAGCTCCAAACGAAACACGGAAATTAAGAAAATAAGATATGTAAATAAAAGAAGGAGACACCTTTTTTTAAAACAGCAACAACTTTTGCGGCTTTAATCTGTCGTTTAAATGTTATTACAGCCAAGTTGGTAAACTGCTTGCGGTGCTAGTTCTGCTCGCAGGCAGTTTTGATGGCAGTTTTATTGATTTGATGTTGCAAACTTTTGCTTTACATGGCTTCAATTTATGGGGCTACCAGCAGCAGCAACAGCAACAACAACAAAAACCATCAAACGACCCTGAAAGCAGCGCCAAAAATTTGCATGTGCTGACCAAATTTATTTATTTTTGCTCAACACATATATAAATATATATATATAAACGGTTTCATTTTGGAGGACACCGGAAAAATGTCGACTAACAAATTTAAACAGTACCCGCCCATTTACTTTGCAGGCACTTTGTTATTTATTCTTCTTTTCATCATTTTTTGCAGGCTTTTGCCTTTAATTTTCATATATTCTCATATTAAATGTGCCAGAAATACAAAAAAAAAGACCGGCATTAGCATAAAACGCTTTTAAAAACTCTGCAAACAGCGCAAAAAAGTATGCTGTGAAAACTTTGTGGGCTGTGGTGGCGTCCAAAAACCGCACGCGCTAATTAAAAGAAATAACAAAACGAAAAACACTATGAATACAAACAAAACAGCGACAACAAATGGCAGCTGCAGCAGTTTGATGTGCTGCCTCAAAAAAATGAAAAACAAAACAAAAAGCAAACCAAAAATATTAGACGAAACTGAAAAAAGGAAAATAATACAATCGAGCATACGCCACGTGCCGCTACAACATGTGCGTGACGCGTAAATTGCGTTTAATTAATTTGTGTGGCCTTAAACCTTAAAGAAGGAACCTTGATTACGAGCAGCTCACAATGCCTGGACGCCAGTTTAAAAAGAAAGCAATTAGATTTGTTGCCCCAAAAGCGCAGCCAAAGCGTAAGTACAAGGTTGCCAAGTTACAAAAGCACATAATTAAAGGTGAAGCTATTAAATTAACGGATAACAAGCTGGCTGACAATCGAATAGAATACAAGGTCCTACGAAATACTTAGAATGAAAGCATGTTAGAAAGAATGTTATTCTCAATATATATTTTGTGGTCAATAGCTATAGTAACATCATCCATAGCTTTAAATTATTAATAATATGGGTGATGGTATTAAAACTATTTTATTATAAAACAGTAAATGTAATGTTAAATAAAATAATTCAATAAATATAAACATATGTAATATAAGGTATATTGATAGTGCAGATTAACTTTCCATTTTTTCGCTTGGCTCACAAATAAATTGTTGAAAAATTAAAATATAAATTACACTTTAATGCTTATTTCAGACTCTTAGGGTCCTTCACACGCTCAGCATTTAAGCCATTAGTTTGGTCAAGTATGGCTGAGTGCCTACACCCACACACACACTCATTTATGTACAACCACTTTATGTAGAAGCAGCCAAGCGTTAAAAGCAACGCCAAGACCTTGGGTCTACTACTCACAGGGAGGCAGCCCCTCGGGCTCTCTTTTTATTTACACAATTCAAGTGTACATATTGTCAGATTTGAACAATTATTTCTGGAATTATGAGGCGTACGAAAGTATATATGAATGTCTAAGCCGCAATATGACAGCTGAAGTCACGTGTTGGTCGTGTAGCAGAACAGTCAATTGTGTCCTTTGGACAAATCAAAGCTAATGACGGGTCGTTAACTGCCAACTTAAACCAACTGGCGAGTCAATGCCAGTCACGTATTCTAATTTAATTTCTGCTCTACTTCACCTTTACCAAAGCTGTCCAATTTAATATCTGGCCGATTTATTTGTCTCTCCAAGCCAAAATCGTGAAACATGACGAGCGTACCGCAAGGAAATCATCAAAATGTAGGCAAGTGTCCTTTTGCCGTTTCCGAGCAGCTGCTTCGGGCCATTTGGCAAACGCATTTTGCTGTTGATTAAGGCCTATGCATTATTTATGTAGGTCAGAGAGACGACCTTTAATTGGCTCGCAAGTGCGCTGTAATGTCCTTTCCTTTTCTTTCCTGTCCTTTCCACATTTTCAACCCACTTGCCTGTCTTGTAGTCCTCTTGGCGACTATATTTAACAGCGACACGAAAGTTTCGCTTTGCCCGCAGTATTAAAAAGGGGCTTGAGCGTACAGCTAATGACTGAAAATAACGATGAAGTTGGCCAGAGAGAATGGCACTGTCTTTAAAAAATAATTGCTAACAATTTCACAGGCAGTCTTTCGAATTTATAATTCTCGGAAAAGTTGCAGTAAGTTCTGGGTATTAACAATTGTATAATACACTTTTGCCTGTGCACTTCACATAGAATTTTGAATTCGAGTTTCAATTGAAAAATACTGGCTCTCTAATTAAGCTGGATTGAAGAAAATCTCATTTTTGGAACACAAAGCATGACGTACTTCTTGGTAATGCAACAAATTTAAGAACACGAAACAGAGCCTGGCACTCTGCCAAGGTAGCCGGCTGGCAGCTTTGCCAAGTGGCAAATTTCGTGGAATTGAAAAATGTTTACTAGAAACAGGCCAACAATGAAATTTCACGCATACCAACAAACACTGGTATGTGCAGTCAGAGGGATAAAGAAAACCAAGGAGTGACACAGAGCACAAGAGGGAGAGAGAGAGAGAGAGAGAGAGAGAGAGAGAGAGAGGAGAGAGGAGAGAATAAGAGAGAATATGCTTTGGCTTGGAACTGCATTGCACTCCAACGTTTTACTCAATGAATCATGGACAACAGCTGATTTATATTTATGAGCACGGAAGCATACACGTGCACTGGGAAAATGCGTGTGCTGGCAACGATTGGTGTCCTTGATACGATTCAAGTACGTCCGTCAAGTGCGCCAAGTGTCTCATTGTGCATTTGTGTGTCCATGTAACCACTTTGAAGGTCATCGGCAAAATACTACTACTCGAGCCAGCTGCGGTCGGACAATGTCATTAGGGGCTGCCTGCCATTGAGGATGGGCTTTTGGTTGGTTGTCTGGGTCTTTTCATTCTGCCAGTCCCGCCATCGTTCCGTTTCCTCGTTGCCAGTGAATGGCAGTGAAAACAAAAGTCCGAGCCACTGCAAATAATTGAGAACGAGCTACTAAAAATCAATTGACTAACTTTGCATGTCCGAATATCCGACTATTTTTACTCTGTCCAAAAAAGAATGAAATGTGAAAATCGCGTGGCACATGTTGTTGATATTTTGTCCCTTAGTCCCTTTGTTGCCGATGTGATGCCTGTGTTTGCCTGTCGGCTTTAGTTTACCAGCAGAGCACACAACACGTCAACACGGCTGGCTTAGGTGTGCGCTTTGTTGGCCACTGCAGGTGGCAGACACAGCAGCAGGAGCAGCAGCTGGAGGAGTGGCCACAGACGCCGCAGGCGCATCATTTGTGCTCTTCACTGTTTGATTAACGTTTTAACGATTTGTGCAAACAATTGCGGCAGTAACAGCAAGCAAAAACAACAAATGGCAGTAAACGAAACGGTGTGTGCAAGCATCCAACTCTTGGCTTACGAGCACTTAGGACCAACAGTTGTTATTATGCCACATGTTGTTTCTCAATTAAAATACAGTGATGCTAACAACGTGTAGTACAATATTTGTGCCGTCCTAATTATAAACCAATATTGACACACAAATTAAATATTACATGTACAAACATACATCCATTTACTTGAAATTTACAAATATTTTATTTTATGAATTTGCAAATGGAAGAAAATCAGTACAGACGAGTATATTGATAATAGCACTCTAAGTTTGAATATTGTATGTTATATCCGTTTAATTCTATTTTGGAACCCCATTTAATCTATGTCAATTGAAAGGGTAACTTCTTATCAAATATTTAACAAACTTCACAGTGCTCAATTTGCTAAGCTAATGGCCTCAGTCCGAATGCTTTCCCCCGATTAGCTTCCAAGTGTGATATTAAAAGCCAAATAAACAAGCAAATTGGACATTGCAGCCAGGTAGGACAAAATAAAGAACTTTTTAACTTGATGCAGGCAACGTTCTTATAAATTACAAATATTTTATACAGATACTCAGCTTTATATCTTTTGAAGCTGTATGTGTAGAGTCGTGGCAAAATAACAATTAAAAAATATATATATATATATAAACGTAGTTGGTTATTGAAAATCGTTATTGTTTAACTGATGATTGTGATGTATTTGCATTTCTTAATTAAATTTGTTTAGAATCCGAATTTCTTAAATGAATGTGTTTATCTTGATATTTAGCTAAATGAGATTAATTCATTTTAAATGAACTTGAATAGCTTTGTTAATTGTTTTATCTGTGCGATTGTGTGTGTAAACAGCATCAATGTTTAATACAAGTATTTGCAATGGCTCAATTCAATTCCAACTATGCCATTGTCTGTAGTAACTTGATTATGCCATTAAGGTCAAATCAATAGTCGTTTCAGTTGGTATTGTGTACTTTAAACTAATCAGCATGTCAGCAGTCAAACGTAGCCACATCTACATTTTCTACATACTCCTACAAGGATCACATATTCATATGAAATGTACATAGCATATATCAAAATCTTGGCTGCACTTTGCCTTATTAACTGTGCGCACTTTGCTATTCCACGGCTTTGCTATTCATTGTTGACTTGTTTGCAAATTGGTTTTCGCAGCGAAATGTTTGAGCCTCTGTCTCCCAGTCTCCCAGTCAATCCTCTTCAGTTGCCGCTGTCATAGCTGTCATTCTTGTACATCTTGTTGCTGGCTTTGCCAGCGTCGCGTTCATTTCCAATTACTTCGTCGCGTAAATTAAACAGCCGGCAGTGAAAGGCGTTGCTTCAGTGCGCTCGTTGCCCGCTCCATAATTTAACTACTATGAGTACCCTTACCTATAGATTTTACATACCATACCATCTTCATTCTAGGAAAAAATTTGATTATGGTTTTTGTTGAAGACGGCTAATTTCATTTAGCCAGGCCACGACCTAATGCTGAGTGATGTGGCTGCTACCCGAAAAGTATGTCCTGCCCGACAGCCCGGCCTCCGTCTAATTTCATTAAAAAAAATATATATAACAGATTTTTGCAACAGCACCAAAATTAATGGAACAAAAATAAGTCGCGAACTGGAAGCCCAACTCATTTTTAAAAAGCGCGCAACTTTGCTGAACTTTAACCTCTTGATGAGCCGCTTCATTCGCCGTAGTACAGCTTAAAATATATATATACTATGTACACAAATGTGTTAGTCTGCGATGCTTAATTAGAAAGCTGCTTTCGCGTCGCATTTTGTTTTGTCCTGTAAACAAGTTCCTCTAATGAGCCTTCACTTGAATCTGTATGGGATTTGCTTTATTCATTTTTTCGTCGTTACTGCTGAATCTAATCAGGGTTCAATACACAGCGTATCAGGACCTTTTGCAAAAAGGCTGAAAATGCTAATCAACAGCTTAAAATTTAATTTGGGCCTTAGCTGTGTAAATAAACTGAGGAGGGCCGAGGCGGGTTCAGCGGCAAGGAGTTTTGTGTACTTAGGAGCGCGCTCGCTTTGTCATTTATGACTTGGACAATGTCCACAAATTCAATTCCGAGCATTGAGCTAACTTTGTTAAAAAGTCAAAATTAAAATCAAGCTAAAAGTCAGAAGTGCCGACCACATTGCGGCCTTTTTCCGACTTAACTTAGTTTTGGTTGTGTATACGCCGCGTGTTGCGAACTAAATGCAAAGAAAAGCACGTAAATATAAACAATTTTTTCTCTGTGCTGTTGAGGCAGACAAATAGCAAGACTTAAAGTAATGCTGATGAGCTCACAAACTTCGTTGTAAAGAATGATTTAATTTCGGCAAGCGATGGCAGCTCTGGCGGTTTTTTGTGATGTTCCCGTGTGGAAGCGGGCAATAGAGCAGCCTGATGTGAAAAGCGTATACAAAATCGATAGTAGCATAAATAATGCATGTTTGAAGCCGGTAGCAATGCTCACACACCATCAAAAACAGAACAAATACGGCCAGTGAGACAATAGCCTAGGCCGACAAGGCCCAGGGGCCAACGAAAGGACAAAGGAAAACCGTGCGGCTCATATACCGCGCTTACATATGCCTGACACAACACAACACAACACAACACAAAAAACCAAAGTTATAAAACCCTCCTCTCCCGAACAAAATGAAAATGGAGTCACTAGCATACCCTGTACACAGCTTTGAATTATCCTAATATACATTTGAAAATATTTCTATGTAAAGAGGAGTTATCGATCAAGTTAAATAAGCATGGTCTAGGCATGTCATCCGAGAACTTGCAGATTTTAAGTCTTAGCTAATAGCTATAGTATTCTCTGAGATGTTCGCATATCTCAAACAGACTTCCATAGCTAGATCAACTCGGCTGTTGAGGCTGATCAATAATACAGTACTTTGTTATATCCCTCTTACACATTTTTACACGGTAAAACAAAGATGTGTGTGTGTGTGTGTGTGTGTGTGTGTGTGTGTGTGTGTGTGTGGCTGTTTGCTGGGCAAAGAGAGAAACATGAGCAGGGGCACACTGAGCGGACCTTTAACCATCATACAAAAGGATATCTCAATGGCTTCTAAAGTTGCAAGCTAAAGCAACGCTGGACCAGGACGCAACGAGTGCAAAGCAAACACAAGTAGTATGAAGGATACTCGTGTCGGGTAAGTCTACGAGGGCTGTCACAACAGTAATAACTGTCTAAAGCACGTGGGAAAAACCGAAGTTGATCCTATAAAAACATTTTTGCTTTTTGTAAAATAAATCTCAGTATGCTGCAATTTATCAAATAATAAATTGTTTAGTTTGACTTTCTGTTACAAGAAATATATATATTAAATAAACAGAGAAATCAAAGCTTAATCAATACATCCTAATCGGTCAAGTATCTTTTAGTTAATATAAGTTTTTGTCAACACTATTCCGGTTTTGGTCACATTCATTAAAAAGCATTGGTCCATATTATAAATATACTTTCGTATATTTTATTAGGTACACTATCTTAGGCAAATATACTTACGTATATTTAATAAGGTAAAATATCTTAGGAAAACTCGGACACTCGGCCAACATTTACATTATTATAGCTTTTTCCTTTATGTGTGTATTTAGGAAAGTTTGTAATGATACTTCTGAACTAATAATATTGTTTTATTTGTTATTTATTTACCGTATAAACAAAGAAACACCCAATGGCGATTTGCACAATCCGATGAAGTGCCAAAACAAAGTCTACCAATTCGAAAGCCATTGACAAGGATTCAAAACTCTCAAAGACAACTGAACGGCACTTAATGACATAAGCACTGGCAATGCCTGAGCCGGAAGCGGAAGTCATTATAATGAGAGCCGCAAATCGTTTATTTACCCAGCCCGCCCTCTCTGCATCTCTATTTGGCACTTAAAATATTAATTTGCAACTTTGCTATTGTGTTGACTGCTGCTGTTGGCCTGATTCGAAATACATATAGAAGTAATTCAAGGTATTTATTGGCTAATAAAATGAGAAAAGCGAAAGGCGTTTCCTTTTCACTTCAGTGCTCAACGAAAATGCAAAACTGATTTAAATGTTCTTGTGGTTATATTTCTGGATTTGTTTTTGTTGTGCATTGTTATAAACAGCAAACGATATTTTACAATTAAGTAGTATTTTATGTAGCCAGGAGATTTTATGTTGTAGGCGTATTCAACTGAAGATACTATTTGTTATTTCATTGCTATGGCCATAATCGGATAGAGACCAAATGCAGGAAGAATCTCTGAATACTCTCTCAAATGAATGTATGCATTTTGAGAGGATTATTTATGTTGATTACAAGTTTCTAAAAGCTTAAGATGTTTCTGTGACTAGTGCACTTTCAGACCCGGAATGATTATAATATAGTTCTCAAGTTCTACAGGCAAAAAATACATACAAATATATTGATAATTGTAAGCCTGTCGTGCATATCTTATAAGTAATCCTTAAAGTTCACGTTTCCAATAGTATGGTCCGTCAAAATGTATTAATTATTATTTTACAAATTTATGTGACGGTTGGTCAAGGAAAATAAACTAAAGAAAAATAAAATATTCCTTTAGTTATTTAGGGTTAGCAGACTCTTTTAATGAATATATTTCTTTTATAGTTTAAGTAAAGTTCAAATGGAATTAAGATTTTAGGAGATTTTTTTACGAATAAAAATAAATAAATTGATTTTTCTTTAAAATAAATATATGTTACGTGTAAACAGGTATTTGGTTACGTTCTGTATGTTTAAATTTCAGTTATAAAATTAATAAACTCTTTGTTTGGGCTTATTCAAGTTGATCCAAGTATGACAATTTCATTAATTTAATTTTCAATCCTATCTACGCCATTGGCGTTGGCATTTTCAGCGATTTCCAGCTACATCGCATCATTATGCTAGCAATGAATCTGATAAGCTTACAGCTAAATCCAAAACGGAGACGCCAATCACAACAACTGTAAAACACCCACACACACACACAGGAACAGGCACAGGCACAGACACTTATACACGTATACACACTCAGCGACAGCTGTAAGAATGGCAAACAGAAATGCCTACAGGCATTTATTCTATTTATCATTTATCCAGTCATTTATCGAAAGACATTCGAGACGCTACAGGGGAGCGGTTCATGTCTATGAAATATCGCTAGAATGAATAATGCCATTTACATTTAAAACATTTATGCTCAAATATTTGCAGGCCTTAAGCCAGGCATTAGCCAACTGAAATAGCTGGATTCACATAACTTAAATACCATTATCAGTTAACGGGGCATGCACAAGTCACAATGCATTTCATTTAATGATAGTCCTCCAAGTTAACCGCAAATACAACATTGACAGTTAAAGCTAGCTAAACCATCCCTGTATCTCATAGATACAAACTTTTTCAAGCGAAGCTCGAAAAGTTTCAATTTGTACATGGCAACAAATGTGCCTGCGAGTTTGTTTGTGAATGTGTATGTATGTTTATTTAGGTGCGTGCTTGTCTATTTTGTTAGCCATGCAGTTTTGCAATTTATGCAAAAAAGTTAGCAATGCTAGGAACAGACTTTTCATGAATTTCAAATTCTGGTGCATGTAGTTGTTGTGCTTATGGTAAATTTGATTCTAAAAGCTAGACAAATAAACCAAGTTCATTGAAAGTTAGGTGAAAATCACCCCCAAAAGTCCCATGCCAACAAAATCGATTGCCCACGTCTAAAAGCAGGCATCTCTATTAAAAAAAAAAAAATACTAAAATTATAAAAAATGCTAGACTAACAGCAAATGTCAGGAGGCTGAGGCAGCCTGCTGGGTGTGGTTGAATGCGCTGTAGAGGTGAAGCAGTGACTGCTCTGTAGAGAATCGAGTGGCAAATGGTATCCAGACTAAGTGAGAGTAGGCCAGAGGCAAGCTAGAGAGGGTGGGTCCAGTGAACTTGTACTGTGGTCTTTATATAAAAATCAATGAAAGAAAACGAAATCTACTCTGAATAAGACTAAAGGATAATCATGGAAAGTCCTTTTAATTTTATTCCTTGATTCTCTTTCTTATGTGAATAACACCGAAACTGAAACGAATCCGATTTAACCAATTAAGAGTGCTCTGGTCGAGAGTGACCGAGTGAAAATTTAAAATTTGTTAAGTTTTGACAAGGTTACGGAAGTGCCTTTCGTTTCTAGATTTAAATATAGTATTGGTATGGATGCTTAAACACCACCATAAATACATTACTTTTAAAAATAGGTGCTGGTTTGGCTTAGTTATGACAGCAGGGTAGATTTGAATTTAATTTTGGTTCTTTGGCTCTAAGTGCTCAATGTAAATGAGATAGTACAAAAGCTAAGACAAATTCTCATTAGCAATAAAATACACTACGTTGTTAAGAGTAATTCAATTGATGAATTTATAATTATAATTTTGTCAAATGACTATTTGCATGTAGTTTTGCATTCCAGCTATTGGTATTGAAATTTTAATTCTTTTTTTCATAATAAACCTGGCGTTAAACCAAATATACAATGTTTTTCGTTTGCTTACATAAGGTACAACTGTTTACATACATTGCATTCGGCTATACAATTTAAATTAAATTGGTAAAAGCAAAACAAGGGCGTGTTACCAGGTCTGCGTAAATATGTATGTGCTTTCGCTCTATTGAGTTACAATTATTATTATTTCTGATTCGCTTTGCAATGGAATATGAATAATCTGAATTAAGTTATGGTGTTCTTTAATTAATGTAACTACAAATGAAGCACCTCTAAGTACCGCGTGAAGTTTGTGGCTTTTGTATATGCTTAAATATGTAATATAAAATATATATCATATAAAAAATGATTAATTTCTTATATTTAAAATTATAAATAAAGATTTGTTGTAATAAAACTAGCCGCAAATCTTAAGAATTTGTGTAGCATGATTGCGTGCTTGGAACCAGTGTGCACTGGGGACCTTCTGCTGTCAAAGGCCAAGCATGCCTGGATCAATGTCACAGGATTACATTGTCGGCATATTACAAATATGAAACCACTAAAATTTTTAAGTTTGTTAAATGGGAACCCGAAAGGCCTAAGAGCCCGGTTCACCATCAATTGGCCTGCCGTCACTAGCAATTTACGTAACCGGCAGACTGACTGCTCTCTTTGGATGGGCAACTTGAAAAAGAGTCGCAAGGAAGCAGGAAATAAAGTTGTATTGTTTGCTTACTTGCTGAACTAGTGTTTGGTGTCCGCGACTGGAGCAGCTAGATCTAGATACGGAGCAGGAGGTGGATCTGGATGAGCCTGAAGGTCTTGACGCCGTCATTGTCGTCGTCGATTTGCGTTTGGCTATGTGATGGGAGGCGGCGTGGGCGCGGCTGTTGCTTGTGGCGTTTGCAACACAAGAATGAAACTTTTTGTTTGACTGTTGCTTTTATCGCTGTTTATTGTAGTTGTTCTTTTTGCTGTTTCGCTTGCTGTTGATGTTGTTATTGTTATTATTGCTGTTATCAGGCAAAACTTCTTACATACGCCTCACAATTTTGTTTTTAACGATTTTTGTTGTTGCTTTTTTTTTGTGTTGTTGTGGTTTGTGTTATTTAATTTGTCATTAGCTCCAAGTTTGAGCTATTTTTATTGCTGTACACAAATATAAAATGCGAAATCGATTTGTAAGAACGAAATGTCCTTTTTGATTTTCACGACTGGCCGCAACTTGCCGCACGTTTCGGCCAGCAAAAGGAATGTAAACACGTACAAGACGCTAAACGAGCTTGCCTGCCACACAGACACAAATGCGGACAGAGGCACAAGCACAAATACGAATACGAATACAACAACGGACACGGACACACAATTCACGTAGACTTTTGTATCGGGTTTTGTTTAGCGTGCTTTACGAGCAGCGCCCAAAGCCAGAATCGAAACACGCACGCACATGTACGTTTGAAGTACTGCCGATGTCCTGGCACGGTCCTGTCGCCTGACGCTGAAGTGGTGCTTGAGTTAGACGCCAACGTCAACGTCAACGCTAGCGACAGCAACAACGACAACAAAAACGACAACAACAACAACAACGATGCCGGCAACTGTCACTACCACTTTAGTTCCCTTTTTTGCAACACATGTGTGACAAGTGGTCACAGGTTTCAATTGTTGTTAATGCCGCTGCCGTTGCTCCCGTTGCGGCGGCTGCTGCTGCTGCCGACAATGATTATGTTATTGTTTTCACTGCAGCAACTGCCAGTCGCACCGATGATAATGTTGTTGATGCTTTGGTGCGCTGCCTGTGTGCTTACACTGAAAACTGGACAGCAACTGAATGTTGAATAAATGGCAGCGTGCCAAATCCTTTGCCGACCAAACAACACAAGTTGCGGCGAATTGGCGGCGAGAGCGCGTCGGCGCACTGTAGTTTGGCGCGCAAGGCGAGTTTGAAAACGGCACAGAGTTGCATGCGAGCGTAGGATAATGAAAAGGAGCTAAGAACTCAAAATATTTAAATAGTTGAATTCTTTAAGCAAGCAAAATGCTCACGACATAATATTAATTTGGCATAATATAAAAACAATGGCAAACTACATTAACCATTAGTATATACATCAATCGCGTTTTGATTGACAAAAGACACAGTTAAACTAATACTACTACGCCCTGCGCAACTCTGTATCACCGACACGCTTGACACGCTTATGGCGCCAAAAGCATCCCTTGAGTATCTGAGCAGGCAAAGCCCGACTGAATCTGCCGCATAATCAAGATGCCAAGTTTTTGCCCAAGGCAACCAACGCTACCTTCACATTTACATTTCGATTTCTTTACGGAGACCAGACCCAGTTACTAACGCTACCACCCACTCTGCATGCAGGGCGTCAATATTTGCATTTGTAATAACAATATTTTGATGGCATACCCAAAAAGCGTGCGTAAATCTAAAAAAGATTTGTTATTGCTGCTCGAGCTTGTGTTGTGTTTGTGTCTCGCAATGCAGACGCAAACAACAAATGGGCGGCATGCAGAGGGGCAAAAAAGCATTAGCAACAACGACAACAACAACAACAACATCGGCAACTATATAAGCATATCAACTCATGATGGCAACATGCCGGTGCCACATCGTGTGCTTGGGCGCTCAGTGTCGCTCTGTGAAAGTTATTAAAATTTCATAAAAAACAAAAAAAAACGACATCGCATTTGATTTCTCGATTGTCGCCTGGGCTCTGTGTCGGTGACAGTTGTGTTTGCTGTCTGTGAGTGCGACTAGCGCTCAAATTGAAAATGTGCAGGTCTACTTTTCACGTGCCATGTGTATTTAAATATTTATTCAACAAGCGCACAAAACAAAAAGCTCATAAAGTAAAAAACAGATATATCAACTATCATCTGAACAAGTTTCAAACTTAAGAAAATTAAATACACTGTCAGCCAATTTATTTAGAGATTAATTATTAGCACAGACTTTAATTAATAGACTGCGTAGTGAGGATAAGTTTATAAGCAACAAGTTTGTCTTCAAGCCTTTTAAAGGACAAAGAATAGTTAATATATTAAATAAATATATTAAATAGAGCGTTGTTTAAGCTACATATATGTTAGCACAAATCAGTTACATAGCTTAAATGTCAACCATACATTTAAAAATGTACATCAACATACTTTCCTTCAAAAATAAGTGACTAATTTGCACACAAAGAAACAATCTTATAGACATACAAGGCTGTGTCGACTCAGCTTATAAACCTAATCAATAGTCTACTTTATCAAAATATATTTTCTTAAAAATTTCTTTTTAGCGTTGTATGCAAAGGTTTATGCAGGGTATACAAAATAAATGCTGGGGCATTTGAAATGGCGCTCAGCTTTTGACACCAACGCGTCGATGTCACTGTCACTTGTCATGGCCAAATTGGCGCATCTTATGAGCGATGATTGGCTGCCTGAAATTATGGATCACCATTGTGGGCGGTGCACCTAGCACCTAGAGACATCATCATCTGACTGCGGGCAACTCTGACTCAGGTAGAATGTCAAGTGGGTAGTCAAGTCAAGCGTGCTAAGATTTAATTTCGACTTTGATGAATGAACTTTGATTTTCAGTCGAGTATATTATGACCATTTTTGTGTGGGATTCAAAGATGCACAGTTGTATGAAAATATTTTATGCTGGCGGCAATATGAAATAAGCAGCCAATATAGCCTTTACGGATATAAATACATTAGATTCCTTAATATTAACGAAATAGTAAATACCGAATAAATATTGCATGACTATAAATATATGCATATGCTAAAAATATATATTTTTATAAGAAAATACTTTATTATTGGAATATTTGTATATGCTACAAACCAGTGTGCAGCGTTACGCTAAACACATTTACACGCTTAAATTATTATTAAATTGATGGATGTATTATAATAAGTTACCTATGCGTCATCCTCAAAATGAATATAATTTCTTTGCATGAATATAGAAGTATTTCACGATGTGCCATGCTGCTGGGTTGGGCGAATTTCACGCGTATTTTGCGCACAAATATTTAAGTTTATTTTTGGTACATAATTTTGTTGGCATTTTCAATATAGCAAATTTCACACACAGAGGTACATATACACCTCCACATGCTCGTAAACGCATGGGCTACAATATTATGCTTTATGAGTTTTTAAAATGCCAAAAACTTTGCCCACTTGGCAACTGTAGGGAACTGTAAGGGAGAAGGCTTTTCGATGCTGTATCTGCCGTGGAACAAATTTAATTTTCAGCACCCTATAAAATGCAGCGAACTTTTGACCCGGCCACGATGTAATTTAAAGAATTTAAGCTGCTTTAGAGTGTCACATTGCGCATACGCCACGTCGAAAGTTAGATACGGTCGGAACATTTTTCTTATTGACAAATTACTTTGGCCAAGTGATGTAGCCGAGTCGGGTATCATTGCTATGGTTGCTGGTTAAATTATCTGCCAAATAAAAATCACTCATACGCCGTGTGCGACGTCGGCTTTTGTTGACTGGGCCGTTAGAGAGGTTTGTTGACAAAATTTTCGTAATTTATTAGCCAAGCCGTGGCAGTCATTTAGAAGTTTACAACTGTCGTCGTCAGTAATCAGCTTTACTTTTGTGCTGATAATATTCTGTTAATGTCCTTTGAGCTGGGGCTTGGCCATTTTGGTCTCCAGTTTGGGTTTATTTACTTTTGAGTTGCTGTCTCATGAACTTTGGTGATTACAATCTAAGTGTCGCTTCCCAGAATTGACTCAACCCAGGACCAAATTATAAATAACTTGCTTTAGCATATTTCCAAATTTTTATTTTCATATATTCTTGTTTTGTTAAATTATTTAATTTTTCCAATTTTACTTTAACATTTCATTGTATCTTTAATAATAATATTTCACATAGCTTACGATTCTGGTTTTTGCTGCCAGCTACTTGAGGCTAAATTTATTTTTCGTTTCTGTTGTTTAATTGTAGGCTTTTCACTTGCTTTTTGCATAGAAAACGGCATAGCAATGCACCAAATAACGCAAAACGTTAGCAGAAAAATAAATAACACTCACATTTACATATAGATACACATATAATATAAACATCATTAGACATACAAATTAGTTTAGCTTTTGATTTGCTTACAAAAATATAACAAGTTCTTTGGAGTTTGTTGTTTTTATTCATTTATTATTAAGGAAAATCATAAAATAATGCCTATTATACATTTACAGTGATGCCTATTAATACACGTTATATAGTACACAAAGAGTATTGGCTCTTTATAATTATGTTGCCCTGCATTTTTGGGGCTTTTTTCTTTTTAGGCTGACTAGTATCCAAGTCAACATCAAAATTCGTGTGGCTTTTTAACATGGACATTAAACATGTTAAATGTATGTTTGGTATATGTTTGCTTTTTTCTGTTTAAATTAGAAGCTTCTTGGGTTTCATTTTGTTCAAATAGTTTCCAGTGGTCACAAACACTAAATACAATGGCGAAATGTTTCTCGACTGGTCTAGGTATATTATTTATTTTATTTTCTTTAGATTTCAATAACAAAAGATCCTAATTTTCTTTAAGAACCGTACGAACTGCTTTATCTATAGTCAAACTTCAACTGATATTCATATTTAAATTTTGGGGAAGTCCTGTTTTTGTTTTTCGACACTGTTCAACGTTGAGTTTGGGCCGCAATTGCTGGAATCAAGTTGCTGACTTTGTAAGCAGTACACAAGCCCTCCTCTTACAGGCTACACAGTCAACTTTATTCCAGGAACTGCAACGCAATTTCCATATCTTTAACAATGTAAACGTCAACACACAACACAAACTGCGCACACTATTAAATTTCACATTAAACACTTTTTTCACTGAATTTAACTTTACATGACTTGACTTTAATGAACTAACGATATTGATTTATATAAATAGTACTTGGAACTTGATTAGCTTTATTTAAAGTTCACTAGATTAGTTTTGATTTTGACTGCCACTCGTTAATGCTATCAATTAATGCATTCTATATTTGGTTTAACTATGAATTTTACTATCATCTAAACATAATTTGAGCATTTTTATTGCATGCGATTGTCGTTCATATATAACTTTACTTCTATATATAGTATGTATATTTGGGTTAATTTTCATCAATTTAATTGCAAGCTTGTGTGATACCTATTTATTTATTGTATTCCTAATTTGATTTTTATATAGTTTAGCGTTTTCATATATAGTATATAATTTGTCATTTAGTTAATTGGCACTGTTTAAGTTTTATATTTTATTTTCAAGTATAGTTTTGGTTTGTTCGCTATTGCTTGGTTGCTTCATGTCCTGTTTCCTCAATTAGACGTTTAACTTAATATTATGATTGCCCTTTGAATGATTTAGCAAAGTTGTTAAGAATAGTTTTGCTGGGCATAGAAATGTCTATAACGCTGAACGCTTTACAACCTGAGCTTAATTTAGTTGTAGAATTTATACAAAAACTTTAAATATTTACAAGATGTCATTAAATGTAATTAAAAACAAAAAGAGAAGAAAAAAATAAATAATAAATTATGCATGCACTTTTTACTCTGTTTGCTGTACTCTTATGAAGTCACAGTCAGTAAATAAAAGCTGTATAGAATCGAAAGAGAAAACAAATACAAAAAAAGCATAAACAGACAATGCGCTTATAGAGTGCACTATGTACACGAGTAATTCCGTAATGTTGACTTAAATATGTACAATGTGAATGCAACCAGCATATTAATTTTAAAAATTAATGGAAAATTGTAATTGCATTTGTTCGATTGACGCGACCTTGCCGTTGTCCGAATTGTTGTCGTTGTCATCAGCTTTTCTTAGTCTCTTACACATGACTGGAGGCCGTTGCGGCGGCTGCGTTGTTATTCTTATTCCATTTGTTAATACACTCCATGGGTATTTCGATTTGTATCTCCTGCACATCTTCGGCTGACAGATTGCCCATGCTGGGCCTAGCTGGGGCACCTGGCCTGGCCCCCAATCCGGAGCCACAGGCGCCCGCTGCCAACCGCTGCTGCTGCTGGGCTATGGGCGTTAGCAGCGCCTCATCCCTGTATTATAAATTATCGACCATTTGCGACTGGCGGCGATGCGAGGGCGTGGTCGAGTTCAGATAGCTCTCCGAGTAGACGCTCTTGGCACGCTGATCGTAGCGCAGGCTCGAGCGCCGTATGTCAATGTCAAGGGGCAAGTGGCGATCCTTCCACCAGTTGCAGAACAAGCATAGCAGCGTGTTGCGGAACGCCTCTCGGAAATCTCGGTTGAAGTACGCATAGATGAGCGGATTGAGTGTGGAGTTGAAGTAGCCAATCCAGAAGAGTATCGATACCACAATATCGGGCACCTGACACGGACCGCAGGTCATGGAGAGTGTATACCTGCGAATTAATGAACCAAGCCACATATATAAATTTCAAGTTTTAAAGCCCAACACCTTAAAAAATTCTATACAAAAAACAAGTAAGAGTGCTCTAGTCGAGAGTGCCCGACTAGGATATACCCTGATCCAAGGTCTTACATTCATTGAAGTTATTTATCTGCATTCATACATAGAAACACACACACATATACAAACAAAAGCTGCTGGCTACGCGCGTCATACATTTGCTTTGCTTCTTCTTCTTCCTTTGGCCCCAAACTATGTTACATTGAATCGTTAATAACTTCTTTGTTTTTTGTCTGATCGTAATGAAATTTGTAGGACACAAAGATGGCATATAAATGTGAGACTATGTAAAATCCGAAGGTCATACCTCTAAAAATACGTATTTTTTGATTTCTTGGAGATCGGGGAGGGGTATCAAAAAAGTGAAATGCATTTAACCTTTGAATGCTATTGGAGAGTATATGTACCAAATTTGGTGACTCTACGTCTTAAAACTTTTAAGCTATACCTTAAAAACACTGTTTTTGAAACTTAATTTATCGATAACTTTTGAAAGGATTGAGATATTGAAAAAAAAATGATGAGTTTGTTTAGAGCCGGCAGTGCAGTAACTTAAACTGAAATATAAAATTTCTAGCTTATATGACTTTCAAGTTATGCCCGAAAAACACTTGTCTGAAATCGATATTTATCGATAACCTTTGAACGGGATGAGATATCGAAAAAAAATGATAAACTTGTATTGACCCGGCACTACGAGAACTTATATTTCAAATATGAAGTCTCTAGCTTTTGTAGTCTCTGAGAAACAGGCGTTCATACAGACGGACGGACAGACGGACAGACAGACGGACATGGCTATATCGACTCGGCTATTGATACTGATCAAGAATATATATATTTTTTGGGGTCGGAGATGCTTCCTTATGCCTGTTACATACTTTTGCACAAAACGATTATACCCCTTTTTCCCATTTTTAATGGGATCAGGGTATAACAAGCGCATCATGCCGTGGCGTATGAGCAATATTTAATTATGCATGCGCGACATTTAATAAATTACATTTTCGCCGCATACCCAGCGGGTAGCATCACACTTACCACAGGAAAAATGGCAGCCAGCAGAGTATGAAGGTGCCCATGATGATGCCCAAGGTGCGTGCGGCCTTGTGCTCCCGCTTCATTTTGATTAAATGTTTGTCCTTAGTCGGGGTATGCTCCTGCTCGACCTCATGCAGTGTCAACGTTTTCGACGAGCCCGAGCCACTCAGCGCCTCGCCTGGCAAAAGGACATGATAAATGCGTCAGAATAAACATCAACCTGCAAGCGGCAAGCTGTCCTTTGCCCTTGCTGAATGGTAATTCGAGCTTTGTCTCTCACGCTCACACTTACCCGATGGTTGCATCGATGGGCGATGCATCAGCATTGCATTACCGTGTCGCATCATCAACTGCTTCTCCTGCCGATTGGCTTCCCGGAAAATGGCCAGATAGGTGAAAATCATGATGGTGCAGGGTATCCAGAATGAAATCGAGCTCGAAATGATGGCATAGTACTTGTTCACCACAAACGAGCACTGCTCGGGATTCTCCTTCACAAATATCTTGTGCTCGTCTGTCGTATACCAGCCAATGAATATGGGCAGAAACGAGAGCAGCGCCGGCGATATCCATGTGTTCAAGAGCATAATGCCAACCACGCGTTTCGTCATGCTAATCGGATACTTGAGCGGCTTAACAATCGCATAGTATCTGCAAAAAGGGAGCCATTACAGGGTCACCGTTATTACTGTTTCAAGTAGCTGTCAGTTGCAGCGCCAAGTGAGCAACACACATACAAGCACATAGATTATATTGCTGTGTGCGAGTACTCACCTATCCACAGATATGCAGCATAAATGCAAAATGCTTGCGGTTGAGAAGTACACATCCAAACTGTTCCACAGATCGCACAGAAACGGGCTAAAGTTCCACCTAAAATTGATTTTATTATTCAATTAATTATTTATTCTATTCAAATTAAATAAATGTATAATTTCATATAAAGCATGTAAGTCTAAAGTTAAAAAATGTCCCAAAAAGTATGCTATGAAAAACTGTTGGCTCCTGCTTGTACGATTTCGCAACTATTTTCCGTAAAGTTTCAAGACCCGAAAACTACTAACTGTCTTATCAGCGACTCAGATTTATGCGCTTATCGATTTAATCTTAGTTAGTTTCCACTAGGAGATGACATTGCCCATGAACTGGCACACTTTCCACCCAAGCTACTTCCGTGAAGAGCCTCAAAATGAAAAGCTTTAATACACTGTGAGACACAAAATGCTCTGTGGGGACTACAATGCTGCTGACGCTGCCACAGGCAGACTCACACACACACACACACACACACACACACAAACGAGCGGGTTGCATGAAAAACTCATTAAAACTCGCCCCGACCGCCTCCCAAACAAGTCGACCATCTCGACTAGTCGACCTGTCCTCTCTTTTTGCCGGCGGGCAGAAAAATTTATTATCGGGCGACCAGTTTGGCATCAGTTTGGAAAACTTTTTGACTATTCAGAAAACTGGGTGCGCACGCCTGCAGTAATGCCAGGATCTGAGCATGGTCGTAGGCGTCTTTTCAACGTTTTTTTTTTTTCGCTTTTTTGTTGAATGCTGTCATGAATTGGCGCTTAAGCTGGCCTATATAAAAGGTGCCACCACGACGACGATGGCCATGTTGGCGCCGTGGGCCAGTGTCAATTATGCAACTAGCGACTGTGAAGGTAAAATTGCTAATGAATGCCAAGTGGGCGGCTTTGGTTGGTAACGAGCGCATCGGGCGCACCAACTGCGGCCAATGCCAATTTATATGCGACTCTCGTGGCCAAGTGTCTGGCTAAAGTTTTTGGCCCGGCCCGACCTGCCCTGCCCTGCCCTGGCCCAGCCCCTCTCCTGCCCCTGCCCCTGCCACTGACTGGCTGCAAGTGTGCACATTATGCCCTGCTCTCATCGACGCAACGACGCGTCGTCGCTGGCGATGACATTACAAACATTTCTGCTGTTCTTAGGCGCAAAGCCGAGCTTAAAGCCAAGCCTTAAAGCAGCGCCCGTGCATAATTAACTGTACCAGCTACATATCTGCACTTGGCATCTCATGCACATATCGCATTACAATTGCACACCCGCTCACCAACACAGAGGCAGATGTGTGAAGGATGTGACCATGTCACACTCTGACGGTTTTTGTCCCCCAGAATAGCATTCTGTGTGCTTATTCTCTCCCTTGCAGCCAAATGCCGCTCAACTATGCGAAGGCATTTGTCACTACCTTAAAATATGGAAGATAATCTTTTGTAAAACTAAAATAACCTTTTTACTATGAATGGGAAAATAAATCAAACCAATAAAGATTTAGTCGATCTTATATTTATAGCTGTCGGCTGACTCTTACATTACAATCTTCTTACAATGACCACAAACATTTATTTACTTCGGACAGATTTTAAATAACAAATGCAAATAAAACAGGTTATACAAGTTAAATATTAGGAAATACATATATCTATATTATCTTTACTAATAGTATTACTTTTTGTAGGGTTGGTCATTAACAAATGAATATTTTTCTTGATAGAATTTTTCTAAAGAAATTATGATAGTAAAAGATATTACAATCAAAATGCAACTGTATATTAAATTCGTTGTGGTATTTAGCTTGTGTAACTTTTCTTTTTAGTTTTTGTTCGCTCATTTTAATACTTGAACACAAACGTACGCACATGAGCTCAAAAAGAGAGCGAGATGACTTTGTGTATTTGCATTTGCCACCCAAACACACACACACACATACATACCAGAAACCTACACAAACACCCACACACACATTTAAGCTCATAGGGATATGTACGTGTAGCCGTAGCCCCACCCCCAAGTACGACAGGCAGCATAAATAAATGTTGCTTTCATTTTCAGGGATTTTGGGTTGTTTGTTCGGACTATTCCTCCGGCCCTTCTGCCCCTCCGGCTTTTACTGCTGCCTTGTTGCACCCCTTTCAGTCGACTGGCATTTTGTTGCAGTTGTAATTTTTGTTGCAGCTATAGCTGGCAGCTGCTAAACTTTTGTTGTTGTTCCTTGTAGCTTGTGTTACGTGTGTATGTGTGAATGTGTGCACGTGTGTATGTTTGTATTTTTGTTGTACTTACCGCCCAGTTACTTGCACACTAAAGTTAAATGTCATGGCCATAATAGCGACCATTATATCAGCCATGGCTAAGGAAACTACAAAGTAATTCGTTATAACTCTGCAAAGAGAAAGAGCACAATCAGAAAACGTAAATAAAATGAGATATTACGAATCATGAGAACAACAATAACAGCAGCAATAACGGCAAATAAACAATATGAAAAGAGCTATGTAACGACATGCCTTTAGATGACTAATCAGGATATCGTTCGGACTCGTAATCATACTCGTGCTCGCATATCCGTGTGTTCACCACCGTATATGTGTGAGTGCTTCCTTTGTGTGGTCGGGCGCTGCACAATGTACATATAATGCGTGCCAATGCCCCCAAGGGGCAAGCAGCCACTGTGGTACTGTGGTGCTGCTCAGCAAGGGCCAGCAAATGATTTCAGTAAGCACTGTGTTGTCAGCATGGGACTTAATTGAAAAGCAAGCAAGGAATTGAAATGGAAAATGTGGTTTAGCTATCACTGCATACAAATTGCTCCTTATGAATACTGTATTTATGTATGTATATGTGGCATTCAGGTTTTAATGCATAATGAGCGGAACGTGGAATTTACGCTGCTGCTTAGTAATAGAGCCTATTCAATTGATTCTGTTAGGCACTATCAAAACAATCTAAAAGACACACGAATAAATTACCATGAATATTTATGCACTTCAAGTCATTAAGTGTTTCTCTTAAAGATGTCAGCAACGTTGTTGTTTATCTATTTTATTTCTCTTCTACAACTTCTCTCTCACTTAAATAACTTTCAACGTTTTGAGTCGTTAATTGCAACAAATCGCCTCCATTTTATAAATGCCTCGCCATTATTCAGCCTGTTCTGTCTTCCTCTAACACACTCTCTCTCTCTCTCTCTCTCTCTTTCTCTCTCTCTGTCTATCTCAATCTTAATCTTTCTGTTTCTTATTCGCACGCACTCTACCTATAATCTACGAGGCTACTTACGCCATTAAATTTTCAAAACAAAAAGAAAGAAAATTTCATTTTAGCGCATTTAAACACTTCGGCGGCTGGCGTTGCGAAAAAGGCGGAAACAGTTGCCAAGCATCCTTCAAGTGAAGGCGGCGCCGCCGCTGCCGACGCCCCGTTAATGAGTAGCCTCCATGTAATGGCAAATGGATGCTACATATTGGACGCTACACACTACATATAGAAGCAGTGGCTGCGACTTTGGCTCGTGGCTCATCTTTAGCAGCGTAAAAAGAAAAAAAAAAAAAATGCGAAAATAATTTCAAGCACGGCGGCAAACGTTTTTATTGCGTGGCGTATAGAAAATTGTAAATTTATGCTGTCATAAAAACCATAAGCCCCCTTAATTGCCAAAGTTGCTGGCGAGGGGCTTCTGTTTCTGTTGTGTCACTTCTTTTTTTTGATACCCTGGAAAATGGGTTGAGGCAGGCATAATTATATTGTGCTAATATATAGAAATATCTTTATCTTAATATGTACCTATTACACCTATCTATCTCTCCTACATGTTTAAAATGGTTTGGACTAAGATTGGAATAAGCACAGCTGCCATAGATTAATGTGGATTTTAGTATATGAGCGCAAGTTTGTTATATGATAGTTAGGGTATCTCCTAGTCTAATTATACATATGCCTCTCATACATTTTGTCGACTGCATTGTGTTTTAGTGGAATTTGTATAAGTTTAACTGTCATGCTATTGTATATTACTTTGTCTTTTTTGTTTAGATTGTTTTTTCTTTGTTCTACATTCCATTCTTTATGGCTTTGTTTCAAGGGACGTCGCATTTATGCGTAATATTTGCACCATAGAACAATAGATAGATTTGCCGCTCGTGGCCAACAGCTGGCGATTCATAAGCCGCACGTTGTTTTAGATTTCGTGAAATCTTTTGCGCCGGTCCGGTATTAATTTCGGCCAGAAATTAGATTTATATCTGAAGGAGGCGCATGGCGTTGGATATAACTAGACTAAATGCACGCAGAGGCACCCAGATACAACATCATCTTCACTATCATCATCATCATCATAATCATTATCGTCAGCATGATGAGCATTAGCAGCATTATTAGTTAGGCTCTGGGACTGCCGACACGCAAGTCACTTAAAAAATAAAATGCTGCTCATTAGTAGCAGCAAAAAGAGAAATTAAGAGACGTTCAACCTTAATTATGCCAACCCCTGACTCCTTGTTATTCTTTCTCTTGCTATCTAACAAAGTTTATTTGCTTCATTTTCTTTTGCCTTTTTCACTCGCTTCCTTTGGCCAAGAACATTTAAAGTTTTCATTACTGTGAAAAAATTTGCATTAAGCGGACTTATAAAAAAGAAAAATTAATCTTAGGTGCTGTGGCAAAATCGTGCAACCAACAACTTTTGATTGCAGGCCTGCAAAGCGATGCGACGAAGTTAACTTTGATTATGTGAACCCCTCGGACCCCTGCGTGGGCGGTACCCGAGAGTTTTATGAAGCGCTAAATTGATTTGCCAGCCAGTTATTAAGGCATAACTAAAGATATTAACGAACCGAGGCAAAGCTGACGTTCCACCATTTATCACTAGAAAACTTTTTTATGGTAATGTCTATCTATATAAATGTAGAGCGAAGGACGCCACCTCCGATCCGTGCCGGCAGTTGACAGCGCATCTAACGAGGTCGTCTCGCTGAGATGTTGACAAGTGTCTGTTCTCTCAAATATACGAGTGACTGTGTAGGTAAGTGTGTGTGTGTGTATGTATGGTTGAGTGGCTATATTTATAATTTAGTTGCAAATGGAGAATATGAAGGTTTATTGGCTTGCTGTTGGGGACAAATGATGTTCTAGTTGTCAGTTATTATGTGCACAGCTATGAATAGTCCAAAAAGAAATCGAAACTATAAATAACACTTGAATGCATTCATTGTTTATGCATTTCAACTAATACGGAAAATAATTAAAAAATCTATTTTTGTAATATCAGCAATTACTTTTGGAATGATGTATACAATATAGAATCGCTTTTTCGCATTAATATTTTGGTTACGATTTAAATTATTAAACTGCTTGGCATAGTGATACATAGATAGATAGATTTGTCTAAATATATGCAATGTGGAAATGTTGCACGAATATCAAAGTGATTTTGCTGCTTTCTTGAAGTCAATTTAGAGATGATTATAAATTTGGTTGTCACAATACTAGAAATAAAAAAATCAGCCAATGCCATTAACAATCTTTAGAATGACAAAAACAAACATCGTTTTCCATTTAGTATATATGATAATGTTTTACATTAGGAGTACGAATTAGGGTAGTACGAATGGGATGTAAGCCTGGGTACACGGTCTCCAACTACGGTATCTGCTAGTTGAGCTTCCTTGGCTATGACATTCCTACTTGTTATACATAGTAAAACCAGAAAACGGAAATGTTATTGTAGAATTCTGCGCAAAGTCGAAAATAAAATGCAAATATTTCTGGATGTAGAACACGAATAAAGCAAGAAAAGAGTACCGGGAAGTAGATAGACGCTCAATTATGAGCTAAATAAATAAGGAACGAAGCAGCTACATAAAACACAAGCGAATTCGAAGAAATATCTGCGAGCAAAGCGTGTGCAAAAACAGGATGCGGATACGGATACGGATGCGGATGCAGACATGGAATATAGCTGGCGGACGTGCATGAATTTTATGCAAAGTTGACAAAAATTGAGCATAGGAAAGCGGAATAATTAGAAAGTGTTAAGGCCGCGCCAGGTGCTGTTACCGTTGCTGTTTCAGGTGCGGTATGGGGGATGGGAGTGAGAATGGAAATGGGAGTGTCGCTTTTTGCGCTAATTGGCAATCAAGGCAGCCCCAGGACGCGCCGCAGCTTCAGGAATTTTATGCAATTACAACAAAAACGCAGACAGAGAAAGCAACGCTAATTGCTTTTCACAGATAATTAAAATGTAAGCGCTTAATGTCGGGGACTGCGGGCTGCGGACCGACAATTTACGAACAGATAAGCATATTACGTATACGCACCTTAATTTTCTAACACGCATCACAGAAATAATAACAAGCATATTGCCACAAATGGCCGCTATGATGATGAACAACATGACGAATGCCTTCAGCACCCAGAACACATCGTCGAACCAATCCTCAACGCCGCCCTCCCAATCTCCAGCCTCCAGCTGAGCTCGGCTCTCATTGAGGCTCAACAGCGTGGCATTTAGTTCATGTGTGGCAGGCAGGGGTGTGGCGGTGCCTTGCAGTGGCAGTGCAACGGCGTCAATAACACCGGCTGCAGTGGCTGCCAGCGCGCTCGTTGTGTGCAACAAGGCCGCCGTTGTCAGCGCTGCGGTGGCGCTGATCAGCGTCAGATTGGGGCTGTTACTGCTGTTTGAAGTCGTAGTGGTGCGTTTAGGTGCTGATCGGCGTGCCTGTGGTACCGCCGGCGCCTCTTGCCCTACCTCTGTGCTTTGGCTTCGCCTTTGGCTGCAGCGGCAGAGTCTTTTGCGTATCCTTGTGGCGCTGGTTCTGTGCCGCATTGTGGTTGTTGCCGCTGCTGTTGGCAGCGCGGGCAGCTGGCCAAGCTCCATGCCCAGCATGGCTAGTATTTGGCTTGACTTTCACTCGGGCACAAGCACGGACACGTCCGGATGCTTATTTATTTTTAACACTCGCTTTTGGTTTATGGCAACGACTTGCAACTTTTGGTCTCACTTTGGGTTATTTTTTGGTTTTCTTTGCTTAAGCTTAACTTTTTGAACTTGGCCTCGGTATCGGTCTTGGTATAGGTCTCGGTCTCGGTCTCGGTCTCGGTCTCGGTCTGGGTCTTTGTGTCCAATCTCTTGAACTTGCGCTAATACGCTGGGCAGCCACCGACGACGAGGAGGTGCGCCATTAGGGATTCGCGACACGCGTGGCGCTTGCGACGTTGAAACCAAAACTGAAACGGCCACCGCAACGGAAATTGATTCGCCACCGTGCGACGGAGACGTCAACGTCAACGCCAACGTCCACGTTCACGTCTCTCTTGCCGCTGTCCTTGCCAACGCCAGCCGACGCCCACTCACTTCGTCGGCGTCGCTGCTGCTGCTGCTGTTGTTGTTGTTCTTGCTGTTAATGATAATATTATTATGGAGGCGAAGCGTCGCTGCCGCGGCTGACTTTGCTGGACTTGTTGTCGTTTTAGCTTTGTGGCTTCTGTTTTTATATTTGCTTTTGCTTTTGCTGTTGTTATTGTAGTTGCCTCTCGTTGATTGGTTTTTTTTTCTTGCTTCAAGCGGCTGCGTTTTAATTTTGTTTTACTTTTTTCTTCTTTTTTGGGTTGCTGCGGAGACCGCGTCGCTTGGCTGCTGCTGCTGTTGATGTTGCTGCTGCTGCCACAAAATTTCAGTATTCTTTTAGTTATATTTTTAACATTTCTTGTCTTTAAATTATTTTTAGTATAGTTCGTGCAAGTGGTTTTCACATTTATATTGCACTAACTCAAAATATTTCGACGCGTTTGCTGTTGTGGCATAAAAACGAAATTATTGAGATACAAGAAAAATTGGGAAAATCATAGAAAATCATGCGTTCACTTTTGCTGATTTATTTTTTGTTGTCTTAATTATTATTATTTCTTTGTTATTAGTATCTGAATTTGGTTGTTGTTATATGTATTTATAAGTATAATTTTTAGCTGCCGCTCGCATTTGTATTGATTTTAGTCAATATTTGTTTATTTCCTGACGTAGAAATTTTATTGTTGTTGCTGCGTGTTTCAAATAGTTTTTGTTGTTACTGCTTGAGCTAGTCAATATATATTCAGCAGTCCACATTCTAGAAATATTTTCTCTTTATCATCGTCTCACCCCAGATTATTTGAATAATCACTTTTATATTTCTATAGCATGATCCATCTTCGAAGAGTCAAAACTAATAATGTACTTAACTTTCAATATTAATAACAGGTTGTTTAGCATTCAACAAAATTCTTAAACAAAATTATATATTCTATGCTAACATACTTCTAAGTTTCGAATCTAAAATAGTTAAATACTTTTATATGGGTATATTCCTGCACTAAAGCATTCTAGTCACCCTGTATGGTCCTAATGATTTATATGACAACAGCTGTGCCAAAAATGTCACTCTCTTGATATTGCTCGCTTCAGAACATTTTTTTTTAATATATGTATATATGTAGGTATTTCTTATTTATGTACATGTCTGTATATACAGTTTTTGGGTTTCTTTTGCTTTGCCCCACCCACCACAACTAAGTTGCGGAAAAGTCCTAATGCCATTATTATTATTCTTATATTTTTTTACTCACTGTCGTGCTGTCGTGTCTACTATATCTTTATATATAGCCTATTCTATAGTTATATGCGACTATGTAGATTTGTGTATATTTATATTTATAATTTTTCTGAATTAATTTCCTAGGGATGGATGTTTTATTTTCATGTTCGCACACGCTTTTAGCGCTCGCAACGTGGCCGCCTTTTCGATGTTGTTGCTGTTCGATACTGTTGTTGTCGCACACAAACAATAAATTGGCCACTCGGATTTTGGCGGCCACGAGCTTTAAATTAGACGCCCAGTTGCGTAGGGGTATTTCATTTTGGATTTACTCGTTAGCATGACAGATTTTTAGCACAAGATTTTGACTTGGCTTTTGCGTTTCGATTTTTGTGCTTGAGTTTCATCTCTGAAAATCGAAGTACTGTTAATTAAGGTAACTGTCTGCGAAGGAAGTTGCTTGCAATGAGCAAAAGCATATGGCAAAATGACTTTGCTGTTAATGTTGTTGTTGTTTTTGTTGTTATTTGTGCTGTCGACACGCCCTGGCGCTAGTCCAAATTGAGCAACTGCAAGGAAATGGAAATAGAAAATCAAATAAATATATGAATATATGTATAGATGTATGAATGCTTAAATATAAATATATTATGTATTTGATTCTATACAATTTAAATTGAGTGCGCATAAATATTCGAAAACAGCACGAGAAGCACCATGACAAAAAATTAAGAAAAAAAAATAATGCGATAATAATTTTGTTGAAAAATATGTATTCCCATCTTATAGATGTTTGTCACCGCTCATCAAAGCGCTGCCGCTGAGGCAAAGGCGTTGGCGTCACCGCAGCGTCGGTGCTGCTGCTGCTCGCTTTGAATATTATGTGTGTGTATATAAGTAGTTTTATTAATTTTAAAATTTATAATTTTGTACCCAACGAGCGTCGCGACGCCTGTTGCCTGAAGCAGTGGGTGTTTGATTAATTTTTGTGGCCAAACTAATTTCCATTAATTTAAGTTGAACCGATATAAAAAGAAATGACTTAAAAAAAGAGAAAACATTAAGTATGATTTTCACTTATTATTTAACGTTTCTCAATTGACGAAATGCAGGTAAGCTGTTTTGCTTTTCATTGCTTATGACCGGAAACCCATTGGAGAAGGCCAAAACTGACAAGTGGCGACAGGCCCCAAGCGGAAGAGCCCAACATGGAACCACAAAAATAAACCCCAAAATGCGCTACAGTCAGCTGCCAATTGTTTTGGCATCTGTATCTGTGCATTTGTGTATCTTTCAGATATTTCGTTTGTTTCCATCGTTCAGTCAACGCCTTCAAATACGCAGCTTCCAATGTTAATGTCATGCAAATTATTATTATTTTTATGTATATATACTTTTTGTTTTATATTTAATTTTGCTGTGCACAGTTGAACATTTTGCTGTTGTTGTTATTTTAGCTGTTGACGTGTCCGACGCTTTTGCTCTTGGCATTGTGCGTCCTCGTCGGTTGATGTATCTAGTTTGATGCTGCTACATAGCAGTGCTACTTGAAACTGTTGCCAAATAATGGCGCACATGCCAAGACAAAAACAACAGCAACAGCAACAAACTTGTGGCCCGGATAGCGCAGCATATACGGACCCAGAGCAGCAGCTCTGAGTCAACAGCTGCACTTGGCTAAGTTACTATGCGGCATCAGCAGACGCTGCTAATTAAGCTTAACATACTTTCCAGAGCACTCAGCCACATGCGGCTGCTACTCAGCCACGCCCACATCGGCATACAGACAATCAGCTTTGTGCATGCTCTATCTCGCTTAAACTTTTAATTAATTAACATGCATTTATTTTTATTTGATAAACAAAACTTTTAATTTTACACTAAAACACAGCTCACCCAAAGCCTCATGTTGTTCCCTCCTCATCCCAATGTCGCGCATTCTCATATTTGTGTTCGTATTTTTGTTTATCACCCACGCCACATGAGCATGGTGCTCTACACCTGTGCTCTGAGCTCAGTAAAATTAATTTATTATTTCTTTGAAAAATTTAATTTAGCATAAGAGGGGACCTTAACCAATTTGAGTTTTCAAAAAATAGAATCCTGAAATTTTATTTTTAATTGATTGTGGGTGTCACAATTTTCCCATTTTTAATGGGATCAGGATATAAAAACTGTAGGAAACGTAACTATGAGGTGGTTAATTTGTTAAAATGACTTGTAAGTTGCCAAAACAATGGAAATAAATTACTTTCAATAACTTCCTACTACCATGACTTTGCCAAAGCCTAACCGATTTTCCAGCTCGAAGTAATTTTGCTAATAAATTGTCCTCGACTTTAATTTTAATTACAAGGTTAATGTATGTTTGTTTTCATTGTTATGAGTTTTTGGGAATCATGTTTTTAAAAACTTGAAATATTTTAATTTCATTTTTGTTGGGTATGAGGTTGAACATGAGGTGAACTTTATGATACCTTTTTACCAATATTGAATCGGTACAAGGTATTCAAAAATTCAAAATAACATAACAGAACTAATATTGATGTGTCAGAGGAAATTGGTCGCTAAGTTTTTTTAACACATAAATTGTGGCGCAAAATAAACCAATTTATTTTCATTTATGCCAAATTATGGAATGGGAATATGGAATGTCATCATCACCATTGTGAATGCAATGACACACTTGAACTTTAAATGGATTCCCAGTCCAATTTACGCACGCAGCGTGTAAATAAATCACCCGACTAAAGGCGCTTACAAACTGTTCCATGTCTGTTGTCGTCTCTTCTTATTTTGTGCATTGCCTACAAGTACACACATACATC
Source organism: Drosophila maculinotata (assembly GCA_035045305.1). Classification (NCBI taxonomy): domain Eukaryota; kingdom Metazoa; phylum Arthropoda; class Insecta; order Diptera; family Drosophilidae; genus Drosophila; species Drosophila maculinotata. Next base: position 4,289,044 of record JAWNPD010000329.1, on the reverse strand, counting down.
TATATATACATATATACCACATACATATGTATAAATGTATTTAATTTTCGTTTTCTCGATTGCAAGCGTATGGCTATACACAGAAAAGGCAGCCAGAGCCAGTGAGCTTTTCAATTTCAACTACATAGATAAATATGCCATGCTGCCAACTGTAAACGATTAGGGTAAGAGATTGGGTCGGTGAGGGGTGGCATTGAAAGTGGAGCGTACGCCTAAGGCGTTGAGATTTTATTGGCCGTAAAGTAGGCAGCCATGAAATGGGAGTAACAGCAGCGGGAAGAGCAGTAGCAGAAGCAGAATCAGATGGGGCTAGACGGGGAGCGTCCATTTAAAAGCCATTGTAGCGATACACACAATGAAAACGAAAGCTTGGCTAAACAGATGACAAAAAATACGCGGCGATTGATGCCATTGTGGTGTGCGCAGTGTGAAGGATAAGCCACACAAAACAAATGTCAAAGTCAACACCCAAACCAATGCAGGCACACACACACACACAGATACACAAATAGAGAGAGAGAGAGAAAAAGAGAACGAGAGATAGAGATAGATGGGCACTCACTTAAGCTGCAGCCTGAAAAGCTCGATAAAATAAGCATAGAAAGCAATAAAGAAGGCGCACGTATTGAATATGTGTGTATGTGTATGAAACTATAAGTGTGTGTGTATGAGTCTAGACCTTGTGTTCAGATCGATTGCCTTGGCCACTTAAACTCTTACAAACAGCGGGTATAATGACTATAACGAAAATGTTTAAAACTGCAGAGCTGAGTAAATTAATGTAATTCAAACTTACAAGAAATCTAAAGGCATAATAAAATAAACTCAAATGTATTATTTACATGTGCCATTGAATTATCTAAATTGCCCCATTTAAGTGGCTATCTGATAAATAATTCCGTCAGATCAACTGTCATGTGAATTATCTGTTAAGTATATAAACACAAGAGTACATAAACTTTGCCTATGGTCCTAGGGTTTCCTTGGCATTTCATTAGCTGCTTCTATTGTCATTGTCCCAGCCTTGGAAACTTTGCTGGGCGACTGCTTGAGATTGTAATGGACGTCAAGTAGCGCAACGATTAATGAAAATTGCTTAATCAGCATTATTATCCTACTGGCATTCAATTATTTAGAGAAACCAGAAGAGCTTCAGCTTAGCGATAATATTGTTACTTGTGTTGCTGTTGCTGTTGTTGCTTTTGTTTGGGCTTGTGTTGTTGTGCTTCCAAGTCCAACAATGTCGCCGTTTGTTGGCTTTGTTCTTCTTCGCCAAACGGCAAGCACACAAAAGAGTTGATCCTCCCACGCGTCGTGCTCACACACACAAACACAAAGCACACACTGTTAACTGAAGCTGCTAATTGATTAGAGCAGACTGCGCGGCATCGGAGGACCCTTTGGGAGCGACTTGAGCTCTGGCTGACAATCAGTGAAGTAAAATGAAAGCGCAAACAGTAAAACATCCTAGTCCGCGTCCATGCGGCCTTGCTCCTGCTCATGAGCTGGCAGTGGAAGCGACATCTGTTTCCAGGAAAACGCTGTCACTTGGCCTGCTTCCGTTTGTCATTTTGGCATTTGCTGTTTCTGACAGCAAACTGCCAGAAGTTTAGCGAGCGCATCTCTGATTGACGAACGTACACTTGACTAGCTGCCCAAGAATAGAAGAAGAATTACCCCATACCCCATGCCCCTTTACCCCGTTACCTCATCTGCCCCACGAGATAAGTCAATGTGTTTGTTTGCGTTTGCCAGCACTTGGCACTTTGTCCTTATCATTCCTATGCCATGGTACAAAGCTTAATGAGCGCTTGTCTACCATTGACAGTTGAGCTAAGTGGCTTTGTGTTGCCTTTGGCTTTAATTCATTTGTATCGTTGCAAAGAGAGCATGAAATTGATTTTCTATGTCTTGCCTATACAATTTGCTGGCAACAGCCATTCAAACGTTCTTAAATCTCACTATTTCCGTCACCATAAAATGCAAGAATCTGTCTAAATTCAATGCGAGCTGAGTCATCACTTAATCGATTTTTTGTAATCTCATCCCTCGCAGCTCTCGAAATTGATTAATACTTTGCACAACTTGACAAATTGTAGCTGCCATTAAATGTAGTGTAGCTGAGCTGTCAGTTGAGTTTTATATTGAATACATTTGGAAATATGTATCAGATTTCTAGCAATCCTATACTATCCTCGAACTGTTTTTATTTTGTTATTATTAAAGAATATTTGTAATACAATGCTTCATTAAAACTCTTTATGCATTGTCTCTTTTTAAACTTACAATCTACAACATTATTGTTTCAATACCTCAATCGAAACTGTTAAGTTGAGACAGCTATAACATAATTTCTAAACGCTATTCAAGTCTCTCTTTTAAAACATTTTATGTTCCCCAATCAAAAGGACTTTAATATCATCAATTTGAGACAAGAAATTCTATTGTACAATTTTTATTTTATGGCTGTCAATTGGGTAAGTATCAATTTCGCTAGTTGTAACTCAAGATTGCACTAAAGCTTTGTGCTTCTGAGCTGGATCAAATGAAAATTATAGGGCTTTCAAGTAAACGGCAATTGTCCGGCAAGTGGCGGCCAATCGTAGCCAGTCATAAACTCACTTGAACAACCATTAATCTGGGTAACTTGAACGACTAAAGGGAGCCATACCAGGACAATTTGCAGCGACAGGTGGCCAAGTAAATGGAAGGTAGGTGAAAGTATAAGCAAATCTCTGGAGTGTGTTTGCTTGTAGATATCAGAGAAATTGATGATGCTCGCCCGGGCTGGCTGCTAAAGACCGAAAAATCATTTTTGCACAACAAATTAATAACTCCCGGAGAGAGGATTTTATATTTTACGTATTTTACGTATTCAGTGGCAGTTGCCGGCATCAACGGCTACAGATGCACCAGCTGTGCTTAATGGCACCTGCAGTTGCCAGGGACCGACGAGTTGCGTGATGTCGTGCACGTAACGGCATTCACGACTCGGCTGGCATTTCTTGAAGAGATCTGCAGCAGCAGTTCATGCATATTCATGCAGGCAACCCTCGCTCTGTGTGCTTTGTGATTGAGTGTGGGTGTGTGCGTAACATCCGCTTCCGTCGAGGGCTGTCCAGGTGCTCCTGCAGCGCCCACAGCTCGAGCATTGTGTCTGGGCTTCATAAATATCGCATGGCCCGTTTGAGTTGTGCGCCATTTTTCGAAAATTGAAACAATTTCGATTCGATTTTTGGCCATGCGATGCAAGTTTGCAGTGTCAGACATTGGGAATTTGGTAGCACACATTTGCACTCAGCGCAAATGGCTAAAGTTCGAGGAAGCACTTGAGGTATTCGCTGGGAGCTTTAAAGCATAAATGCATATGACAAGCGCAACTTGACAGCAGGTACAACGAAGCAGTTTGCAGGTGGGTCGCCCTTTGCCTTTTCCACACGTCTTTTGACTTTTGGGGCTGGGGCTGGGGCTGGGGCTGTCAATTTTGTGCAGGCTGCAGCAGTCAGCAGTCAGTTGCCCGGGTCGAGGCTGTTGCCAGTCGTTCTTGTAGTCGACTTTGGGCTTGTAAGTGAAATTAAAACGCAAATATGAAACATCGTTGAGCTGCTTGAAATTCTTGTGCACATCAGGATGTGAATGTCGATGTGATGCCATCAAATTATAAGCCATGGCAAGGAAGGTTGCCGAATAAATGGCCCACAAAAAGTTCATCAACGTGAGGAATTTGAGAACAGGCCAAGGAGTTGCCTAGAATTTGCTCAGCCAAATGTAATGTAATGCAGACCGCCTCGAATTATGGTTGGCATTTTTGCCAATGCGGCTTCAACTAGACCAACAACGAAGAACAATAAGCAAGAACAACAACTGTAATCGTTGTAGATATTGCCAGTTTTAGTATTCTGTTGTATAGAGAGCTCCTACAAAAACAGTAGTCAAAGAAATCTCGAGACACTCATAATCGTCGGCGTAGCGCAATAAAATAAAAGCAGATATCAAATATATTCGTCATCGTAAATATATGTATGTATATATTATAACAGCAATGAATTTTTGTTTTAGACTTTATAATTTATGGCGCGTATTTCGTGAAAGCTGTAGAGCAGCACAAGCACCACTGCGACCACCACGAAAACGAAAACCACCACACACACACACAAAATTTCCACGCTGGCTTTTCACATTCCACGCGTGGCCGACGCGTCGCTCAGTGTTTGATTATTAAAATTTGTGTGCGCTGGCATTTTCATTGCGTTCATTGGGTCGTATTTTGGCTCACTCTGGGTTTTTCTTCTCTCTTTGGCTTTTCGCCGTCCAATTTTTTACATAGCATAAAAATAAAAAACTGCCATCCAAATAGCTAAGCGATGGCGGCCTTGCACGGCTCTCAACCTCATGCTGTTCAAAAACATTGTACAAATGAATTCGGCGAAGCTCCTACGGCTTTCAAGCGCGTTTCAGATTTATATATATTTAACCAAAAGGACATAAATGCCATTTTTATTCCGCATACTGAATTTTACGCACAGCAGGTTACCATTTATTCACATGTTTGATGGAAGCCCAAATTGCATATTCATATTCACGCTGCTGGCACTCAATTGATCACGAATATAAAATGTTGGAATGAGCCCCTGATGGGAAACACAAATTATTTTTAATTATTCTAATATTATTTAGCCTTTGATTACGTTTAAAAACCAAACGGTTGTAGTACAATTCAATCTAAGACTGCTTAATGCTTTATTCATAAAAAATTAAAAACTTATTTACATTTTCTCAGTCAAGAATAACTTTTGAATTGTAAAGTTACTATATGTATCTATTTTGTAACCAAACGTTGAATTTTCAATGGGAAGAATTCCGATACCAAAATAAGTTTTCATCAATGTAAACAAAGCTTTTCCCTGTGCGTCCCTGAATTCGATGCTTTGACATCCTTTGTAAATGGACCGAGCCGGTGCTGTGCACAGTTGAGTGCTTGTAATCACCGAAACCTGTGAATTTTAAGCAGCTTAAAACTGTTGGCCTCAAGAGTCCTAATACCTAGCAGCAGCATGAATAGACTATAAGTGTATGTGTGTGCATAGCACGGGTTATTATGTTAAAGTTGCTTTCGAATTTCAAAAGTTGAGGTCGCCATAGTTGCCTGAAAGCGGATTGGATGAAACTAAACAATAATATAGATTCTTCTAGCTGCATATGGTTGAAATAAGAAAAAGCGTTTTTCTATGCATGATGAGATTTGAGTTTAGCTCACAAATACCATCGGATTACTGGCTTCTAACGCACAGCCGCAAAATTGGTTGTGTATTTTAGATAAAGCAGCTTAAAATAGACAAACATCCAGAATCACAGACCGCCCTTCCCCACCAACCACACCTACCCCAAGTACGCATACATATTTTCAAAGGGGCTAATGAGAATTGACTGAAATTCAATTTAAAAGTTAAGCATGTGAAAACTTTTATGCGTACGTGCATGCCTGTGTATGTGTTTGTGTTGGTGCCAAAGTATGGCCAGATTATATAAACGTTGTATAAAACAAATGGACAGTACATTAAAAGCTTAAACAATTATTTAATAGACATGCCACAAAATTAGTTTAAGGATTTTTTTTAGTGCATGAAGCAGAGTACAATGACGATGGCACAAAGGAACATTCCAATTACAGTAAAACATCAGACAGGCATGAACTGTCACACACACTCACTCACAAACACACACACACACAAAGAGACTTGTAAACGATGTTTGCGGACAAATCATTTTAAAAGTATTCCAACAATATGCAATGCGAAGTGAAGTGAAGCGAGTAAATGTGTGCCCGGAATCAAGGTACAGGAACCAGGATACTAGTTGCACTCTGTATGCTGCAACGTTGCTGCTCACATAAATATAAATAAAGTTAAGCAGAGCGAACTGAGGGTAGATACAATGTGAAATAATGAGAGCCTTATTAGTGTTAGATACCATACCACAAGGAAAGCATAACTGAGAGTGAAAGAAACGGAAATAATTGGAAATACTAAGAAGTGAATGTGAGACGGCAAAAGGTCAAAATAACAGAACAGGATGAAAGAAGCAACCAAAAATAAAAAATCCTTGTCTAAGTTTAACCATTTCCAGAAATGTAAGACCCGAGGAATACAAGATAGTGATGCTAACAAATATCCGTTCTTTACATGCAATTGTATCGCATTGTAGGTGTATATGATGTGGAGGACTTTCATCCAACTTCCCCTATTAAGTACAGTCTCGAACACACACACAGACACACACAAGCTCTGTTCTATTCGATAGAAACATGTCCCTGGGCGCACAGAAAAATGAAAAACACAACAAGAACAACAACAGAAAGGTATCATGTACAACACATCGACAAAAGTGATTTCAAGTGTAGGTTGCCCCAGCCCGCCCTCCACGACTACACCCTAAGGGCACACGCGTGCATCAACCCCACGTTTTTGTTAGCTTTTTTTGGAACGCAATAATGAAATGAAAAGTGAAATAATGCTGCGCTACAAAACATATTCAGCAAATTGAAGCAAATGGATATGGAAATGAAAATGCAACCAGCACAGCACGCTGCCCCTCTTCAGCCCTGCCCCACAGCTCAACCTGATGACTCGCTCATTTCATTTACTGCTGTTTGCCGAAAGTGGCGGCTCATGTGGTTGCTGGCGTTTTGGATATGTGCCAAACGGAAGTCAGACAGGCAAACAACTGCAGCACTAATGCATCTGTGTTTGAGTGTGTGTGTGTGTGTGTGTGTGTGTGTACATGTAGATGTGTGCTTGTGTGTGTAGTGTCAGTTTATATACATGTAACAAAAACGGTTGGCATGGTCACCAAATCGTAGTGATTGATGATTTTCACACAAACTTCTACTAATTGGTAAGTGCTCGGCTTACAGGAGCAACATCAGTAAATTCCAATTAGAGCACAATTGATTATTTCGTCAAATGGCAAACAACAAATACTTGAAAATAAGCCCATTGCAATACCATAAAATACCGTCACATAATCAAGGATGGGTCATAAAACCGGCAGCAAATCAAAAAACTCTGTCGGGTTGGACTGGACTCAATGTGGAAGCTCCACAGCCGCACGAATTGCAATTTAGAGAAATACAGAAAATAAAATGTATGTGGCTTAAGGGAGCAATCAGCATGGCAGCAGCTCTCGCACAAACGCACACATGTGGCAGCGCAGCTTAACAATAAAAAAAAAGAGCAGCCATATTGGAAAACGTATAAACGCTCGCTGGCCGCTGCTACCCGCTACCCGCTACCTACCTCTGCTGCCCGTTGCTCGGTGCTGCCGTCAGCACATTTAAATTCATTTGGTGAAACAATTTCAAAAGGCGAAACGCACAGAGCTCGGAGGAGCATACTGAAGGCAAGTGGATACACGCACATAGAAAATTGTAGCATACTTATGAGCGCCATTTACCTTGCTCCTTGTTATGCCCCAAAACATTTTATTACCCCTCCCCAACGCATACACAATATGTGAATATGTGGCAAGCATATAACGAACTTAGATCAGTGTTTTTTTTTTTTCTTGTTTGCTGGTTTTTTTGCCTGTTGGATGGCTAAAAGTTTTATTACCGCTTCGTTCCATGTTCTGTGCAACGGGCTCGTTATGTGCTTATTCAATTTGGCCGCCATCGTTACTCCTATTTGGCTGCTGTTGCTCTTCTGGCGCCCACTTTGAGCGGCCACTCTGCCGTTTTTTTATGACAACGCTGCATATAACCTTATCAGGCTAAAGGCACGTCTTCCAAATGGACAACGTATGTGTCCGAGTGCTGCAACGGCGTAAGCACAGATGGAATATCTCCTCTTCTCATCTCTTTTTATTTTTTTTTTTGCTGACCTGGCTTGGCTAAAGCCGAAGACTAAAGTGAAGGTAAGTAGCATGGGATTGGATCTTTGTCATGGCCACCCAACATAACATGTCTTTAAGATGCAGACGTGAAACAAAAACATGCATAGCTTTATATTCGTAGATAGTCAAGCGCAAATTCAATGAGTGACTTATTTAGAAGGACAATGACTTTTCCTGTTTCAAAACATTGTTTAACTCATACTTTAAGGTCAAGTCGAGAATAAATTCGTAAATATTTACGCGCCGACTTCCGTAAAGCCACTGTCTCAGTTGCCCCAAATAGCTGTGGCACACGCCTGTCGCATGCCCATCGAGTTTGACAAGCACAAGCAAAGAATTCTGCAATTTCTTCTTTTTCATCCATCAGGTTGTCAGAATTTATCTCAGTTGAGCACAACGATGGTGCTTGCAAATTATCTGCAAAAGTACGACGTCCGCTTTAAAGTCAGAGACAGGATTTTCAGATCGGCATTCATGGTATCTGCAACTGCAGCTCTTAGCTAAAAATCATTTTGGCTTAGAGACAAACAGCTTTAAGTGGGGACAGCAAATCTCATAAGCTTTATGGCAATGTACAGAAAGAATTCAAAACGTAACAGGAAATGAAAGAGCCTTGAAAGCATTTCATGATATAAGTTGATTTTCAGACTTTCTCATTAAGTCAAATGAACAACATGATTGTTGTTAGCCAGTTGTATTTATGAATTAAGTTGTTAGTACGGAACTAAGTTTAATAAAGTATAAATACGAATAAATTTGCTGCATTTAGAACTTTTGATCGATTTGAAAAGCTAAATGTAGTATTTTATCAACTTTATGACAAATAAAAAATCAGGTGCTCCGGGCAAAACCTTAGTAATCCTTCTAGTTTGTATATAAATATATATATATATATGTTTATATATATATATATATATGGCCATATACATATTACATGCATACATGCTGAAATAGGACTTGAATTTAAGCTGAAGTTAGCCGGCAAACTGGCACATTAATTGCACACTTAGAGCACGTTAAGCGGCTTATAATCGATAATCCTCATAAATGTCAGTTAGATGTCGGTGTTGCGGCCGGAGCTGCTCTGGTGGCACTGGGCAACACCTGCAGTGAGCAGACATTGCCTCAGGCCTCATGCAACCACAAGGTAACACTTGACCATGAGGCATATGCACACATGCATATGCACTGATCTAAAAGTGTGTGTGTGTGACTTATTCCACTTGTTCAATGCAATAAACTATATTTGCTGACTGTAATTAATGTTATTTAATTGTCAATCAGATATCAAATGGTGTCAACTGAGAGCTGTATTTCAATTGAAAACAATTTTCAATGCAGGGCCTTACAGACCAAAACGATGTGCACAGCTGATACCAATTAAATTCAACTAGAATAACATAATATGGAATTAAAGTGAACCATTTCGTATTGTTATTCAACTAAACCAAGTGAGTTGCTATACTCTATACAAAGAGAGCAATAAATACGTATCTGTGTGCTTATAAATAAAAGGACAGCAACACTCATAGGTTGCCTTTGTAGGTTGCCAGCAGCCACTTCAAATGTTAATACAACAATAAAATGGTCATGGCTATGCGACGGGCAACAAGATGTTGGCGCGGCGGCTGGCACTTGAGTCAAGTTGCTTGGCAGCATCAGATGCCAAAAAGCATTGCCTACTTTTGTGCGCAAGGTATTTGTGTAAGTGCAGACTTACTTACATCTCTTTCTCTGTCTGTGTCTATGTATGTTTGTGCGCTAAATGTCAGAGTTTATGGGCTGGCAGCGCTTCACACACAGGCACCCACTCAAACACACTCACACGCACCTCCAGCCTGCTGCATATGGATGAAATTTTACGCATCGCTTGTGACTTGAACATATAAAATATTATTCAGTGAAGGGGTGTGCGGGTTTGTGTGTATGTGGGAGCTATTACCATATTTCATGCTCTACATGAGCCTATTTCACTTGTCAGTACCGATTTTCCATGGAATATTCCCTAAAAGGGCGAGGGCGAATTCAAGCTGAACTGACAGACTTACTGACTGACTGACTGACGCATGCAACAAAAACAAGCAACTGATATATCAATAAGCTTGTCGGGCCTTCTGTCAATCAAGGTGTCATTTGCATTTGTTCGCCTGACTGCGGCTAATGGGCAGCATCCATGTGCCCAGGACAACTAACTAATTCCATTGGCTGCGCCAAAATCCCGAAAGGTGAAAAAATACAATTACGTTGTTTATACCAAAATCAAATATGCAATGGCCTGTGGCATCTCCCTTGACAATCGTCGCAGCTCGCTGGTCAAGCCTTGTTTGCATATTATTAAACTTTGAGGCTGATTATCATGCTACGCAACACTAAAACCGGAAAGAGCAGCTTGAACTTGTGGAAAATTCAATTTGCAGTTGAATTTAAAATGATTTGCGCACTGGGAGTTCACAGAATGAAGGATTTTTTCGAATATTAATTAATACTTTAAATTCCATTACCATTAACTTATCAATACTTTTTAATTATCGAGCTCTCATTTGACTGATTACTTATGCAAATCAGACGAGCTGTGAGGCTATGTAACCACTGTGCAATTTTCAATTTCAGCTTATGCAGCAGCAGCAGCCAACTAAAAGTATTTTGAAATCATTCCACATCAACATTTTGCGCACACATTGACACACACACACAGATACTTCAATATGTATGCATCCTTGTATGCGCCAAACCAAACCAGAGACGGCCCATTTGCCTGCTGAGTTGGAACGCTGACGGCCGTAAAGCAGCAAAGTAGATCAAGGCGAGTTTTAGCAACAAACAAAAAACAACAACAACAGAAATCAGAGGTCCAACTTGAACATGGCAAACTTCAGCTTATGCTCAGTGCTGAACGGGTTTGTTGCCCCGCTTGAACCTCAGTATTTATAAGAGGGGCTTAAAAGTTTTTCCCTTTGCCGCTGTCTGAATTGTTTTTGCTTGGTTTTTGTATTTGTTTTTTTTTTGTTTCTCAACTTTGCAGCTACGAAAGGCGAGGCAATTTCGCAGGTTTTATGATACGATCGTTGGGCCTTGGCTGGGCTATTTGAGGGAGTTGCTGTGGGTATAATTTCCTGTATATCAAACGGGGGCTCTGGTTGACAAATATGTGGCGTTTTGGGCTTTTGGAATGCGGTCAGTGTAACACTACAAAATATATTTAGCATTTCAAATAGGCCACCAATGGCGGCAATGTGGCCAAGTTTACAAGCTGCATATATTTTCTTGGCTAAACTTTGGCAATAAATTTTGAGTCTAGGTCTCGCAAAAACTTTTTTGGGTTGCCCATTGTGAGAGCTGGCACAAAAGCCACTTTCGCCCTTTTTTCTGGGGTCGAGCGAATTAACAATGAAATTTAAAGACACTAACTTAAATTTGAAATGACATGCATATTTGTACATACATATTTTGTATAAAAGCTATGTGTTTGCTGTCCTTTCCATTATTTTTTTTTCTTTGTTTATTGTCCCGTTAACGGCAGTTTTCGTGCATAAAGTTTTATTCTCGTTTCGGTTTCGATTTCGATTCTTGTACGTTTCATTTAGCCGGCAGTTGCCACTTTTTGCGCCCCATCAGCCACATAAACTTTCTATCTCTGTCTGTGTTTGTGTGTACGTGTGTGTGTGTGTCTGTTTTTGTGTGTCGCCCATTCGTGTCACTGAACGGTAAATTCAAATTAACATTTAATTTATCGCTGTCACCGTTATGGCTGTCGCCTGTCATGCTATCCTTGCTGCCAGTTTGTTTCTTTGGCAATGTTTTGAATTTATTGAGGAAACCCGTTCGCTGATTTGTACCTTAAGCGTTAACTGTCAGCCTTGCGCTCATATTCGGCAGACGCTAACGACACAAGAAGGACATGCTACGACACAAAATGCTGAGCACTGTAAATTGGGTGACACCTGACAGGTAAAAAAGAGTTTATGTTGCGGTTTCGGTATTTGGGTTGTTTAATTTGTACATTAATGGATTTAACTATTATAAATCAATATATAATTATATTAAAGATATATTACAAAAAAAAACTATTAGTTTTACAATATGTAATTTTCATATTTTTATAACATTTCAGTAAAAATGTTCATTGGCGAAAAAATCTATGGGACATACATATATTTTCTGTCAGTGCACATACAAAATCAGTTATCACACATATTTCCTGACTGAGACTTTAATTGTGAATATCTCTTGCATCACGAGCTCACGGTGCGGCTACGTGACTTTTTTGCTTGTGCCATTTATCAACTGAGCCGCAACTGCAGTAGAAGCCGTTACAGCGCCGCATAGCAAAGTATCTCAGCCTGAGTTATTTAAAACGTATCTAAGGCCTGTTTCACAAAAGTTTTTCATTAAAGTAACAAATTTTAATTTTAATTAGACCCAAACGAGGCTAAGTACAGAGCGCTTGCGATTAAAGCCAACAAACAGGGCCATGAAGCTTTTGAAGCAAACTCACGATGTTGTTGCTGAAAGAGCGGGATGGGAATTTGTACACCAAACATCAAATGCTGCCGAGCACGCCGTGTCGCACATAAAAGTGTGCAGAAGCCGAAACATAAAGCGACAACGTTACGCATTCAGCAACACCTCGTGGCGAGATATTCTCGCTATGTTCATATACATATACATATACATATACATATACATATACATATACATATACATATACATATACATATATATATATATATATATATATGTACATTCAGGTACATTCACATTTTGCAGTTTTACGGTTAGTGTTGCAATTTATGCACAAAAAAATACAGCCCAAACCAACCACACACCCACTCTACCTGGTGCTAGGCTTGGCTTCTCGCTTGTGTGCGTTTTCTTAATGCATGAGAGAGCGAGAGAGAGAGAGAGAGTGAGAGAGATACAGACACATCTGAATTCAATGTTGGTGAAAAGCGTTGCACATTCAATAGTCGCTGCAGTTGTAGCTCGGATTTTCTCAGTACGGCTTTAGAAAATATCTTGTACCTGGGCTATTGCTATCATAGCTGACAAATGAATGTGCTTTGGCTCGGATGCAGACTGGTAAAGCATTTAATAAATAGATTTGAGTAAATTAAAATGCATTTCAATTTAATTTACTCACCATTGTAGTAGGCCAAGAAAATCTAGCCTATGCTTGTAACTTATCTCTAATTAAACGCTCGACAACTCTGTCATTTCGTGAAATATTTTATGTAGTAGCTCAAACAAGATAGCTTAAATGTCACATCCCCTTTAGTTTCTATGGAAATACCTGAAACCTTATGTCACCCGAATTCCTCTGACAAGAAGTTTGCCTAAATATTTTCAGACGAGCGCTTCGCGGTTTTCACTAGCAGCTGGAGTAAAAAGCGCGTGAAATGTGGCGTCAAGCCGCAAGTGACAGACAATCTTCTCGTATTAGATGATCCCAATCGTAACAATGTTCTTGTTGTTTTTGTGGCTGTTGTGGTTGTTGTGAGCTTTTCTAGAGCAGTTAACACTGAAGCTGACGTGAATGGCGTTTTGAGCTGGTGCCAGCCCAGACCGGTGATAAAAAAACATTTAAAAAAACGTGAAAGAAAGGCTACCTTCGGCGCTTCGAAGGTGGTATACCCTTGCAGTTGCTTTTTTTCTATGGACGTTGATGTACTAACGAACAGTACATTCAAGTGGCCCAACGATACCAAGCCAGGGCTTGTTAACGCGCGGACCCATATTATATAATGAAATACTCTTGCTTATAGTACAAAAAGAGAATGACAATGCTACTTTTAAAATTAATTTTCTTAGTTAAATCAATATTTCAGACTTATTGTTCATATGACAGCTATAAGATATAGGTGTCCGATTTTGACCAAATTTAATTATTCTATATAATATCTATATATAATATAATAACACTTGCAATTACTGAGTTTGGTTAAGATAGTTTGAGAAACAAAAAAGTTGTTCATACAACGACTAATTTTTCAACAGATTGTTCCTATGACAGCTATATGCTATAGTAGTTCGATCCGGCTGGTTCTGACGTATTGACTGCGTGCAGCAGAAATAAAAATCTGTTCCAAGTTTCATTAGGAAAGCTTCAAAATTGATCAAGAATATACATACATTATGGGGTCGGAACTGTTTTCTTCTATGCGTTGCAAACTTGTGGCCAAAATTATAATACACTCTGCAAGGGTATAACAAGCGACATGGACGCGTCAGCAGCAGAAAGAATGTGATGGAGAGAAAATTCACATAAAAAATCATCAGCCCGCGAGATCCACCTGCCCATCGCTTGGCCATCGCCTGGCCATCGTTGGCATTCTAAAGCCTCTAACTGAAAGTGCATAGTATCTGCTTTGTTTTACCGTCACTCGACTTGAGTTTGCTTAACTTCTGATTCAGCCCGACAAGCATTATTTATGGGTAGGTGTGTAGCTTAGGCAAACCAACACTAGCGTATTGCTGATTATGAATGCTGTCAGCTCACTGCACTCACTCTCTGGCTTCACTTGCTAAATTTATGGTTAATATATGCAATATTTTTAGCAAGAATACTTGACTTGAATATGCCCTGGAATCAGAACAGATATATGATGTTGATATCAAAGTTTTGGTCTGTTGATTGTTAATCATTTCTTTTTGATTTAGAAAGGGGAAATAACAATAGTGTAAAACAGAAGCGCTGGTGAGTAGAAAAATCACAGTACTGAATACACACTGGCCTATAAAATTATAAACTCGGAAATAAAGTTTAGCGTTATCTGTGGCTATCACTATCTCGTATAGCTTTTAAATCACTGTGAAATAAAGGTGCAAAGCCTTGCTATAAATGTTTTACACATTTGCATAGCTACTGGGTATAAATATTGCAAATAATTAGTTCACCAACAGCAGCAGCAGTAGATGTAACAGCCGCTGCAGCAGGCACCAATAACAAACAATTTATCATCGCAAAATTTCGCGACACAATTTTCGCACGCTGCGGTGCCCGGGAAGCGGTCAACCGGTCAAAACTGTCAAATTTGATGTTGCCCAGCATCGCTGCAAATTGCAGTCGCCCTGAAATGTGTGGGCATTAATTAAACAACCACAAAACGCTTGTTCGATAATTTAATGTGTCAAAATAGTCCATGGTGATGGAGAAAGATAAGCAAACATTTTATCGAAAATATAATTATACATAATTAAAATGTTAATGAAAATGTGTATTCAGTCAGATGAATATTTTGTTTTTTATAGCTGAGAGATCCATTTGAAACTAACTAGAGGGGGATTACCAGGTTAGCTATACCCTATACAAAGCCTGTTCATTTCACTTTTTTAGTAATCTTTGATATACATAATTGGTTTATATCGTGTGAGATGATGAGTAATATATTTATATTAAGAAAAGCCCTTCAGACCTGAATGAAGGGAAACTTTCAGTCGAGCCCTCTCGTCAAAATCATTCTTACATGTGTCGTAGCATTTTAAATTTAAATATCCTACAAATTATATGTTACACATTGTAAAAAGACTTTTTAAGAGCCGCACAACGTTCTGAACTATTTTTAAAAATGTTTCTAAATATGTAATTTGGCATTTTTACGCGCCTGCGGTCATCAGATTGTCAGTGCGTCAAATTGTGTGCGGTTTTTAATTTTGGCTATCTCTTAAATCATATCTGTGCTCACATCCGAAACGTTTTTGAGTCTGGCATTATTATTTATTGATTTTAGTTTTCAGCGCATTTGCTATAAAGGCCACATTGCGTACATATCGTACATATTTGCTCGTTTTACATATGTACACATACAATATACACTTGTTAATTACAGAAATTGTATCAGCCAAAGGCGGAAAATTGATTAGCGGGGCTGAGCAGCAGCCTCGCTTGAATACAGACAGCTAAACCATTGACCTTTTCCGAACTTTATGGACATATTGCGGTTGGCCAAAATTCACTGAAATGTTTACCTAATGAAATTGCAGTTTTTGTTTTAGAACTGATTGCATCTCGATGTTTACTTTGTCGGACTCCCATAATTTCCTGTATCATTTTGATAGACAGACCATGCCAGACCATGTTGGCCTATATTCAGAAAGTTCATGTTTTTACATACTGGGTTTGTTTACAATTTATTTTTGCTAGTGGTTTGAATGTTTGCGCCAATTAGCTGATATATGTTTTTGTTTTTGACACTAATTCAATTGGTTTACATCGATTTATATCGAGTGCTGACACGGCCAATAAAAATACATATTAATAACTAAAGCTAATTAAGTTGAGACTGTGAAGAATGCCAATGGCATTTATTTTGATTCGTTTATTTCAATTTCAATATTAATATTAAATGCGCCTAATTAATGTTCCGCATTCGGACCCATTTATTTAACTGATTGCAGTTAACGTGCAGAAAATTACAAATAAGGCGTGGCATAATTCAATATTCATTTTGCAATTTGCAGCTTTTGTCTATCAAACTAATTGGCGCATCAGCGATGTTCGATACGGCTACATGCAACTTTAATTTGATTACCCCAAACGAAAACACACAGACATAATGTGTGGCACAACGCGAGAGCTTGGGGTCTGTGCAGTGAGTATCTGTGGTGGGTGTCGGTTCAGTGGGCACCCACAAGCTGTCAGCTGGCGGGCAAAACATTTATGACTAGTCAGATGTATACAAATTTCATAATTTACATTCGCACTCATTTTCCCATTCATTAGCCTATGGGCTCGGGCCAGATTCTTAATGAGTTTTTCGTGTCAAGGGTTGACAACAGCAGCTGGTGTGTCATACATGCGGATAGTAAAAACCTTAAGAAATGAATTGAAGCTCAAAATTACGGTGGTTCGAATCTCATTTCTAAGAAGCCTCAACTACTTCGACTATTTCTATCTGACCAAAATTATTTTGGAATTCCCTTACATACAATTTATTTAATGTAGTACACATGTCAATGTGAATCTAAACTAAACTGTAAATGAAGCGTTGTGCATCTGGCGTAGGCTTGTTTTATTATTTAATTTTGTACCAGACTTATATATGGAGAATATATATAAACATGTAAACTATTTGAATTTAGACTGATTAAGTTATTCCAAAACTGTATTTACATTTCAACTTAAAGTCGTGTTGAAGAATTTGTAAAATATATTTCCAATACTTACAGATCCTGTGTGGCACTTGAAAAGCATTAAACGTAATTGAAAAATTTAATACATATATTTTTTATTGAGCGTAATTTGAGAACGAGAGCAAACAGTATAACAAAACCAATCAGCATCAACAGATGATGGAGAAGCCCCTTTAAAAGCTCGTAAGCTGTCAATTGAAGCCGTGTGGCTTGATGCTGTTGACTGTGAAAATTTGCCACGCTGATGATTAGTTGCATTTAATGGCCACAATAAATTTGTGAATTTCGCGCTAGCTTTAAAAGCCAGTTGCCATGTCAGCAAAGACAGCATTGTGAAAAAAAAATAAAAAAAAAAACAAAAACAAAAGCATCCGCAAAATGAGAATCCCTTGAAATAGTAGACTACGGCAGACAATGCTTTTCAGTTGTAGTTGCAGTCACAGTCACACCAGCTGACGCCAAATTACGAAAAGTGTTACTAAAAAGCAGTAACAGAAAAGAAAAAAAAATAATAATGGCAACAACAGTGTTAATACAAATTACATTTCACTCTGAATGCGCTACGTGCTTTGTATGCTAATTGCATTGCAAGTATTATGAGCGAGGAAAAAATTACGCTACAAACAATTAAGAAAGCAGTCATCAGTCATTGCCTTGCCGGATGATAAAGCTGCCCCCAACACAAAATCATGTGTAAGTACCTATAAAAAAAAACATACACACACACAGAGACACAGCGATACAAACGGTCGTAGATTGTCTGTGGGAACCCAAACAAAAAATCCGTTCGCATTTCATATAAATCAGTGCTCAATGTCAGCAAATGTACTATTTCTAATTAGAACCGGAGACATAAAAATCACTGCAACTGCCAAGAGCAGCGGCTGTCAGTTTTCTGGCCGGCTCAAAAGTTTCTCATGACATCGACGCTGGCTAGGGGTTGGCCGGTTTGCGGCAACTAAATTGATTGGCTGACTGAGCGACGATTATCGTGTCGTGATGCTGTGCTATCTCTCTGCACATATCTCTCACTCTCGCATAGGCTGAGCAGCGCTTTACTGTACGTGGCACGTGGGCGCATTGAAATAAGCTGGCTCTAGCCAGTCTGTGGCTGGAGTCAAATTTGCATGAGCAACAACAAAAGCGACCGCAACAACAAATTGGGCACTAAATGATGCACAATCACCAGTCAAATGCGCACACACAAACACACACACACTCACACACACAGAGAGAGCATGGGTTGCGGCGTTGCTTATACGCCACATTGCACACGCCAGTGGGCTGTTTGGTGCAGCATCAATATCCGCGTCAGAATCAGATTTGAACGGCAATCGTTGCTCATATATGCGGCAAACTCTTGCCTGAAGGTGCAATCAATTCTTCACAGCACTCTGAGCGCCGCTTATCGCGTTAACAAAACGGCAGTGCACAGTTCAATATACATACATACATACATACATACATATATATGAGGCAACAGATTGACGTCGTTGTTATTGTTTTTGTTGCCAAAATGACGTAAAACCGATATAAAAATACGTTTTTGGTTAATTGAAAGAACAATAATGCGGCAAGACAGCAACTGAGGAAGCTTTTTATATTTTGGGGCCATGAACTTGAGCTACACAAAATTAAATGAAAACACTTTAACAAGCGCAACGGACAACGGGCAACAACAAACCGAGCAATTAAAAGAAATCAAATAAAAATACCAAACGTAAGTGAACGCTGCTGAGTATTTTTAGTGCAGCGTCGACTGCGTCGCAAACGTCGCAAACGCGTCGCGACGGCGGCCCCTTTTAGCATTTTCATGTGCACTTTGAATTAAATAAATCATTGAAATGTTGTTCGCTCTTGGGCCACGCCACGGTGACTGAAGAATGCGCTGCAATTTAATATTACTGGCTAAGAGTATCCCGAAGAAAGTGAAAAGGTATTTAAAAATAATGAGAGACAGCATGCGGAAAACAGATATAGATCGACAAAGAAGATATAAATTGTATAAGCTAATGTAACACGAAAATAATCATTCAATATTGTGTAGCTGAATAAAAAATGTTAAAATTAACATGAAAATTGGTTTGGTAAGTTATTTATATAAATGTATTTCAAGAAAACGGGAGGAGATAACATATATGTAAGAAGTAATCTAGATATGCAAAAAATTTAATATCTGAACTAACAACACCTTAAAGCTTAAACACATGGAAATTGTAATGTTGAAGTGTATTAATATAGAGAAAATAATTTGCCGAATCTTCTTATACATTTTCACATCCAATTCTCACACAGTTCCGGCGCTGACTGACATCGGCGAAGATAGCTACCTGCACTTATTACATATGCATATATACAAATTTCCACAGCACAATTCGCTGTTATAAGCGAAGCGTCAGTGTGAACTAAAACTTAGTAGTTTACGAATGATCCCGCACCAGAAAAAACGTGATAAACTCTGCATCTCAATTACACGACTACAGAGAAGAACCCCAGTCAGTAGTGCACTGATGATAGTGAAGATGATGCTGTAGCATCTCAACACCCCCGCACCAACTACCCCGCACCAACCACCCCGCATAATAACTAAACTAGCAAACAAAACGCACTCGCACTTTGCATACCAAACGATACCAACTTAATATATAATTGTTTATAAAACGAACACAAAAGAATTATTATACTATATATGTATATATGTATATGCGATGAGTGAATAAGAATGTATATCTATGTGTGTGTGTGTGTGTGTGTGTGTGTGTGTGTGTATGCTCATACTTATATATGTATATGAGCACTGCTCGTATACAGACTGGCATCTATGAATTTCAATTACGGTACGTGCTCATATGTGGCTCGCGTTCGACGGACCGCACGTAGTCGCAGTCGCAGTCGCAGTGGCAGTCGCAGTGGCAGTCGCAGTCGCAGTCGTAGTCACAGTCGCTGCCGCTGTCTTTGTCGCTAATGCCGTCAATGTCTGCTGATTACACATGCACTTATAAATAGAGCGGCTCTGCAATTCAAGCTGCGGCTCCTATGCTTTAGTCATAATAAGCTGACCCGCAGCCAGCAATTGCGGCGCTTTTGTGAATGAATGCGACTGAGTTCGCCAGCCAGCCAGTGGCTGGGGGAGATACCGGGCGCTATGGTTGCTGTTGTTGTATTTGTTCGAGTCGGGTTATTAAAAAATCATAAAAGCAAATCATCAGGCAAATGTTTCAGCTTTTGGCTTAAGAGGCGTATGATTAATTTCATTGATTGCACAGCAATTACGTACAACAAACCAACAGCGCAGACAACTGCTCATGTGTGCTTCAAATGATTTCAATTTTACATTTTTATTTTTATTTGTTTTTTATTTTGACAGTTCATAAATGCCGCTCAGATGGCAGCAAATATTTTTGTATAAAAATGTCTGGTTAAAGGGCGCTGCAAATGACTCATGTGGCACGGCAATTAAAATAAAATTAATTGATGAAAATTCCATCACGTCTTAATTGCATTTGCAGCCAGTCAAACGGAAAGCAACACAAACACGGAGGCTGCGGCCATCGCAGTTGCACTTGATGCAAAACGCTGCCCATGCATCGCTCAGATAGCAGCAACACCACCAACCGCTACCCGTTCCGATCTAAGCATACGAAATGATAGTGTAGCCAGAGCTCAATGCGCAAATATTTCTCATCAACAGTTTTTCATACGCCATCCGAGTGGGTAAAGCAAGGTTGACATATACAAATGCCAAGAGTATTATCGTCGATTAAGTAACTGTAAAGTATTCAGTATTATTCTGTTAAAACAATAAGTATCATTATTTAATATAAGCCTTAAATAAACATGCATTGATTTGTTGAAGTTAATTTAGCTAACCCCGGTTGGGTTTTCCGGGTCTTAGATAATGTTGATTCTAGCGATTGCTATTTATAAGTTACGCTGATACTTTGTTAGCTTAACCCACAGTTTCACAGACCAAAGTACGCTTAATCAATTATAATCTTTCTTGTTTTAATGTGTACATATCAAAATAGAATTGAGATTATAATACATGGTCTCACCAATATAAGCATATATCATAATAATTAATTAAATTTTAATCTTAATTGACTGCATATTAAAAAATATTCTCAGCTTGTTTGAGTATTAGCTTAAATACAGCAAGCAAACCAAAAGAAATATTTATTTATTTTATAATATTTAATTGTATGTTTAGAGTATTTGTAAGTCGATATATACAAACAAAACACATCTCAAATTTTATTTTATTAACATTATCATTTTTATTATGCAGAGTCAATTGAAAACTGTTTGCGTTTTATCCAAATGAACTTGTAATGATGAGAGAGGCGAAAACTAGTTTAATTATGATGTGAGTAAAAATAAATAAATAATTTCAATTACTGGTCAAGTTGTGATGTGTTTGCGTATACGAAGTACGTGTAGCATGCGACCAAATAATGTGATACTTGATCTAAGCTATTTGAAGTGCACACGGGGCATTTGAGTTCCACTTAGGCGCACCTAAGTACTCTGTGTACCACTACAAATGACAGGGCCCATAAATTTAATGCTTCCTTCTGATGCTGCCACTGTCAATTAAATGTAATATGTTGTAGTCGTAAAACGTCAAACTGTTTTGTTTGTCGCACCATAAAGAGCGACATCCACAACTGCAATCCCAATTACGGCAGATAACTATACGAAATATGGGAGTGGAATTGTCGTATTATGTTCGCATTACAAAGCGCACACAAATTTACAATCGATTGCCGAAACACTTGGCTAGCTCGCCAAAAATGCCACCAAATACACATAAACAAACAAACAAGTAGCCCGCGCCGCGTTACCTTGTCTTTCTCCGAATCCATTCAAAATTCGATTCAACCATTAATGGGCCCATTGAATAGATAATTGGCCATAAAGCTAGTCTATAAAGCGACTGCGGCTGGTCCGGCATATTAAATTATTGTTTGCCACTGCTGTTACCGATGTCATATTTGTGTCTGTGGCTATTTTAGCAGCAGTTGTCTAACAGGCAAAACACTCGCCACACACTCGTACAAACTTCATAAATGCTAATAATTACTTGTGTACAGGCATTTTGGCATCAATTGCGGCTTAATGAAAACAAATAAATACGATTCGGCTTAGGCATGAATGAAGCCCAAGCCAGGCAAGATAAACGTGAAGCCAACAATGTTTCAAGCATGTGAATGAATACGCAATTGAGGATGCGCATTTTGGTGTGACTAAGAGTTACACTAGCTATTCACTTGTACTAATATACTAAATAAATTATCTGTTCATAAACTTTAAATATTAAATTTTGACACAACAATTATATTGAAAATGGTTTTGTGTGTTATTTTTCTGCCAGTTGTACAAGTTTATTATACTCTATTTATATTCATATCATGATTACAGGGTATAAAAAGTGAGAGAATAAGCATTAAATAGCAATGAATCAGAGGTAATTCCAAAACGAGAGGGAACAGTTTCCAAATCGGACTTTGTAAATAAAATTACTGGAATTAAAATGTTGTATTTACAATCAGGTGTGATTGCTGATGAATCTAATACATGATTTCCTGATACGCGATTTTACACTTTTAACGGTGTTCAAATACTTAACATGACATGACAATGAATGTATTAAATATCTTTGATCAAAATTCTCTCCTGAATGCGTTCAGTGCTTCCAATCGAATTGTAAGAATTGTCTACTCAACCTGTGAAACGTTCAACAATTCTATATGGAATGGTAAAAATACAAGTTGCTGCCCTTCAATTTTCTTGACCCGCTATACACACAAAAAATGTAAGACCTTTGAGTATAATGACCTAAGTATAATGAAATGTGAATAATTATTTGAAGGCCATTCAAGATGAGTCCACAGTAAAATGCAATGTGAACATGACGTTTGCATTAAATTCAATTAATTTGATTTGTGTAGTGTTTGGCTGATGCAACTACTGCTGTGCAAAGTCAATTAAGAATTTAGTGTAACTGACGAGCAATTGTATTTGTATTTGTTCGTTCTGTGCAATAGGCAACAAATTACAATTATTAGAGCTTCTCAGTTGGCTTGTTGAACTTCGACAGCGAACTCTATTACAATTGCTAATGCTGCTGGCAACAGCAGATCTTTAAATAAAATATGAATCAGGTTAGAGAAACATGGCGCTACAACTCAAATTGTAAGCTAGTCGAGTAACTGCCCGACCACGCCCCCACTGCCTCCTTTGCAGGCTGCGGTTGCATGGCAAACCAATTAAAAGTTGAGCGATTTTCCTTAGCTGCAGATAGGATTCATTAAAGTTTTTTAATTCATTTGTATTACTGGCCTCTGCTGCAGCTTTGGCTTTAAATTGTAATTCATATTTCTGTGCCCCTCTGTGGCACTGGGCGATTTGTTTGTTTCTTTTCCAGTTGCTTTTTTAATTTTTGTTAGCTTAATACTTGAGTACGCTTCGGTAGGCAAGCTTTTAATTTAAATGCTGCAGAGCAGTGAGAGTAAAAATAAGAAAATTTACTTTATGCTTAAAACTGTTAGCAGTGTTTAGCGTGCCTTCAATTAACTTATTTAATTTCCGTGCTCCGCTGAGCCGTGCATCGCACAGAGCATAGCCGCAATTCTATTACGCATACGCACAGTGTGCCAAACTGTGAAATCTGTCAATCTGCCTTTAATCTGGCTTTGGCAGAAGTCACTTTGCTAACTTTGTGCTTTTCTGTTTGCTTTTCTGTTTGCTTTTCATTTCCAAATCCTTTGCTGCAAAGTGTTTTCAACTTGGCTTTTATATTATACTTTGCTGCTGATTCAGTTGTCGTGTTTTCCATTTTTTTATCGACAGGCCGAAGGCAACTCAAATGAATCTAACAAAGAAAGCGCATTTTATTCTCAATGCTCAGGTGCTAAACTCACTCAGATATTTTTTGTTTCACACTTGCCACGCCCTTTCGTAGCCTTGGCACCCAAAAAACCCGATTCGGCAGAGGACTTTTTAGCCGCTTGGCAGCATTTCTCATTTGCATACTTTTTCAACTATTTTACACTTTTTTTTTGCAACTCCTGTTTATGTCCCGCTGAGTGCTCCCAGCCTGCATTTTTTGAATGGGACTCGTAAAAAGGGTTAAATGCCTCGCTCCAAAAGACTTTCAGCATAAGCGAGAGATATTGGCAACGGTTTAGTGAAAGCATTGCCACCTTTTATTCAAGTCGACTCTCAAAAAAACGTTACGAATTGGGCAGCATTGAGCGTCGTCTGGTCGGCCTCTGCCGCCCCACTTATCTTATTATATACAATGCCAAAAGCCAATCTGGGACAGTCAAACCACAACAAAGAAATGACTTCGACGAGCGACCAAGGCAACCGCACCTAATGATACACTTCTATCTGAGTAGTATCTGTTACTATAATATTTAAAAATTAAGTAGTTTTTTTACTTAGTGGCTAATAAAGCCGCAAATCTGTAAAGTATTCGTCAAGGTATACACACTTGTACAAATACAATAATTTACATATTCTATTTATGTATATACTATATACACATGTAGATATGAGTATGCTCTAGCAAACACATACATAACCAATCTACAGACGCACCCAATGTAAGTAAACAATACATAATTATTTCTTGAATAACTTCTGTGCTTCTTATCCGATCATTTTGAATATTCGCATCAATATTTGTGTATCTAATATCAAGGTTGTTGGCTTTAATTGATATTCAAAACTTGAAACACAAACTTGATCTGCGTTTAGTATTTAAAAGTCAAAGTATAAAACTATAAAGGTTTCGATTATGTTTAAAAAAAAGACCGACGAATAGCAAAAACAAAATGTCTGTTCAACTTAACTCTTTAAAATAATGTTTGATTATATATCATACCATTTTGGTGGCTCTAAATAATCGCAAATGCCCAATATACAGAGTATCTTCAAGTCAATAGCTATCCGCTTTTATTTGTTTAATTTTGATGAGCTTTTAATATTTTGATCACTTTTATTACATTCCAATTGAATGACAACGTTTTGTGAGCTGTAGGTTGCATGATTATTAATAAATTAATACTTAATGCATATTTGCTACAATTAATTAATTAAGCTGCCGATTCAAGGCAGATATGAATGCAATTTAAATTCCAGTTAGAACAATTTGTGCATTTATCAAATTATAAACCCAATATATGTATGTAAATTACAACTTATTTTAATTATCACAATTGTTTTTAGCTTGAGTGAAAACTGAGCATTTAATACAAACAAATTATTTAAATTAAATTGTAAAACTTGAGAGCAAACTGCGAAAACCACGAAAACACTCTAAATAAATATTTAATCGATTATAGTCATGCAGTGCCTTTAGTCTTGCATTCGCCTTTCTATAAGCCAAATCAATGAAAGTTTTTCTAAGCAAATGTTGTAAGAGCCTGGCCCTGACATCCACTTGAATTGCTGCCTCGTCCGCCTTCAACATGTGTCAAAGTGTTCGCTTCAATGAGCTTTAAATATTTGATTTGTTTTTCACATACAAGTAGTCACACACACATATACACACATGTATGCAATATGTGTGTGTGTGTGTGTGTGTGCTGATGATGTGTGCGCAAGTTTTGTCTCTTTTTAGTTGGTGGGTCGGGGGAGACTTTATTTCTATTCGGTTTTGTGGTTGCCTGCTGTGTAATCTGAAACAGCACCACAAGTATACACAGATACATACTCATACACATACACATACACATGCACATACATATACATAAGCATACATCTAGCTAAGCTTGGGCTGCGGTTTTGTCTATCACATAATTGTCATTGACAAGTTTGGAAAATGCTGTAACAGAAATTGTGGGCAAATTTCTCACACACTTTGCAAACGGACGCAGGACAGCAGCTGAATTGTAGGTGTGGCTCTTGTTTATATGCTGTGCAGCTAAAAGCTGGGCAGCCAGACAGCCGGACAGACAGACAGACAGGCAGACAGACAGACAGTCAGGCAGCCGGGCTGACAGGCAATTAAAAATATTAGACAAGTGGGCTTCGAAAAGAGCAGCGCTGAAGCGGGCCAATAAATCAGCGCAGGCCGACAAGACAAGGACATCAAATGGACGGCACAATTGGCTGCGGGCAATACAAAAGTGTGAAATAAATATTAAAGCATAGCATGCGGCAAGTAGCAAAGTAAAGAGGAACGAAACAGCGGTATATGAATTTCAATTAGAATTCTATTTTTTACGTTTTGCTTTTGCTTTTGCTCGCTCTCTCTCTTGCTCTCACTGTCTCTCTCTTTCTTATTGCTTGCAGCTTTTCTAATCAAGCAAACAAACGGGCGGAGGGGCAGCAGCATTTTCTTCAGCTGTTGGTATTTAGAAGTTGCGCAAAGGCTGAGCATTTCCCAGTGCTGCCAGAGCCAAAACGCCCGGGGGCCATGAAATCAAGTGGAAGGAAAATCGTCCGTCCTGCCGCTGTATTTTCAAGCTCAAGCTCATTTGTTCTACAACGCCCGTTTCAGCTTGCGGTTTTTGTCGACAATTTTCTGCCTTACTACACATTCGATAGCTGGCTTTGACAACAACAACAACACCAACAGCAACAACAACCAGAACCAGAACGACAGCAGCAGCATCCTCGGCTGCGTTTTGTGTCTACGGCGGCATCGCTTTGAAAGCGTACTCGTAAATTACATTGGAAATTCCTGGGCCATTGATGTTGATTGAGCAAGAAATTGCCGACAACGCCCGGGCAGACGCATTCCCATTCTCCAGGCATCCCATCAATGGCTTCTGCGCTTGCCGTGCGTGCATTTTAAAGCGATGTTCAACACTTGTCGCCTCTGCAGTTCGAGGCGTGTGTGGGCGTTGAGCGGTTTTGTGGTTAGGTTCCGTTTTAACTTGAATTTCCTATACATGCCGCGAGCTATCAATGCGGCTCACACCTCTATAAAGTGTAGGCAACTCCGCCCCATCGCCCTTTCATTGCTCGCGGCGACTCAAAGTATCATAATTAATGAGAACGCCCTGCGGCCTGGCCTGTTTGCATGGTGGCGGGTGGGCGGTTGTTCGAGTGGGCGTCGCGCTGCGTGTTCGTAATCTCATTTAAATTGCATATGCAATAAAAGTTAGCCAGCTTCAATGGCGGAGAAAATTTCACAAAATGCAAATTGTTTTGCTAAAAAATCAATGGCATTTTTACCGCTTACTTTTTTAAAATATATGACTCAGTAATACATTTTATGAACCAATTTTACGATTAATTATAAGAACGTATGTACCGAATTTTCATAGTTGTGTATGTTATATATTTTAATATTATTTTCGTTCAGTTCAGTTGGATTCGACCAAACAGAAATTGATAAAAGGTTTAATATATAAGTCCAATTTCTTTTAAAATTAAATCAATTTCTTAACAAATTTTTTAACGTTAAACCAAATAAAAACAAGTAAGAGTGCTCTAGTCGAGAGTGCCCAACTAGGAGATACCCTGATCCAAGCTCTTACATTCATTGAAGAATTCACATATACAAACAAAAGCTGCTTGCTACGCGCGTTATACATTTGCTTTGATTCTTCTTTTTCCTTTGGCTTTAAACTATGGTATATTGAATCGTGAATAACTTCTTTGTTTATTGTCTGATCAAAAAATTTGTAGGACACAAAACTGGCATATAAATGTGCAACTTTGTAAAATCCGAAGGTCATACCTTCAAAATTACGTATTTTTCAATTTCTGTGAGATTGGAGAGGGGTATCCAAATAGTGAAATGTATTTTACCTTTGTATGCTATAGGAGAAAATATGTACTAAATTTGGTGATTCTACACCCTATTACTTTTAAGCTATACCTTAAGAACACTGTTCTGGAATCTTAATTTATCGATAACTTTTGAAAGGATTGAGATATCGAACAAAAAATGATAAGTTTGTATCGAGCCGGCAGTACAGTAACTTAAACTTAAATATAAAGTCGCTAGCTTTTATAACTTTCAAGTTATACCCGAAAAACACATACTTTTGCACAAAACCATTATACCCTTTTTTCCCATTTTTAATGGGATCAGGATATAAAAAGGTATCTTCTTCATAAATTGTTATGTCGTAATTCTGTCTTAGGCTGTCACAGTTTTGTCTCAAAAACGTTTAAGTCTTTATGTTATGATACTGAATTCATGTGGATCATTTATGTTTATTTATTCGAATTAAAGCTAAAATATGCAGTTAGTTAGTCAATCTCACTTACCATTTAGTAAAATATTGTTGAGGAATGTTTTATGGTTAAGTAAAACTGCTATTTCTAGTCACGAGCCAACAAATCATTTCATTGCCACAAATGTTCAGACACAAGCCCATTTAGCATGTCAAGCCGAAAAACCTTTAATGGAATTGTGCGCTAGTCACTCACACACAGGCAAACACACACTAGCACACAAGCACACAAAGATGAACAACAAAATTTGAATGTTAAATCTTGAGAGTTGTGGAATCGTTTCAAAGCGCAGACGCTGCCAGATTGAAATGCAAATCGAATAAATAGAAAATAAATAGAAGGCATAAGTAAACAAAGTGTCCTGAAGCATGGGCACAGATAAGGCGGTGGCAAGGACCCTTAAAGAACCCAACTGTGTATGCTATCCAGTATGTTGGTTGTTCATGCTGTGCGTGTGTGCGTGTATGCCTGTGTGTGAGACTTCAAGTGTGACCCCCAGGCGAACAAGGCGGAGCAGGCGGAATTGCTGACGCTGCGTGCTGAGCAGCTTAAGTCGTTATGCGACAACATTTTGAACAGCGCTGCCTCTGTCGCTGCCAGGCTAAGCAGCGGCAATATCAACACTTCCGCTTTGTCGTTTAGTCGAAGCAACTTTGATTGCATCGCCCGTGGCGTTTGGCATTACAAATGTGTGCGCAGCAATGTGACTTGGCTTATAACTAGACCAGGCCGACTCTAAGACCTGAGTGCCAGCCTCATGGCTTTCATGGCTTTCATGGCTCCTTGGCTTTATGACTTGGCTCTCAAGGGACTGACTCTTGCCGACGCGTCGGCGATTTGGCTTGCAGCTTGAATTGATGTTATCGTTGGCGGTAATGATTAATTTGCCTCGTGTGTGATTCAGCTTTTCTGTTGCACCCGTTGCAAATAACTTTGCCTATTACGATAATGCCTTTTGTTGTAGTTATTTATTTATTTTGCATGATCGTCCGAACGTGTGACAAGGTGCGCGTTTGTTTTAACATTTACGCGACAAAATTCATTACACATTTTATTGCAAAAATTGCACAGAAATATAATTATACAAAATGATACAAAAACTAAATGGCAAAAATGCAACTGCACAAAATAAAACACACAAAAACCACAATTGCACATGTATGTATGCTTGCTTGTTTGTTTCTTTCTTTCTATGTACTCTTGTGTGCCATTAAAGCCAGCGGCAGACGATTTTTTTTATTTTTTCCTAATTATTTTTTTTTCCGTTTTGAAGGCTGCACGCGGCTGTTTTCATTTCATTTTGTTGCACTGCATACACAGTGTATTCTTATTGCATTTAGAGAATTGGCGCGACCCGAGAATTGCATTTCATGGCCCTGCAGCGGAAGCGGAACGCAAAGCGCGAGGCGCGATGACCGTCGCTGCGTATACGCAATGGCACGCGCGCCCGAAATTAGCTCTCGTGAGTGTAGATTTACCGTTGTTGTGAG
The DNA here is from genome assembly GCA_035045305.1 of Drosophila maculinotata. Lineage (NCBI taxonomy): Eukaryota > Metazoa > Arthropoda > Insecta > Diptera > Drosophilidae > Drosophila > Drosophila maculinotata. The sequence continues at coordinate 4,259,333 of JAWNPD010000329.1, read as the reverse complement.
CATTCAATGTGCTTGTAATCTGCAACAATATGCATTAATTTTGCCTGACTGCTGCTAATGCTGCTGTCGCTGCTGCTATTAATGTTATTGATGCTGCTGTTGCTGCTGCTGCTGCCGTCTCTACTGTCGCGCGCCCACTTCCGCTCAACATACGAAAGCGAATGAGAACGTCACTACGACAACGACAACGACAACGACGTGGCAACGCCACAGACGGTTAACAGACGAATGAACTGCCGAATTTGTGTGAGCGCCGCACGAAGCCCGAGACAGCGCCAGTCGCGCTCAGAATGTGCACAGCAGAATAAATGCGAATTGAGTGACCGAGCCCCATCGCAACGCCGACGCCGACGCTGACGCCGACGCCGCCTTCAATGAGAGTCACTCAGAGTGGCGCGCAGGTTACACTCAAATCGTTCGCTCTGTCACTCGGCAGCCCTCTGTTAACAGTTAACAGCGCTCGTCATGTAAATCGCTTACACATACAGTCTGTTCATTTACAGTCTGGTTGCACTGTTGCGCATACGAGATGTGGACTGGCTCTGTCAGCCAGAGCAGCGACCTAGTAGCGCGGTTTGGGAAGCAAGTTTTTATGGCATCGTTGCCAAATATTATCAGACAAATAAGCCTTCTGTCTAAGCCATTAAATACATGGCAAATTTGGCTGTCAACAGGCGGAAAACAGCAAAAACTTTTAACAACAAGCCCCTTAAAAAGTCGCACAAAGTAAATTCCAATTAAAATTTCAACGTAAATGCCACAAAATGTAAATTATGCGTAATGAAGTCGTCGACGTAGGCAGCGGTGCTGTCGGCGGCGTTTTTCCCGTTTGTGGTTGCGGTGTGCTGCCTGTCAACACCCATACTCGCAGTTGCACACAAACACCCAAACACACACACAAACAGAAGCACACACACACACACACACACACACACACCGCACTCGCACACACACACACACTTACAAATACAAAGCGCACAATAACCCTCTTCAGCTTTGTGTCGCAATGTTTGCCTTCAGCTGACGCGCACGGTCGCTCACAAATCCTGGCAGACAGACAGCGGTGCCACTGAAAGACGATGTTGTGCCATGTTCAAGGAGATACCAAGTCCGAATCCGACACTGGCAGCGTCTCGGCTGTCAAGACGCTGGAATTGCCTTGAAGCGCACGCTACGGAATCCTTTAAGAAGACTATAAATACCCCCACACAAGAACACAGGCCAGCATGCATTGTACCAATTGATAAGCACACGCACACACACACACACACACGCAAACACACATATATATGCATATATACACACACACACTCCTAACTCTAAAACAAGCAATTTTGACATCAAACGTCAACGACTCACCCCGACGAACACACACAAATACTCAGACAACTGACAGCAATGCTGGGCGTTCCCAACCGATAGCGCGTACACATGGGGCTATTAGACTTCAATAAATTGAATTTGCACAAATTTCAAATCCCAAAACACGCCCAACCTCCAAAATAAAGTCAAGTAACGCCCGCAGCATACGCAACTTGCATCCTCAAACAAATCAAACAAGAAATGTATTAAAGTCAATGCGAAAATGTCGATAAAACGTAAGCCGAAGTCAGCTTACTCTATAAAAGTAAATGGAACTTGTTCAAAAAAGATTCTTGATGGTATACACATATTTTCATACATTTAAAACTACATTTATTTTTAGTGCGCTTAAATTGCAAAATACTTATTTAATAGACGTTAAAAAAATAGATTTATTATGAAAATGTTTCAATAGCAAGAATGTTTTAAAGCTTATCTTACGTAGGTTTTAAACCTTAAAACATAGGTAAAGAAATATAAAAAAGGAAAATAAATAAAAATAAATGCTTTATGACTAAAAACTTATCAAAACTTTTATCACAGTTGTTCAAATTACAATACCATACAAATTACAATAAAAACCGTAGCCCTGGCTTCCAAACGAACTGTAAACTTGTTGCCCGACTGAAATTACCAAATTACTATTGCTGTTGCTTAAGTTACCCACGAAAATTTAATGAATGCAGATAAATAGACAATATTATGACTTAAACCATATTGAAATAATACCTTTTCTCAACGTTCACTATCGAAAGTAAGTTTGTTGTTGTTAAGCAATACGTTCGTCCAGCTACCAAGAATTCAAGCGAAACTCTGTCACAGCAGCGGCTACCAAGCACAAGGCGGATTGCTATTAGAAGGCCAACGAGATGTGGTGGTCGAAATTGCTATGCAATTGACGAGTCCTGTCATGCATTCCCCGAAGGCAAAGCGCCACTGAGACAGCCACAGACACAGCCACATCTACTACTGCCACTGGTGTATATATGCATTCCGATAGACGACAAGCATGAAGCGCGAAACTGTGGAGCCAATTCATACGCCCCTTGGTACGCGTGGTCGCCTAGCAAATGACTTTTGATTGACGTGTTTGACATTCTGCACGACAAGCATAAATTGCTTGGCCCACGCACACTAATAGCAATACACTCACATGAGCGCGTCCCCTTGCGCCCATTTTTATTGCAATTTAAATGCGTCAGCATAATTTTCCAGTTTGTTTAAATGATAAGAGTACTGCATTTCAGCACATGCGTTGCTTATAATATCATTATTTGCTTGGAGGGAAAATTGAAAAGCTTGCAGTATTTTTTCAGCCAAACATACAGCAAGCAGCAAACGACGAGCTGCTTAGAAAAATCATTTTGCTTGTGCTCAGCATCTGCGGTTGATTATTCTATTGTTCGAGAAAACCTCAAGACTCTCGCCGCAGTCATGCGCATGCCTGCAACAGTTGCCTGGGCCACAGCCAAAATCTATAGCTGAGGACGTGAACCCACGAAACACACGAAAGTATCAAATATACACACAGCAGGGCACATTTGTGCACAGTTCAATGGCCACGCGAATACAATCATAAGGACAACTCGAAAGCGGCGACTGTCCAAGCGAAATCATTCCCAAATGATGATGTCAAACATGTGGTCAGAAGACGACGCCGCAGGTTCACTAATGATGGCCACAGTCCATTAGCTAAGCGATGTCGACAGCAAATGCAAACACAGCCACTCTAACAATAGCTCGAACAGTAAACATTATAATCTTAAGATCATTTGGGGGTAGACAATGCACTTAACGTTTTCAATGGTTTGTAAGGGATTTGAATATTTAATTGTAACTCAAAGGACGGTAAATTGCATTTTAAATATTTTATATAATTGTATATATTGATTATTTCTATTAATTTTCAAACAATTTTCTTTTTTCACAATAAAAGAAAATATTTTTCTTACATTCAAATCGAATTCAAAATTAGAATGGAATTCAAATAATTTGAACTTTCTTAATAAAAGAAAATATTTTCCTTACATTCAAATCGAACTCAAAATCAGAAGTCGATTATAATTATTATTATAAACTGTGCAAGTAATTACTATCCATTTGTATGGTAAATATTTGCAACTCTCGAATTTAAATTCAAAATGTATATTTAGCATTAGGCATTGCATACATTTAAGCGCTTTTGTAGCTTACGCATAGCCTGATTGTTGCATGTTGAAAATAGTATACAAGTGCAAAATAGCAATAAACAAATACTTAGAATATATAATTTATGGCTGCATGTAATCGGAGCATTTGGTGCTTTGCCCAAATACAGTGACATAATCCAATTATGAGCAAATGGCCGCCACAAAATCATTTAATTGACTTTTGCGCTGAACAACTGTGTAACTATGGAACTGTGCAAGCAAACAAATCTAATAACAACAATAATCGTCATAAACATAAACATAATAGAATGTCAGTGGGCTACTTCTGCGGGTGGGCAACTGCCCGGACACCTGAGCAGCTGGCAAAACAAAACTAACATGAAGCCATTTGACTAATGGATGCTGCCGCTGGTGCTGCTTTTGTTGCTGCAGCTGCCCTTTGACTCCCCTGCAGAGCCCTGGTGGGAAATCACCCAAGTTTGTGGATGTTTGAGTCTCAGGCTAGCTTTCAGCAACTGTTAGTCATGGCTTTGGTTTAGCTTACACATCAACTCTGCCCTGCTCTGAAGCCTCCCCTCAACACAAGCTCACTGTGTGAGTCTGATTTTGCGGATTTTGCCAAAATTACGAGCACGTGACAAAATCAACAAAATTAATTAATAAACTTTGTCAAGCACTTCCTTTGCTGACGTGTCATGTGACAGTTCTCATATTGCCAGCAATCTGTGTGGTCTACATATACATATACCCATACCAAGGCAAATACACACTAACATATGTGTGCTTCTAAGTGTGTGCTTGCCACTTGCGCAGATACCTTTACATGCCGCACCACTTGATTACGAGCCAACAGCAGCAGCCGCAGCCATAGCAGCATCTGCTATGCCATTTCCGTAACCATGGCCAAATCGTTAATCAGTATTGAATTTGTGGCGTGGCTGTCAAGATACAAATACCAAAAGCTAATTTCCAGCTATCTGGAAGAAATTTGTGCACACAAATATCGATGGCAAAATGTGGGAAAATAATTATATGCGAAGTATCTTTAAGTTCTTGCAGTAATTAAATAATTTTAATACTCACTTTACTTAAGCGTCCTTAATTTAAATCTAAAGTATAGCAACCATTCATTTAATTAAATATATTTAAAAAGTTAATTTTAAGGTGTCTATCATATTCAATCTGAAATATCCTTTAATAATTGCTTATGAGTTGTGTTATTTATTAATGGTCAACTAATTAGATACCGTAATTAACCACTTGACAAGTTTAAACACCCTGCGTGACTTGTAAACAAAACTATGTGCAAACTTTCAACTGGTATCCTATCCTATCTGCTAAATACAATATACATTATTAATTTCCGCAAAACGCACGCAAATTGTGATTAATTATGCCGGCACAATGGCTAAAGAAAGCACACACTCACACATACATATGTACATATGTATATGCTAAACAATGGCACAAAATTGTATCTAGAATTATGAGGCATCACACACTTTCCCTGACCTTCCACCCTTGCCTTTGGCTGTATGACGTTGCTTAATATACCAGAGCTCGTCATGATTTATTATTTGCTCTTGATAATGACGCATTGGGAGCATCGAGAGCCTGGCCAGATATTGTAGCAGGCACAAGAGCATTGACAGCCACATATCAAAACAAAGGCATTTGCGTTTTGACCTTTGAACCTCACTCCACCACAACGCAGCCAGCTGGCAACTTGGCGTACAAAGAAAAAAAAGAGACTAGCTCTTATCAGAGTAACTGCAAATGGCGTGAAAGAATGCGCAGCGCTTTATTTTTATGAGCCAACAGATAAAACTGGGCGTGGGCTGAGAGTGGACGGTGGGTGGGTGTGCCAATATGCAGGCAGCATAATAAAATAGGAATGCTCAGCTGAGTCGGGACTCGAGAGCTGAGCATTGAGCATCGAGCATCGAGCATCGAGCGTCGAGTCGAGTTGAGTTGGGAGGCAGCTGGAGAGCAGCTTACGAGCCATGTAATGCCAAAATGACAGCCATGGAAAATGTTGTAGACGACCACGCCACATAAAAAGCTCACAATTATGTATTTGAGTGCGGGTTGTAGGTATGCGGGACGAGAGAGCGATAGGAACTGAGAATATGAACTCTGTTTTAGGGGCTTCTAAGAAGATAAACGCCAAGTTGTTCATGCCTCTGTTGCTGTTGTTATAGAAACAGCAGATGTAATCTTGCCGCCAGACGAAAACAAAAATTTATATTATTAATTTTTGTACATTTCAGCAAAAGGCATTCGGTTCCGGGGAGTAACCCCCTCCCTACCCTACCCTGGCCGGCCGAGCAATGGTTTCCTACCACACGAGAAATATGTGCGTTAGCAATTAAGAGCAATTTCAATAACTCGTATCTCCTACAGATTATACAACATGCTGGCCGGTTTAATGGCCATAATAAATTGTTGCTAGCTTAAAGGCACTATAATGGCAACTATATGAAGCTTTGGCAGTGAAGCTGAAAAAGGACGAAGCCCATTGAATGTAGGACAAAAAAGTATATAAAAGCAGATTTTTATGCAAATTTTAAATATTTAAAGGGTGTTACAATTATAATGTAAACAACTTCATATTTTTGGCTGGCTTCCATCAATGTCACCTTCTGTGTATGATCTGATCGCTTAATTGAAAAAGTTCAAGAGACTTGTCGCTGGCATAACTCATACGACGCGTGCGCCTGACATCTGCTTGCCAGTGCCCTATTTGCACTTACGACGGCTGCTCTGTTTATTTTTTTTTTGTTTTGTTTTTTCTTCTAGTTGAATTGACATTCAAGTGTGCAACAAAGAATTACACATACTGATTTTGTTGTTATTGTGGGTGCACTCAAAGCGCCGCAAAAAATAAACAAAAATCAAAACAACGGCAGTTGCAAGCGAATTGCAGGAATGTAGTCAGAGTTTTGTTTTTGTTTTGATTGCAGTTGGTGAACATAATTTATTGCAGTGCAGTAAACCAAAAAGTTTGCTTACTCTACGACTTTTGGTGGGCGGAGGGGCGTGGCTGTGGGTGTGGCTGTGGCATGATGACAAAATAAAAACTATAACTTGACGTTGACGATTTCAGGCAAACGCACAGCCAGCTAGTAAATTGAAAACAAACAAATATGCGGTTGAATTTGTATGTCACATTCTCTATTTCTCTTTCTAGCTCTCTTGCGCACTCTCCTTCTCTCTTCCTCTCTATTATACGCTTTTTGCACTAAATTTCGTGCACATTTATTTTACATGCACTCAGTGCGTTTATTTGTTGCATTTTATGCACAATTTGAGTTTTGTTCGCTCCTGGCAAAAAGTTGTCTTGTTTCTGAGTTATTGTTATTGTGTCCAGCTTCAGCCCCCAGACAAATGCATTTTAATTGAGTGATTACCTTGTCATTGGCAGTGACAACTTATAAGCGGTAACTCGATGACACGTACATTGTGCAGTGCCAATTGTTGTATATGCCACAACAACAGCTGTATTAGCAACATATCGATTATGTACATTGTACAATTTATAAATTAATAATTTTCATCAACAGTTGAGCTTATTTGCTTATCTATATTGTGTATTCAAGAAATGATAGTCGTTAGCTGAATTAAAAATTGATGCAAATGAATTGAAACAAAATAAAATACAATTAACTTTATTTAAATTGCACAAATCAAATATTGGGGTGCAGCTTGGCTTTCTAAATTCAGTAAACTTTTTGCATTGAAAATCTATGCATTTACTCAAACATAACAGCAACGAAGAGCCTCGTACATAGCAATTAGTGAAAGATATTAAAGTAATACAAAAATTAATAAGGGGAGTCAGATCTCCTAGGAACAGTTTTTTAACTGAAATGAATATACTAGTTTCTTATTGAAATACCTCAAAAAGTTTATTGTAATAGCTCTAAAACATTTTTTAAACCTTTTACACTTACCAATTTTAACTTTTCCTTTCCAGTACTGACATACACTTTAGTAATTTCTCTGCTTAGTCTCCAATCGCATGTGAAAAACCAGAAACTATCTGTGAAAAAATGTAGCTGGAATATATACAAATCTTTAAAGCAATCGCACACTTTACATTCAACGAATGTTCATCAAAGTAGTGAAGCTTATTACCATAGACACATTAGATGTATATTGGAATTCCTGTAGATAATAATCATAAAAGAGACACCGACTCTGGCTGACCCAGGTCGATGTCAAGCCAAGAAGTGCAACCTGAGGGTCCATTTGAATAAATTCATTTATCAGCTGTTGGCTTTAAGACTGGACTTGTCGCCTTCTTAACAGGCAACGCACGTGTGCACGTTTTCAACGCTAAAGGCCATAAAAAGCATATTATCGGGAAGCAGCGCTGCGCCCCGACGGCTGACATTAAATGGCGAACAGCAAGGGACAGTGAAGCAGTCACCAGGACATTGCCAACCAGCAAGTGCCAAGTGCAAATGAGCCAAATGCCTCGGCACAACAAAATGCAAAGTAGTTTTTTTGACGCCTTCGTCTGAGTAGCAAACGCCCAAAACATTTCATTTGCCATCCGCTCGTGCTGTGTGTGGTTTATAGCACATTTCTTTTCATTATGAGTAGTCCGAGGCATTGTTTAACATTTCATTTATTGTCAGGGCCATGATGACTATGAAGCTGCTGGCTGGCTGGCTGACTCTGCGACTCCATGGCCAGACTATTGGCCAGCTGTTATTGGGGAGCCGTTATGTTCTTAGGCTGATATGCTGCTAATCGCTGGAGTTACACGCAATTAATTTTGCTTTGTAATTAACATTAGGGTGCCGACACACTCGGTACTTACTCGGTTTTTTATGTGTTTGGTTTTTATGGACATGGCCAGAGTTCATATAATTTATTAACAAATTTGCACACTAGCCACGAGACTCAAGACAGCGAGCCTGCCAGCCTGCCTGAGAATGGCAGGCAGTGCTGTGTGGCAGGTTGATTAGTGAAGAGCTTTCTCTGGAAACGCTAATGAGTCTGCCCGGCGGCGCAACGCCAACAAATTTCAATACCAATTTGCTACTCAACCAATGAACATTTCAAATGGCCGCCCATTCCGATTTTGGCCAAGTTACGTTCAAGACTCTAATAATAGCCAACGGCAATTACGTTCTATGAGTTTTCATTTTGCTGGTCTTATTGTTGTTGATGGTGTTGCTGCTGGTTTTGCTTCTGCTGTTGGTTGTATTGGTATTGCTTCTCATCATCGGCGTTGCTTTTGTTGCTGCAAGTAATGAAAATTATAAGCCACTTCCGAATTTCATTATCGAAATTAGATGTTGCCTGGCTTTTCAGACGGCGTCGTTTGCCTGATGGATTTAGCGGATGTTGCGCTAATTTGTCAACGGCCATAACGACACCAATGACAAAGTGAAAGTCATTGTGGGCGTGGGCGTGGCAGAAATCCAGAGCCACTACCAGAGAGCCAAGCTCCTTTTGCCTTGTCAAATTCAAATTGACTCATTAAAAATTAAGTTGCCTCTGACTCCCAGTTGTTGGTGGCCAAACCACATCCAACCAGCAACAACGTTAACCAAATGATAAATAGCTAAATTAGATTTGACAGCCGACTCGGCTCGCTTTTAGTTGCCGCACAAATTGCAGCATTCATCTTGATTACATTTGCGCTGAATATTTTAAGATTTGCAATTTTGTCAGGTTTGCTGTAATCGCATTTGGTTCCAGACTTTAAATGGGCTATGAGCAAATTAAAATTTAATATATTAGTATACAAATTGTGTTTGCATATCCTCACAATTACTGTAGAATTCTAATTCTTTTGAAAATTTCAATAAACGCTTTATCATATTCAAATTCTACATACACAAAATCAGTTCATTAGAATAACTGTTGCTGGCAGCTTACGATATCTAATTTGCACTAATGACATTTATAACAATTACAACCGAATATATTTTTCCTTTGGTAGTTCACTAAAATATACAGGCAATGGCTTCAGCTGACAACACTGGGTAGTTTTCCAAGAATACTCAACCAAACCAAAATCTCCACGCTTACATACATCTCTCATTTGTACTAATAGCATTTTCAGTAGCAATCAACTATAACGTGTACCTTTCGGAGAAAAGAATACATAATAAGCTTACTTACATGTAGTCATGCATGCATAGTATCTACAATACGTACTAATGGAATTTAAAACAAATTTACACAGTTTACAGAAATAAAATTGCAAAAACATTTTCTATTGGAATTGATACCAATTAAGGCAAAGCTCGACAAGTGCAACTTTAAAATTAAACTTAGCTACACAGTAAGGAACTTAATAGCTAGCCACTTGCAGCTGGAGTCTAATGCATTTCCACAATGTGTGTTGCAGTTGGAAATTGTTCGCGCATATTTCAACCATGCACACATGTTGCACAGTCAGCCACGCTCATGCCCTCATGCCCTCACCCCCGCCCATCCATAGGTTGCATTGTTCATCATACAAGGGCTGTAGTTAAAGTCGAGACAGTCCTGCAGCTGGCGTGTTAAATCAATTGGGAGCTTCATGCTGGCGTACTTAGCTCTCACTTCCGCTTCCGCCCGGAGCCATCAACAGCAGCACCAGCACCAGCAGCAGCAGCAGCCCGTGTGGCAACCGATGCATCAGCCAGGATGCCACATGTGCTCTGCTACTTTGTTAGTTCAAGACCATCATTTATTTTCTTTTTCCCAACCCCTCGGAGAGGGTATTCTGTGCATGTTCCACAATGTGTAATATTCGACAATGAAGAAGCAGCTTTGCAAGTAATATGTATATGTTATATTCTTATTGATTATGCCAATAAACTAATTCGATGTTAATATAATGATTTCCGGTTGTTAATGGGAAGTTTATTAAGATCAGTAAGTATTTACTTTTTGGAAAGAGTATTTATGCGAATTATATTACATTTAAAAGGCAGTCAGAAATATTACGAATTTATATTTTGTATTAAAGTATGCTTTCAGCTATTATTGGCTTTCTGTCGAAATCTACAACCTCTGGCAGTGGCAATTTATATTCAGCCAGCCCAAATCCCTTGCTTATTTATGTGCTCTTATTATTTTCAGTCCAAGTTCCTGCTTGAATCTTTGTCAAATAATGCAGAAATATTCCTAGCTAACCACCAAAAAGCAAACAAACAAATAAACCGTTTGGAAAAACGGTATTTCAGATGTGCACAATAAAATGTAATGGATTTTTAAAAAGGTCGCCTAATTTTAAAAGGTAGCTCGGATATCCACTAAAATATCAAGGCCACCGTGGCGTATGCGTCATATTTTATGTCAATTTTAGGGTCAATTATCAGTTCCCTTCTGTATTTACGCGATGGCCCAAAACTAAAATTGCATATTTTCTTTGGAAAATGAAAAATAGAAAAAACCTAAGTGAATATTCAAAGCACCTAGAAGAATAACTAATCAAATTAGTTATACTTTATTTCTTACTTTGTATACTTTATATCGTAGATATACGGCAATCAATTATTTCCTGTACCTTTAACTCAAGAGAAGGGAATTAATATAATTTCCGAGCAAAGGTTTGTGTGTCAATTGTTCGCATGTCAGGCAAATTATCGTCTCTGTTTGCTGAACACAAATGTCAATGATTGCATTTTGATTTGTTGCATTTGTGTGTGACAGAATGCAGGCGCAAGGCTTCACAGCATCTTGCCACAATCGCAATGTCAATCCGCACCACGCAATCAGTTGATTTTATTCAGCATTCAGTGAAGTAGCTGCCACTCAGCACTGTGCACATACTATATTGCACCCGGAACTCAAAAACACCCATACACACACCCACAACTAAAACACTAGCAGTACACACAAGCGCACGACAATGGTTTATATGGTTCTGCGAATCCTTGTATATGTATTATTATGTGTCAACAGAAGCTTTGCGGCAGCAAAGTGTAAATAAACAAATACTCGCACTTACCCGGAAGCAAAGAAATCCCAGACAGCCCGAAAGCCTGGCACCAAGTCACTGGCACGGGCCAGCAAGTAGGTGTGGCAGTCACGAGGCCACCGCAGCGCCAGGTAATAAAATGCGCATTTGTGCACGAAATTAATGCACTTGGGGCTGTATCTGCAGCTATTGCTGCCGCTCACTGGTCTCTCCAACGTGTATCCCCAACTGGCTACTCACACGCCCCATGTCCGTATGGCAAAGTTGCACTTCGCTTTTATATATATTTTTTTTCTCCTTGCCCTGCGGCTGCAACAGGCCAAAAAGTTGTGCCAAGCAAAGTTATTTTCAATAAGCAGCTAGCGGGCGTACAGCGCAAACTGCAAGATGTTCAACACGAAAGAAAAAAATGCTCAAGTCGAGCATGCCCGACTAACATTTACACTGCACCCATATACATACCCTCTTGTTAAATAGCATCATTCTAAATAATAAATAATAATAGTTCACAAAGTTTTGAAACAAAATCGATAACAGAGCGAAATTCTGACCAAATTTAGTCAAAAAGTTTGTTATATTGCAGCATTTACGATTGCAAAAAAACTGCGCAAATGTTTTGATATTGAATTAAATAATTATTTTAAAACACGGTACACACATTTTTAGCTGGAAATGTGGAGTTATCAGGAAACAATCAAAGCGGTCATTCAAGAAAAAACTGCAATGAAAAGTATAGACGTAAATAAAATTTATATTAATTTGTATTTTAAAATAGTTGTGCAGCTTACCAGGAAACATTCAAAAGGGTCATTCAAGTAAAAATTACTATGAAAAGTATAGAATTTAAATACAATTAAATAGCGCAGGAAACATTCGATCGATAAATCGTAAATAAATAAAGGCGGGCCAGCTTATAAAATAATGCATTAAACATCTCAAAATTTTTCTGAAATTTTTCAACATAAATTACAAAATAATAATGATTTATAATTAGTTAAAGCATCACTGATATAAAAAACAAGCATAAAAGATAAACGGACAACAAAGTCAAAGTTGATACCGAAATTTGCATACCATTCGGGAGGGTATAGCAAGCAATAAATATGCATGAACAGCAGAAGCAAGTCTCGGCGTACTTAGCGCCCCGGCATGACAGAAGAAGTGCTCCTGAAGTTGACAGCATAAACAGAAATAGTCGAGCAGCAAACTGCCCGCTCCAAACTGACTGACTGACGGGCAGACGTGCCATTCATTCTCGCGCTGGCAACTATTTTTATTGCATATTTTTGGGGCTGCGGCAAAATTAATTGCACTTGAAGTATGCACATTAAATTTAATGAGCTGGAGAGCACCGGCACGGCGGGTGGCGGGTGGCCGGTGGCAGATAGCAATGCAAGTGTGCGAAGGGAGTGGAAAAAGCGCTTAGCTGCAATTAAGTTTAATTGTAGCTGCAATTGTCGCTAAGCAGCCGAAGCCAAAGCAGCTTGTGATGTTGCATGAGTTGTTTAACAGCTACTTAAAAGGGGGTCGCTGCTCAATTGTTCTGCACATTGTTCATACGTCCCGTGGTGCCAGGCGCAAGCAGCTGCCTGATTTCGCTTTAAACACCAACAGCAGCAGCAATGTGGCTTTAGTATTCAGCTTATGGAGTTATATAAAAATTGTGTGCACTTCAGGTAGCAGTTGCCATGGTTGCTGTTGCACACACACACACACACATTCACATTTACATATGCAAGCTAATGTTTCTGCTGTTGTTCGTGCGCAAGGGCTTATACCGGCTCATTAAGTATGAATAGCAATTGGGAAGCATTTTGTGGTCGGTGCAGCTCGCTAGGCAGCTATTCACAGTCAAAAGCTCATATTTCACAGTTTGCAACAGGTTTCGAACTGCACCCACAGGCTACAAGCTGCAGTTTCATTTTACAATTTTGCAATTTCCTTTGTTTGCTCGGTTAATTAGAAGCGTTGTGAATTGGCAAACGGATACAAAGGAAACCAGTACGTTTCACATAATCCAAACAGAATGCACACCTCTTTAATGCATACTTTCATTAATAAATATTCATTTTTAATTTATTTCATTTAAACAATATTTATTTTATCGTCAAATTAAGGGTAAGCCACTTATCCGAATTACAACTTTTTTAATGATCTTAAATTTAAAGTACTACTAGATTAATATTTAACAGCATACACAGAATTAATTGAGTTTTTACAACCTAAATTTTCAAGAATATAAATTTATATACCACAAAGTCTTGTTCGCTTCATACTCACGATAAGAATAGACTAAGTTACCAATCAACCGGAAAGAATTCACAACAAGTAAGAGTGCTCTAGTCGAGAGTGCCCCATTAGGATATACCCTGAACCCAGTTCTTACATTCATAATTCTTTATCTGCATTCATACATATAAACACATACACACACACCTACAAACACACGCTGCTACTACGAACGTCATGCAATTGCTTTGCTTCTTCTTCTTCCATTGGCCTAAAATTATGTTACATTTAATCGTAAGCAACTTCTTTGTTTATTGTCCGATCGTAATGAAATTTGTAGGACATAAAGATGGCGAATCCGAAGGTCATACCTTAAATTTTTGATTTTTGGGAGATCAGAGGGAGGTATCAAAAAAACAAAACATTTTGTACTTCTGTATGCTATACTAATATATACATAATGAATATGGTGCTTCTAGCTCTAATGGCTTTCAAGTTATACATTAAAAACACCGGTCTGGAATCTACATTTATCGATAACTTTTGAACGGGCTGAGATATCGAATATTGACCCGGCTCTACGAGAACCTATATTTCAAAAATGAAGTGTTTAGCTTTTGTAGTCTCTGAGAAACGCGCATTCATACAAACGGACAGACGGTCAGACGGACAGACAGCCAGACGAACATGGCTAGATCGACTGGGCTATTGATAGTGATCAAGAATATATATACTTTATGCTTCCTTATGCCTATAACATACTTTTGCACAAAACCATTATACCCTTTTTTCCCATTTTTAATGGGATCAGGGTATAAAAATGGATAACGAATATCCGGTATGTAGTACTAAACAAGTGAGAGTTCCCGACTATGCTGATCAAAAATATATATACTTTATGGGGACGGAGATGATTCCTTTTGTCTGTTACATACTTTTGCACAAAACCACGATACACTTTTTCCCATTTTTAATGGGATCAAGGTAAAAAAAAGGTTTAATTTTTTTTTCAAAAAAATCATAATCGAAATGATTGGCGAAAACAGCGTAAGTGACACAAAAATTGGCTTGTAAAGTGCCCAAACAACGAAAATTTCCTTATAAATGACCTTTCCAGACTTCAAACTGACACAACTTTGTGAAATCTGAACCGATTGTCAATCCCGAGCCCATTTTGATCAATATTTGGCATCTAGTTTAATTCTACATCTCATGTTTATACATTTTTTAAAATATAAAATATAGGAATTTTACGTTTAATTAATTGTGGGTGTCTCAACTAGTATAAAAAACTATTCAAAAAGTGATTTTGTGGTGTTTCATTTTTCTGTCAAAAATCACGCCAATAGTTGGCTTGTTAAGGGTCTAAATCCCTATAAATGACCTTATAAATGCCCTACTCAGACTTCAAAATCCCATAGCTTTGCTAAAACTGAACCCATTTTCAATCCCAATGCAAGTTTATGCATTTTTTAACATGTGTTATTTTTCCTTAAAAAGCATTAGCAGCCGAGTTGAATTAACAACATATTGAACATATCGGATTCTGTTCTATAAATAACAAGCTAACTTGTTATCTTTGTGTACTTTAGTCCATGGAACAGGGTATATACAAGCCGAGCAATATCCACCACTTAAATTTTAAATTTGTTATTTCAATTGTGAAATATCCATGAATTGCCGAAATGCAAGTGAATCTTAACCAGCATATATCATGACGTCCACGCGCAGTAAACTTTCAAATGTTTGCAATGCCAACAATCAGCGAAAACTGCTGCTGTTTGCCACTTTACTGTTGGCTTTATAAACTGACCGTTGATTAAGCAATTGATTTATACGTTTTCGATTTCCGTGCTATATGGTTGCTGCCAACGCCCTGACATATGCTGGTCAGGCAACGGCAACTATTGCGTAAATATACCCATTTTGTTGATAAAGATGGGTGTAATAAATATATGGAAATGAATGTGGTGAGATAAAAGTGAGATAAAAGTATTCTTGACCTAAAAGAATAAATATAAGAGCTAGTGATATTAATTTTGTCATGTATGTTTATATGAATACGTATAGACACAACAATAAAATACAGGTATTCGGATATATATGGTAATGTAGTCCGTACTGAAGCGAATTGACTCTGTGACGGCTACAGGGTATACCGTACTCCAACATTCTCGATCACAGCACTTTTGATTTTTCATTTCATTTCATTGATTTTATGCGCTGGCCATCCATCGGAATACGTACAGTTTATTGCCTTAAATTGTTTATTTAATTTGATTTTAATTTCAATTTTCGCCTTACAGCTCCACTCGTTTAAGTGTTTTTCATTATATTGTTTGCCATTCCGTAAGTGCAGTATAAACAGAAATAACTTGTTCACTTGCCGGCCGGCCATTCATTCATTCAATACAAATTAAATTGTTTGCTATTTTTGGCAGACACAAGAAAAAGAAAACCAAAGACAAATAAGGAACCGAAAATGTGAAGCATAGTTTTCAAATTAAAGTAAGCCCCAACCAAAAGAACGGTCGGGTAAGCAGGTAGCCACCTCCGGGCAATGGCAATGGCAATGGCAATGTCATTAAAGCAATGCTACGCATAGTTGGGCAAACTGATGCCACGACCCAGAAGGGGCAGCCAAGAGGCCAGTTGACCAGAGGACCCATTGGAGCGGTACAGATGGCAAGCGCGGAGGGGTGAAGAGCTGCCAACATTTTATGAAAGCTACAACAAAATTGAAACTTTTGATTGAATACAACCTACAATCTCGCAAGAGCAATGAGTCGGTGGAGTAAGTTCCTTTCAACTTCGCTTCAGCATCCTATCGGTTTACCTGGCGTTGCCCTGCAGCGTTGTTCTCCGGCAGCAAACTTAGTTTTCTAAATTAAAATAATACAATAAAGATTATATGTATAACAGTGCAGGCAGTCAAGCAGTTGCACTCTAGCAGCTACATTTAGTTGAGCCAAGGCCTTGCTGGCAACTTTGGCTTCAATTTACGAGCCATTTGCCCTATGTAGAACATGTAGAGTACGAGTGGTACGAGTACATGAGTACAGAAGGTTGCCTATGTGTTGTTCATTTATCTAACAACAAGTCTTATTTTCTATCATCCAAAGTTGACAGCAACATGTCCTAAATAGAATAAAAAATGTTTTTAATTGCTCGTAACTTCGAATATCAAAGCAGCAGTTAGGCAACAATTTGTCAAAAACAATGAACAAAAATATTTTGAATGGCCATAAGAAACCAACTCAGAGCGACTTTAGTTGGCTCCTGTTTTTGTCACTAAGAAAGAAAAGTACTGCATTAATTAAATATTTGGCAAAAGTGTGCTGACTTTTATATCTAATTAAATACCCAAGCTGTCTGAAGATATGTCCGTAAAGTAGAAGCAAAAAGGTTGCAACCACAAATGAAACACCACAAGCAAATTTGCGGAAATCAACAGCAAAACAAACCGTAAAATATATTAAACAAATGCGAGCTAAAGAATTCAGAAAATGTAGAGTTTAAACGATA
This sequence comes from Drosophila maculinotata, assembly GCA_035045305.1. Lineage (NCBI taxonomy): Eukaryota > Metazoa > Arthropoda > Insecta > Diptera > Drosophilidae > Drosophila > Drosophila maculinotata. Next base: position 4,242,137 of record JAWNPD010000329.1, on the reverse strand, counting down.
TAATAGTGAGGCAGATCAAGAAAGCGATAAGACAAGATGTTAGTAGCTTAAACATCTTGTGATCCGAAGATAATGAGATAAGCAGGTGAAAACGTAATCCAATCAATTGTTATCATTTTAGTCAAGTGTTTGCTAAAACTTTGGCAGCTGCCACACCAAAAATATACATATCATCATCTGAAAAAAACCCCCTGAAGAAAAAAACATTGCTCAATTTAAACGTCGGCCAAAGTACGAAGCGATAATAAGTATAATAAAGACTGGCAAAAGTTTCAAAAATGTCGGCCCCAAAAAAAGAAACAGGGAAAGAAAAAACAAAGCAAATGTCTAACGGGAAATTCATGTTGATGAAAAATGTTTTTCATGCGCGCCGCCATTCACAGTGAATTGATAATAGAGCGAGACTCCCCTTGTCTCTGAGTATGTGTGTGTGTGTGTGTGTGTGTGTTTTTGTGTCATTGTGTGCGCTCATAAGTTCAGGGGCATACAAATGACTTTGCTAAAAACGAAATAGGCCTATGCAAAAGAAAATGCCAACAGCAACAGCGATAGCCCACGCATCCATCTAGGGAAAAAGAAACCAAATACACAAACAATAGCCATGAGCAGCAGCCAAATGTATCTCACTCAAGTAAGCGAAAGCAAAGAACTTTACGCTCAAAATAAAACTCACTCAACCGCACCCACATACGGAGCGCCGCCTCGCTCTTACAGCTGCCACAGCTCAACGGGCGCTCAGCAGCAGCCAATGTAAAATCTCTAGCTAGAAATGTGTCACAGAACGACCTTGAATTTGACTCAGTGAGAGTCGCACTGTTGGCTGTTGCTTTGGGCCCCTCGAGTTGAGCTGATGTTAAGTTAATGTTAACATAATGTAAACGTTTACCGTGCTCCAAAAGTAAGCCATGGCATTCTGAACATATATCATGGAACATTAATATAGCTTATTATATAAAAAAAACATACCTTTAAAATTGACATCCTTGCAGTATTGTGTATAAAAACTACATTTCTATAAAAGCTATATATTTAAAAAATATTAAAATGTTGCAACAATGATATTACAACTCAATTTGAAACCATTTGTACCTTTCGTATATAATTTAGTTATAGAAATATTTTATAGAACATAAGTATTGTAACTTTTATATTTCATTTTATTTTATTACCAATTATAAGCCACATGGAGCGCCTTTTGCTCATGATGTTAAACATTTCTTTCATTTCCGACCACAATTTCGAAACGGAAATACTTACCTTCCCAGCTGTCCCGCAGCTCGGAAGACTTCCTTTTATTCGGATTCCTTGGCCCTGTCGAATTGTGCCCCATTTGGGCGACATTTGGTGACACCTTGTTAACGTGCTCTTTGACGCTTCACGGCTGTCTTTTGCCAGTTGTTGCTGTTGTTGTTGTTGTTGCTGTTGCTGTTGCCGCAGGCATAATTCCTTATTAAACTTGATTGAGCGCAAAACTTCATTACTCCCTTGTTGGTTTACACGACTCGTTATTCATTTCTTTTTTTTGTGTTTCTGTTTTATTTTGTGCTTTGTTTGTGTGCAGGAAATGTAATTTTGTGCCGTGTAAACAAAAGGAAAGTTTACCGAATTGCAGAGACGATGGGGAGACAAGTGCTTACAATTCATTTGGCTCTTGTTAAAATGCTTAAATAACCTTTTCAAGCTCTAAGCTGCATCTGCAGCTGTCGCACGCCCGCTTCCAGGGATTATGTTAATCACAATTCTGCACTTTAACAAGTTGTTGTGCACAGAATATTGTGCAAAAAGTCACAAGGCCAGCATCGTCCTCGTCGTCTCTACTTTCGTAAGAACTTTTGCGAAAGTCGCTGCTGTAGAAAAGGAAAACGCAAAACTCTAAGCTGGCACGATAAAAGATGACTTCCTTCCTGGTGCTGTCCCGCCTGCTGAATGCTGCCTGCTGCCTGCTGCCTGTCGCATATCGCGTTTTTGTGCGCCAAATTCAATGCAATCTGCTGACGGCGTTGGCTGCCAGGCTCTTGGACCTTTAATATTTCATAAAAATTATGTAGCCTAACTTTGGGCGCGCGCTTAACAAGTTATCTTTTATTAGTGCACAGCATTTTTCATCGGCCAGCAACATCAGCTGGCCAGCAAATTAAGCTAATGCAGCAAACGGAAAACAGCTGCAACTGTTGCTTAATAATGGCTGCCCCAGCCGTCCTCGATGGAGGGAGGTGCACGATGATGAGGTTGCGTGGTCGGGTGGCGGGGTGGCTGTCAAAAATTGCTTATTGCCGCGTAAACGAAAATACCTCGAAGCCAATTTGGCAACCAAAGTCATCAACTGCGCACACGCACGCCTCAATAAATTCAATTTACACGAATTTGTAAAGGCATCGCGCCAGGCGAGGAGCTTGGGGCGAGGAGCGAGGACATAACGCCAACTGCCATATAGAACAGACAAAAACTTATGCTCAGAGAAGTTTTGCAGGTGTGAACAGCAAGATAAACAGTGGCGGCAGAAGCAGGAGTGGCAAGGCAATGGAACGGAAGACAGGTGTTGCAGGCAGCGGATCAGCCAGAGGCAGTGGTGCGCCTTTTGTCAGATGGGGCGGCATCAGGCGCTTTTATTGGCATCGACATGCATTAGCGGCACCACAAGAGCGAGAGCTCAGTAAAAGTCAAATAAAGCCGCACTAACCGACAACCGACAACACGGCCACGTCCGACGCATGTACAACAACGCCAATTACAGCAACAACGCCAGCAAGCAGCAAAAATGGTAACAGCAACAAGCTAAATTGCTAAAGAAAACTTTTTGTACACTGCGGCCGTCTGTTGTTGCTGCAGTATGGTCTAACCAGAGGCAGGAGGATGGTAGGGCGGTGTCGGGAACGGGAACGGGAACAGGAACACTCAGCTGGTGATTGCTGAGGCCCATCATGTGTGTGTGCGTGTGTGTGTGTGTGTGTGTATTTATTGCTGTTTGTGTACGTGCATAGGTGTAAATTAAATTTCAACGCCAACACGAGCATTGCATGCCAATGCGACCTCAAAGCACAGCAACCAACAGCACCGCAATCCGAATCCCCAACCCACGCCAGTTCTATTCCAGTGCACCTGCTGCCCAAAGTGTTGCTGTTTGCGACTGCTTGCCTTTTCTAATGCTACCTCGCAGCAATCTGTTGCAGCAGCCGCTTGCAGCTTGCAAGTTTCTCTTTACGTTTGCACTAATTTCTATTGTAGCCTTTCAGGCGCACACACTCTGATTCAGTCACCGACTCATTTAAATTAAATGCTTTGCTTGTAGCATTTTAAGCCGAGCTGAGTGTGCAACGATTTGGGGCATACCTTTTGTCTTTAATTGAAGAGTAGCTGATTTTAGTAGAAAAAGTTAGCCTGGATAGAATTTAAACAAGCATTTTAACCGAAAATTCCGATTCTTGATTTTAATGTAGTATTAAAACAGAGGCTAAGCCATGGCCTTAAAGACATGGCTTTCGTGAGTCAGTTCAGTTTTGAACAAGTTATGACAGCAGCAAACTTGATCCTAATTATTTATTTATTTAATGTTGACCAAGAGCAGTCGACACAGGACCTATTACTACTACAATAACAATGTATTTTATACGATCTTCCAACTATTTAATTTCTCTCTTGGTTTTGCAGCAGCAGATAGATAGAATTTAATAGTCAATCGGCTCAGCTTGGTCAAATTTATTCATTCCATCCTATTTATGATATTGTCTAGAGCCTGCGGGCAGTTTGGCTTGTCGGCTTGTGCTTTGAGAGCGCCTGCTCCGCGCTAAGCAATTTAAGCGCAAAATGTCGAGCCCGACGCAAGGCAAACAACAATGGAGTTTAAATGATGCGACCCCAAAGGATGCGCGCACGCAACAAAAGGTCCTCCATGCCGTGCAGCAGGTAATCGATATTCACTGAAAAACAACTTGAAAACCAAAGGAGCTATTCTCTTTGAGAGCATCCTGATCAAAGGCACTGGCAGGCGGTCAGACTTGAGAACACTTTGTGCAGCTCAGTGCGGAAAACTTGTGCTGTTGGTTCAGGTGGGTGCAAGGGGAGCTCTTGTCGATAACTACATGCGTTGGGCCAGCTTATTGAACGCTATGGACATGCTGATAGCGCCAGCATCGATATACGTAGCAACGTTTTCATACGCACCGTTGTCCCATTGCAGCGGTTGCAGCTGCTGCTGAATATTAACAATGACAGCCTGATGCACTATTATCGATGGCCCGTAAACGGCCCCAGCTGAAACTTCAGTTTGCCCGCATCGAATGATGAATGGACCCACTGCGCTGTTGCAATGGCACCGGAGCGTTCCGTTGCAGCGCCTCAAATATGATGTAATTGAAATGCATTTGGGCGCATCGAACAAGCTTTGCAAATGAGCTAGTGAGGCAACAAGCGAGTGCAACACAAAGCATTTGCACCAGCAGGAGCTTCAACTCATTAACATTGGTGTTGCAACTCCACTGGCGAAGGTTAATGCATGAGCTGCCTCAGAGTAATGGGCAATATGTCCTTGTGCCTTTGAGTCCCATTAGTTGCATTAATTGGCAGCCTTCGCTGATTGCCCCACCTGAACCAGCTGCCACGGCAGCAAACGTGACACAAAGAGTCCTGTGCACAGTAGCCGAATAATTTCTGGCTCTGACCACTGCATATGTTGCATGAATTGCTCGCATATTTTCGCTGTAGTTCATAAAATATAAGTAGTTGAAGCTGGAAAAGTGTGTGCATGCACATATACACACACATACACACACACACAGATGCACCCTGTGTGCACCATAAAAAATGGACACTTAAATTGCTTAGGAAGCGTGCCAGGCAGTGTCTTAATTTTCCGCAGGATGTGCGCAATGTCAAAAGCAACATTTGATAAATGGTCCACGGGCGTGGTACGACCAGCAAGGCTAGCAAAATTGTTCAGCAATGCGATTGTATATGTATATGTGTGCGTGTGTGTGTGTGTGTGGGCTGCAAAGGGCAGCATAGAAAGATAGAGTCAGTGTGTGTGTGCATCTGCATATGTTACACTTGAATATTTATGTGATATTTATGAAGAATGCTTCAAATATTTTCATCTCCGGGCAGTCCTTTTAACTGCTGCTTTGCCGTGGACTTTTTAAATTTCAGGCAGAAATTGTTAGTAACTATTATTTAAAATATCAACCTCGTATTATTTTTATTACAATATTTTGTATACAAAATGTTTCTACTGCTTTCATTTTAATTTTATAAAGAGACAACATTTCCCAACAGGACCAACTTAGTAATATAAGACGAAAATCTACATTGGCTTGGAATTAAGTTATATCTCGGAGCTGTTATCTTGCTATAAATCATATAATTACATTCCTTGCTAATTGGGTGCAAAACTTTTAGCCAAATTGATATTTATGTTGCCTACACAAAATTTAAGCGACAGCAATAAACTCAAACATTGGTAAGCTTTCGAGGGTCTTTTGTTTTCTTTCGTGAAGCATGAACTAACATATACATATATTGATTTTGATAAATATTAAAATATTTTGATGATGTGAAAGTGAGTAAATATTTTTTTATATTTACATTAGTTGTGAGTGATAGCAATTTTCAGATCATAATCGATTGACAAAAGAAAAGCCCACACGCAGCCATCTCTGAATAATACATTATCTCCAGGCATACTTAAAAGTCGAAATGTAATGGAATTATATTATAATTTGTACATCGCTTTATTGTAGCTGTATGTATGCAAATAATTTGCTAATGCGATTAGCCAATAAGTCGGGGGTGACTGTCAGTACCCAGATATTTCAATTAATTACGTATTTGCGGTCAAACTCGAAATTCAATCAAAATATGCACAACATTAAAATGACCCAAGCAGATTGAGTTAATTTTTTTCAATATTAATTTGTTGTTCGCGAATGTGCAATCAATATTAATTGTCTATTAATGTTTCTTTCTGCTTTTGGATCATAATTCTAAAAATTGCTTTGGCCACACTTTTTGCGTGCATGTTGGCATTTGGCTGAGAAAGTTTTTTTCGAAAAAGTTGGGTTCGCTTACAACTTAATAAAATAGCAACGTTCGGAGCTGACACGCCCTATTTCTTGCTGCCCAAATGACAATTGAGCTAATTGCATTAGTTTGGCAGCACGTGCCTGGGGGCAGCCCTGAGACAGGCGCCCCATCCTATGAGCATAATGATAAAAGCTATTGTTGTGCAAAAAGTTTTAGATTTTTCCAAAATCAAGCTCTTTCTGAGATATTTATCTTAATTTGAGGCTGTCAAACGGAACAATTGCAACACAAAGAGTTAAGTTACTCAGTAATAAAAACAAAAACAAAGTGAGTAGCAAACCAAAAAGCCTTTTTCCTGTTCCGCCTTTGGCCCTTTTCCAAGCACATAAATAAATAAGCCGATTTTTGCACAACGTTGTGCCGAGGGCTGTTAAGGGACCAAAGCGGATGCCACGGCGAACGCGACTCCAAATGGTTTTAAGTGGGCACCTGAACAAAAATCAGCAACAAAAAAACAAAAAAATAAACACAAAAAACCCGAAAACCTGTGAGCTGGACAGCAAAAAAAACGGAAGGACAAAGCGAATACAACAATAAATAAAAATAAAAATATTGTCGCCCAAAAGGTAAGAGTGGCATTTCACTTCAATCACAAAAAAAATACAAACAAAACAACGAAATTAATTGCCTGAAATGTGAGAGCCGATGGCCATCACACCACATTTCAATAAACTAATAAATCGGTCCCTCATTTACATGTAACTTAAACTCGATATTTAACAAATATATCAATTCAAATAACATTCACAGAATAACAAAAACCTGACCAAGATGAACTGGGATATTGAAGTGGAGGCAACATTTGATTAGAAATGTTGAATATTTATATACATTTTTAGCTTATTTATACATGCAGTATGACAAACGCAGTTCACAAGTTAATTGCAGCTCTTCTCTCACTGTGAATGAAAAACATTCAATATTTTGTAATAAGTATACGTCAATGATCCCAGCCAGCAGAAAAAAAGGATACCAATTCGTCGCAGACGTCCACGTCATCAAAAAGCAACCTTACCCAGAATACCCAGCTGAGTGGCGACATATTTCAAATACACACACACAATATATTAATAGAATAACGGGCAAGAATGCTCTGCAAGGTAATAGATACCCCTCTCTATCAAAACTTTGAGATGCCGTCGATATTTATCGATTTGTGGAAGGTAAGGAATTATTTCAAAAAATGAAATAAAAACCTATGCTGGGACGTCCATATCCATCTATATACATCGATTTTATGTAAATACTTATTAGGCTCAAGGATGTCTTACTCTGGTAAACACATCTGCAAATTTAATATACCCTCTAACCGTTTTTCATGGGTACAGGATGGAAAAAGGGTTTCCCTGCCAGTTATTTGACTAACTCGGACATTTATATGCCTGAGCACAGTCAGGAAAACCTCTTACGAAGGCTGTAAAAAAAGCACAAGACAATAAATAAAACTGGAGCATAAATATGCCAATAGGTGCCATTAAAGCTGCTTCCGGCTTTTCGAGAATCTTTAAAAGGCTCCAGTTGCCCATGTGAAGATTTTCATTTTTGCCAGATTTTCATTTATGTATTTATGCGCATACTTAATGAATATAATATTTTATTAATGTAAGCACATCATCCTCGTTGTTGTGCTGCTGCTGTTGCTGGTTAACTTGTTATTGTTGTATGTATCTGTGTCCTGGCATGTGTCGAGCTCTTAAGTAACAAATAATTAACAGCTCTTGTGTCAACAAGATGAGCGACAGAGCGGAAGAGCCTGAAAGGTGCCTGAATGGAGCCTTGAGCAGGACTTGAGTTCGACTAACAGCCGCGGGGCGGGGGTCATAATCTGTTTAATGTAATTTGCAATTTATATTAAGCTATTGAAATTTTATTGAGCTCCAGCAGAAGCAGCAGAAGCAGCAGCAGCAACAAGAAAAAAATAATTCGTTTTTTTTTTTTTGGGCAACTTCCGTTATTTAGTTGCCACGGAAATAATTTGCAGGCAACGCTGCGGGCACAAACATATATATATTAAGTTTATATAGTATATATACATATATCATCATAATATATTAAACGTCGCCATGGAATATTCAACCGAGAGTTGTGTGTGTGTGTGTGTGTGTGTGTGTGTGCCTCGACAGCATCGATTTCTAGAGAGTGTATAAAATACACATCGAACGTGATTTATTCATTGCGAATCGCAGTGCATGCAAATTTGCGACTTCAATTTGCAATTCTTGCCAATATGCAATACCTTGAAAAGCAATAACAATAGCAACAACAACAACAACAACAGCTCGAAGACCCACCCAGCTAAGCGGGGTGATGCATAATATACTTATGATGAATATGAACACACTAACATACTCATGAGTAAATATCGTATAATAAAATAGTTTCCATCGGCTCCTGTTGCACATGTTCGCCATAGAATCATATTTTGAGTAGTTTCCTCGTACTCTGTCACTAGTAATCGAGTTTATATTGCAAGTCACGTCATTTGCTTTTTATTTGCATTTTCTCACCCTTCCCCCGCCCTGCTAGGTATTTCCTCGCTGCCTAGTTACGTGCTGCTCTCCCAGGTAATGGCACCTGGGAAATAATCAAATCAAGTAGACTCAAATTATTTAACAATATTTCTCTTGAGAATTCAAATCAAATACACTTCAATTATTAAACAGTATTTCTCACGTGATCGAGAGTGCAGAATCTAAAAAATTATTAAAAAAATAAATTAACCAACGCGCCTTTTTTTAGAGCATACCTTACTTATTATGGGGTATAATTCGCTCTCGAAGTTTGCTCAATTTGACCCTTCTTTACCTATTTTAATACTCACTCCTTTGTAGTATAAAGTATACAACCATGTATGCCTATTGGTTATGTCTATATACTCGCTTTTTGCTGATGTACATTCATTTTATAGAGTGATAACATTGCAGCAGTTATAAATTGCTTATTGACAATTCATGCCCGGCGTTGACACAATTACCCGACATATTTGTAAAAAGAGGAGACCAGCGCTGTTTGCATACCGGCAAATAAAAAATGAAAATATTTAATAAATATTCATGTTGTGCTGGGCCGTATTATTGCTGGCATCAGATCAAAATAAAACAAGTAAGAGTGCTCTAGCCGAGAGTGCCCGACTAGGAGATACCCTGATCCAAGTTATTTATCTGTATTCATACATGGAAACACGCACACACATACAAACACAAGCTGCTGGCTCCGCGCGTCATGCAATTGCTTTGCTTCCTCTTCCATTGGCCCCAAACTATGTTACATTGAATCGTAAATTACTTCTTTGTGTATTGTCCGATCGTAATGAAATTTGTAGGACACACAAATGGCATATAAATGTGAGACTATGTAAAGTTCGAAGGTCATACCTCTAAAACTAGATATTTTTCGATTTCTGGGAGATCGGGAAATTTATCGATAACTTTTGAACGGGATATGAAGTCTCTAGCTTTTGTAGTCTCTGAGAAACGTGGACAGACGGACAGGGCTAAATCGGCAAGAATATATATACTTTATGGGGTCGGAGATGCCTGTTACATACTTTTGCACAAAACCATTATACCCTTTTTCCCATTTTTATTGGGATCAGGGTATAAAAAAGAGTTGTTTACACTATCTTTCGCAGCAGGTTACCTACCAGGCCACGCCCTTTGATTCGTGGTAATTGAATTAAGCCGCCCACAAGCGCACACACACACAACCATTGCAATGTAAGTAGAGTCAACAAAAAATGGTGTGTATAAATTAAGGTTTTAAAGGCCAATGCAAAACACTGACAAAAAACAATACATGCAAATTGGAACGTTATTTCGTAATGACTTAGACTACTTAATACCCTACAAAAGTGTTTTATAGCTAAAATAAATTTATTTTATAACTTTACCGTAATTAAATAAGAAAATAATATATAATAATTTTCTTAAAGAATTTATATTTTAGTAAAGTCTAATACTCCTTGCACGCGACAAGAAATATGTGCTAATATAGTAATTTTTTTAAATTGTTCTTCATTTGACCTTTCGCATATTGAATGAACAAATATACTCTGAGTTGAAAAAATAAAGTTTATGCAGGAAAGTTAATACCAAACATCTCCTCTCACTTGTTGGCTCTATTTATATACTTTTTTGTAAACTAACGATTTGATTTCACTGCTTTCATCCCAAGCGTAGGCATTATTTCTGCGGCATGGATTCCTGACATCCGCCTACTTTAGCTTCGTAGATATTGAGCGTCTGAAAATAAGCGAAAATCCTTTGCAACGAGGCTTATGTCTGCCCCTTTTTTATGGGGCAACAGGGGTTTTATGGTAGCTATTGCTGCCTTTGGTGGGATGACTGATAAGCTAAAGGGTCGCAATTAGTAGATGTCCTTTCTTCTTGTTAACATTCCGCTGCGCCTGACAAAACTCTTTGCTATTGAAGCACGTTCTCAATTCGCTATTAACTTTCATGGGACCATGGCCAGTAGGAGCCAACAAATGACATAGTTTACTGTTTTGCTTTTGTTCTGCTCCGCTATTGTTGTTGGCGCTGGGACAGTTTGAAAATCTTTTGTCCATTCGATACGCATAAAAATCAAACGACAATTAGAAACAGACGCCAAGGCGCTCGGAGGGGGGTAAGCCACTTGGGCACTATTAAAGTAAAGGCCCAAAGACAGCTATGGCTTATATAGTGCCTGTGCAGCAGTATGAATCCACAGCAATAGACGCCAAGTTGAACTGAAATTCTTTTGTTTGTTTGAGGGAACGTATCAAATTATATATTTATGTTTAAGACTAGCAATGTATTTACAGCTTAACTAACAGCAGGATAAACATTCAGAGGCTCAATCAAACTGCTTGGCGACAGGCCTCGTCCATTTGTTGAACGGCACAGCAAACGAGGGTAGCAAATTTATAAAATATATATATATCGTCTAAGCCAGACGGCCCATAGTTTGTCGGCTCTCATTGTTGGCCTCTTTTTTGTGTGATTTATTTGGCTAAGCTGTCCGAAAGCCAAGCAATGCACGAAATCCAGCACACAAATAAGACCAAAGCCTCCTTTTGCTAATCAAGTCAGGCAAACTACAATATATACATATCTGTATATATTATATTTATACCCGCTGGACACTTCATATCATTTGCCATGGAGCTGACATGCCGTGTTTCATTGTATTGAATGAGACGCACGAGCGAGCAGTCCACACGACAGGCAGATCCTTTCGGCCTGGGTGACAGTCGCTTGACACATGCGGGTCAGCAGGCAGGACCTTAGCCAAAGTGTTACAAAATAAGAAATATTCGCAGCTCAAATAGAGTGTGAAAGTATATCACACACACGCTCTGCTTCCTAGCGGTATCCTAGTATTTAATTTTTAGTGCAAATGAGTTAATTAACTGATTTAGTTGCTACTACTTGCAGCGGCCACAAGGACATTAATCATTTGACAAAACAGTGCCTGAGCAATGATCATCCATTTGCCTTGCCTCTAAATTGCATGCTATTATTTACATGCGTGAACACACACACACACAAACATACACAAACACACGCACACGAACAAGAATACGTAATCAACGTGGGGCAGGCATTGTAAGCTGATTGCGGCATTTATGGCTGCCACGCCCACTTTCACCTGCCGCCTCTGTCTATTCTGCTGTTCGTCTGTTCTGCTGTCTCTCATTAAAATCAACATTCAAGCATTTTACAAATACATACATACATATTAACAAACCTCTTACGCGGCTCCTTTAATCACACGGATTTTGTGGCCACACGCAATGGCGTCCCTGCCCCCCTGGGAGCGGAAACCGCTATCTGGCTGAAGCAGTTGCTTGGTCTTGTTATTGCTGGCTAAGTGCCAGCTGTGCGAGTGCTTAGATAAAGTTTTTAAGGGAGAGCCACACAAAGATGCCGTCGCATAAATCGAGCGGAAACGAATGCATAATAAGAGGCGAGTACCCAGAAGCATGCATCAAGCACCGAGCACCAAGTGGCTAAAGCCTACAACCAACAACCTGCAATCTACAGTTTACTGCCATACTGCCTACTGCCAAGTGGGCCGCACTTACATTGACCATGGCCATGAACTTTATTTGTGCATAGCCCTGCTGCTGCTGATGTTACTGCTGCTGCTGCTGCTGTGGAGGCTAGCTGGGATTACGTAATGAAGGCAGTGCCAGACAAACGTCTCAAAATGAGTTCACACACGGCCACTTGAGCACTTGACGTTGTCCCATCATCTTCAACATAAAAATCCTTGCGCAGAGCGCCCCTTCGTCTGTCGAATGGGCGTGGCTGTATTTAAGCGCCTAAAACTGCAGCAAGTTAAGCAATTCGCAATTTGTAATTTGTAATTTTTGAGGGGATCTGGTCATTGCTTTGATTGCCGAAGCGTAAAGCTGTAGAAACTGGGCGGTAAGCAATTGGAGGCGGGGTATAAAAGTTTTTCTTGGCGCCTTTTGTTTGCTGCGACAAAAGTTCGCGTGGTCTCCGGTCTCCTGGTGTAGTTTACACCATCTAACCGAGCAGCCGTCAACGAAATTTTTAACTTCATTTAGAACTCATTAAAAACTTTTGCATAATTGCATAAATTTGCAAAGTCAATGGAAAACTTCAGCTAAACATTGCCCATCGAGGGGTTTGTTGTTAACTGCAAGTATTTAAAACTGTTCTTATTTAATATGCAGGGTAAAACAGTCCAAACAATATAATTTCAATAATTTTGCAGAGGGTTTACAAGTTGGTCTCGAAATAGCAGGAAGTAGCGGTAAAAGATAAGCCCCCTTATGTTGCCCAAGTTATTTAATGCTCCTTAAATTAAGGCACAAAATTCGAGAAAATATATAATTTAGCTGCCATACGAGCAATCAATCAAAAGTTTGACTTTTGTCAATTATAAATTGTAAAAAAATTTTAAATACATTTAAATTTAGATAAGAGAGATTGGATCTGGTCTGCAAGTGTATTTGGCGTACCGAAGTTAACTGCCATTTCCTGTTTAATCTAATTATAAGCCCAGTTTCGCAATTTTCAAAAGATTAATGCAAATCAAATGTCCAAGCAACTTATAGCCAATGCGACTTTTTGTATGCAAATCAGATTGAATCCCGAGAAGGTTATTGGAGTGGGAGACATTTGAAATTCAATTCAAAGTGTGGGAAGTAAAAGTACAAAATATTTATTTGTTTAGTTAGTGCATAAATTGTGAAAATGTAATTTGAATAAAGATTTCACAATTTATTTCTTTCCCCTTAAGACATTTGCATACATTTTGAGATGCAACTCCATAAGATTAACAAAATAATTTACAATGGTATTATACCTTTATACACATAAATGTATATTTGTATATATGTATGCGTGCACTAGTAAGTTACGGCAGCAAAAGCAAAGCTTCACCGTTAACAGCATTCAAAGTTCTAACAGAACCGCAATAACAGTCATAAGCTACTGTTACATAAAGCTTGTGCGAAACTTTATGCTTGAAAAGCACATTTATTCATGTATGTATGTACGCATGCTTGTTTATGTATGTATGTATGTGTATATGTACTCATGATTTTACGAATCAACACTGAAAACAAAAAATAAGAAACTATTTGTTTTATTTTTTGTAAGATGAAGATAATACTCGCTTGCCTCAAATTTGTAAGAATAACATGCACAAATATTTATTACAAGAAAAAATAAGAAAACCATAGTAACAGAACTAACAAAATGTGAATACAAATAAAACATTTAAAATATATTATTATTATTTGCTTGCTTATTTTTGCACTCGGCCTTTTCTTTTTTGTTTGACAGGCGAAAATGGTCTTGGTGTGGAGGTTTCAATTGGCTCTGAATCCAAGAGGTCGGAGTCGATGTCATCACCATTTCCGGGGTATGTTTTTCCCGCCACCAACTTTTTGATTGCTTTGACCTGTATCTTTGGTTTTCCCGTGGGCTGCGCCAGCGTTCCAATGGATTTACGTGGCACCTTCGTCTTGGCGTTTGCCTGCTTCTTATCCGTTGGAATCGGTGGGCTGCCGCCTGAAATTTCTGGAGTCGCTTTGACATTCTCCGCTGATTTCGTTTTTTTAGCGGTCTTTTGAGCCTTTTCTAATGCGGCCATAGCTTTGATGCCGGCCTCCGTTTTGGCATCCCCAGCAACTGCAAGCAGCTTTGCATTTTTCTTTGGCTTGGCCGGCTATAAGTAATGAAGTTAATCTTTAGAACATATGTGGTATACTTAACATGCAACGCCTACAAACCTGATTAGTCTTTCGCTCTGACGCCTTCCTTTTGCGTGTCAAGCCCTTTTCATCATTCACTTGCTCTGTTTCCCCTGGCTGCGCCTTAGCTTCTTTCTTCTTGGTCAGCTGCTTTTTCGTTGCATTGGCCTTCATCTTCTCCACGGATTTGGAGGTTGGCTTTGCCGCCACTAGCTTAAAGGAGCGCTTCACCTGCACTACTTCGCTCTTGGTTACAGCAAACTTTAAGGACTTTAGCACTCGTCTCGACAAGCGGCGCTCATCGGTCACCTCGTAGCCGGTGGACTTCATGTACTTCACTATGGCTTGCACTGATGAGCCGGATCGCTTGTTCATGGCCTCAATGGCTGCCAGAGCCCACGAAAGTACAGAGCCCTTATTGACCTTGGTCACCTCGTCAACGGGCTTGACTTCCTTCGGGGCTGCCATTTTAACATTTTCAACGGCATCTGGGGGCGGTGTGGGATAGGTATGTTCTTTAAGCTCTGAACTGCCCTCATCGCTTAGTTCGGAATCTGCTGTTAATGGGTGAGTAACCATCCCTTCGTCTTCCGGCTCCGACGGCTGGGAATCGCCGGTCAAGTCGGTTTCTTGCATTTCTTCATCACTATTCTCATCCTCGGAACTATCAGTTATCTTAAGATTCAACAGACGCATTGTAATTAAAATAAATTGAACTCTAAAGAACAAGAAATTACACGAGGCACATTCAAACGGCAACTAAACGAATTGAAAAGTATTCAAGTAGAGGACAAATGCAACGGTAATCGTTGATTTCCAGTAGCACTCAAATTCGTTTGCTGAAAAAGCTATAAGAGAGGATCCAGGGCTCCGATTATACATATGTGTATATAGATACTATATAAATTATCGATAACCAAGATAAAAATCGAAAATAGAAAAAAATTACTGAGTTTGGTTAAAATAGCTTGAAAAACAAATAAGTTGTTCATACAACGACTCATTTTTCCACAGATTGTTCCTATGGCAGCTATAAGATATAGCAGTCCGATTTTACTTTAATTTTCTCAGCGTGCTTAGATAATGCTAAAATTCATAATTGATAAGTTTGGTGAAGCTATCTCAAAAAACAAAAACTTTCGATCGATCGTTCCTATGGCAGCTATATGCTATAATTGATTCCAACATATTATCTGCGCGCAGCAGAAATAGGCATCTGCACCATGTTTCGTCAAGATAGCTTCAAAATTGAGACTAGTTTACGTAGAAACAGACTGACAGACAGACGGACAAAGATATATCGACTCTTCTTGTCGTCCTGATCAAGAATATATACATATACTTTATGGGATCGGAAATGTTTCCTTCTATGCGTTGCAAACTTCTGGCCAAAATTATAATTCCGTTTGCAAGGGTATAATAATCATATATCCGAAAATATATATGAGTTATGAAGCCGCTATTATTAGTTATATTCGGTATATAATCAAGAGATTTCCATTTGAATGAATATTTAACATGACTTTTTGTGTAATTTATTAGTTCATCATTCGTATAATTTATACATACATAATGAAATGTTTCTCTTTTTCTTCCTTTAATATTATTTAAATATACTCGTACGCAAGTGTTGAACATTTATAGGGTTTTGGGTTCTTCTTGCTACTGCTGCTGCTGCTGCTGCGGCAAAGATATTGGCAGTAACAATATGCAACTGTTTCGGAGCTTTTGCTTATTCACACATTTATGCGACCCCTTACAGACAACAAACAAACTTTCTATGGACATTACAACTTTAAATAACATTATATTTACTTGAGGACAATAAACAAACAAATAATCAATATAATTGTATACGTAATTTTTGTAGATACTTTTTTTTAAAAACATTTTTTGCATTTAAAGCAGTTTTGCACTTAATATTTCATTGTTTAGTTTTGTTGAGTTTAGTTGCTGTACAAATTGTTCACATAGTTCAGTGCAGGGAAAAGTGTGGGACGGGGACGAGGGGCGGGGACAGGGACGGGTAAAGAAAATAGAACGTGTTTAATACTTGTGCGAACTGTTATAACGTCTTAAAGTTGAACAAAAAGAAACAGAAGAGCAAAAGCGAAGCAAGCGAAATTAACACAAATATGCATTGTTTAATTTGATCTGGAATGCTACGATTCTGTATGCGAAAAGAAATAGATCAAGGGAATCATTAAATCAAGAAATAATAAACAGTTTACAGAGCACACACACTTAAAACCTAACAAAAATGGGTTAAACTTTAACAAAATGATCGACGGGTCGGCAACAAAATTTGTAAGAAGAATGTTCATCATGTTTTGTTTTGTGTGGGTTGAAGACAATTAATTGAATTTATGTACAATTTATAGGATATTAGTTTGACAAAATTTGATAGCTAAAACACACATGCATTAAAATAATTTCCGCTCATTTAGTGATTAGACAATATTTAACTAGTTATTGTTTAGGCTGCGCTTCGGCTCTCTATGTATACACAAATCAAAATTTATACGTAGATATTACGATATTATTAATATCCGTTTCGTGGGTTATATTGTAGATTGTTTATGTGTATATATATGTATATATAGACGCATATACAGCGGATTATTGCAGAAGGAGGCGCGCCGCACGCTGCGCCGCCAGCTTAAATTATGAATGAAACAAAATTTTGAACATAAATCAAAAACAAAACAATTTTAAACAGAATCTAATGGCGCGAGTCCCTAGGATAGAATTCAGCCAAAATGGAGGCTGGAATACGCTTAAGCATCTCCTTGGGGAAGATACGCAGCAACTGCCATCCAATGTCCAAGGATTCAAAGACAGTGCGGTTCTCGTAGTTGCCCTATAAAACATGTAACAATCAGCATATATAGTATAATCAATTTTTCAAATGCTTCTCTATGGACTTACCTGCGAGATGAAGTTCTTCTCGAACTTGGTCAAGAACTCCAAGTACAGCAAATCATCGGGCGTCAGAGCCTCCTCACCGACCACAGCCTTCATGGCCTGCACATCCTTGCCGATAGCATAGCAAGCGTATAGCTGATTAGACACATCAGAGTGATCCTTGCGGGTCATGCCCTCACCAATGGCGGACTTCATCAAACGCGACAAAGATGGCAGCACATTCACTGGAGGGTAGATCTGTCTGTTGTGGAGCTGACGATCGACGTAGATCTGGCCCTCGGTAATGTAACCAGTCAAATCGGGAATAGGATGGGTAATATCATCGTTAGGCATAGTCAGAATAGGAATCTGTGTAATGGAGCCATTGCGACCCTCTACACGACCAGCGCGCTCATAAATGGTGGCCAAATCGGTGTACATGTAACCGGGGAAACCACGACGGCCGGGCACCTCCTCACGAGCAGCAGATACCTCACGCAAGGCCTCGGCGTATGAGGACATATCGGTCAGGATGACCAGGACGTGCTTCTCGCACTGGTAGGCCAAGAACTCGGCGGCGGTCAGGGCCAGACGTGGGGTAATGATACGCTCAATGGTTGGATCGTTAGCCAAGTTCAAGAACAGGCACACGTTTTCCATGGAACCGTTCTCCTCGAAATCTTGCTTGAAGAAACGCGCTGTCTCCATGTTCACACCCATAGCGGCGAACACAATGGCAAAGTTATCAGTGTGATCATCCAGCACCGATTTGCCCGGCAGCTTGACAAGACCGGCCTGACGACAGATCTGGGCAGCAATTTCGTTGTGCGGAAGACCAGCAGCGGAGAAGATGGGAATCTTTTGACCACGGGCAATCGAGTTCATCACATCAATGGCGGAGATGCCAGTCTGGATCATTTCCTCGGGATAGATACGAGACCACGGATTGATGGGCTGGCCCTGGATATCCAAAAAGTCCTCGGCCAAAATTGGAGGTCCCTTGTCGATGGGCTTGCCAGAGCCGTTGAACACACGGCCCAACATATCCTCGGACACAGGCGTGCGCAGAATATCGCCAGTAAACTCGCAGAGCGTGTTTTTCGCATCAATGCCCGATGTGCCCTCAAAGACCTGAACGACGGCCTTGGAGCCGCTCACCTCCAGCACCTGGCCGGAACGCACGGTTCCATCGGCGAGACGCAGCTGCACGATCTCAGCGAACTTAGGGAACTTCACCTCGTCGAGAATGACCAAGGGACCGTTCACACCAGACACCGTCTTGTAGGCTAAAATCCAAAATATATTTGTGTAAAATTAGAATTTATTTCAATTTATATTCGGTTTCAGTTGTGATACTAATTTGATAGTTTAGTTTTATATATATTATGTAAATCAAATGAACATAAATATTCTTCTATTCAAAAAAATTGAACTTTATTAATTAAGAATTTTAGATTTTTTAATTGATTTAAAATTTGCAGCAAACACTTTTTCATTTCATTAAAAATAATATTTAATTAAAAACAAATAAAGATATCGATACGAAAAAACTATTCTCATAATTAAGCATTTTAAATTCAACGCATAACTTAACTAATTGTATTTAATTAACTACAATTTAAGGTTACAACAGCGCTGCTCACATGAATTGTGGACACAAGTGGTTGCCAATAAGAATCTGATAAGAAAGCAAACGTCAAAAAAATCGTAGTATGTGTTAAGGGGTTAAATAGTCAGCTGACTGACAAAACTGCCTTTAAGCAGCTGCTGTTGGCCAATAAGCACGAGCTGCTAGCTGAGACCTGTGAGCTGCATATTGGGCATAAAAAGACGATAACGAAAGAGAGCGTAAAATGCAATGTGCGTTACATAAAAACAAAAACCAGCGACAAGATTTTATATATATAAATATATAAATTAAAGGAGTGCATTTTAAGCAGTAAATAATTAGTTCCCTCTTTTTTAGTGCGATTATCAATTGGAATATTAAACAGCACTAGTTTCTTTTTTTTCGTTTTCTGCTTTGCCTTTGCTTTTCGTTTCATTTGCAAGTCAGGTGCTCTCTCTCTCAAACAGCAAACAGCTGAGTAGCTCAGCGATCATCGAGTCATGTGACAGCGAAAAATCCAAAAAGAATGAATTTTACGTGCTTATTGACATTAATTTAAACTCTTTTCAATGCCCAATACAATTTATGACATATAGCATGTTTATATTGGATTGGTTGGCTTTAAAAACAATATATTGATTTTTTTTTTTCGTGTTCTGCTTTCGCACACGATTCGTACAAACTGTCATGGCGGCCGATTGCCCTTGCCAAAAAAAATAAAAACTATAGTTTTTACATTGCACTTTGGGCAATTATTGCACACTGGTAATTTGGGTACTCACTCAAACGTGGCTGCGAGATAAAGTCCCGGGAGACGGCAAGGACATGCTCCCGTTGTGCTTGTTGGGCGTTCATTTTGCGGAATGAATTTTTAATCGATACTCGATGAAAAGTGCACAGCAAATTTCGAGCTGCAAACAAAACCAGGAAACGATTTTAATTAGTTTCTAACTTTTATATATTTAATGTTAAATTTCAGTTGGAGTTGGCGTTGCAACATACAATTTTTCCGTTTCAATTAATACTGAGCGACACACGCAAAATTTTGTGGCCTGCGACGTCTTTGCAACTACGAAGAAAAATCACTCTGACACGGGTCCGACTGTATAAAATTTGTTGTGACGTCACGTGCCGTCACATGACTTTGAATGTGACCGTATTTTACAGTATTTACACTGTACAGCACTGTCGGGCGGCCGCATGCAACCCTGTGTTTTGTGGTAGCAACTCTGTGCTGGCATTTTTAGGCACACTTTGTCATTATTGGATTAAGCGTAGAAAGTGCTTCATATTTTGTATGCACAATTAATTAAATTATAATAGTTAACTGGCTGAGCGACCAAATGCGGCATTAAACGAGCGCGGCGTGCGATTCAAACAGAGAGCGGCCGAAGTAATTGAAACAAACAAACACCTCCCTCAATCAAAAACCGCCCGCATAAAAAGAGAAGAGCAACAGCAACAACAACAACTGCAACAACACACAAAGAGATAGCAACAACAACGACAACGCTAACTTCACAACACTGCAACTACTACAAAACTCGTTTGTGTCTGTGTGTGTGTCTATTCTGTTTTTGTATTGTTATTTGCAAGAAAGGCAAAAAAGGGGCGTGTCTTCTATATAGATAGAGAGATCGCTGCATTATGATGGTAGAGTCCGAAGGCACCGCCGACGCTACCCGCCGTCTCAACGTTAAAAAACAAACCCTGGACGATGCTTACGCCGTTCCCGCTAATTTCCTCGAGATCGATGTGGTGAATCCCCTAACAACAATGGCGGCGGGCAAGAAACGTTACACCGACTATGAAGTTCGCATGAGGGTATGTATGTATGATAGATGACGGGGTGGTGCGGGCGAGGCATATATGCAAAAAAGTAAAATGCGAAATGAAATTGTTGATAAAGTAGACTGTAACTATGTGTGTATATATGTGATACGCCTATATATATATATATATATAAATACATACGTAAAGCGATAATTATTAGTCACTACACACAAATTCCATGTGCCATGTTGCACAGTGTTCTGCTTTCCGCTTTGTTTTTGGGGACAGCATTAAAATTCACTTGAGTCATGCGCTGATATGACTGGAAATATGATATGAATATACTATGAATATGACATATGTATATGCGGTCTGTAAAATAAGTCTTGTCTGAAATATTATTATTATAATATACAGTACAGGATAAAGTTATAATCTGTAAATTCCAAAATACCACGATCAGACGAAAAATCCACTTTTAAATTGATAACATAATATGAGTAGATCTTGTTTATTGCCTGGTTTTAATATCTTCCCTTATTTTCAACTCCCACTTTTTGAGCATTTCTGAAAGATATGATACTACACAATTTGGTGTATGGGATCAAGCTAAAATGCTACAAATGGGCACAAGTACGAAAATTTAGGTCTGGGTACAAGATAGCTCCACGCAAACACTTTCTCAATTAAATCATCTAAAATTGTCCTTTTTTCTTTACGACAGACAAACTTGCCGGTGTTCAAGGTGAAGGAGTCGAGTGTGCGACGTCGCTACAGCGACTTTGAGTGGCTGAGAAATGAGCTGGAACGGGATAGCAAGGTAAGTGGAAAGATCTTTCAATAGTAAATGAATTAGCTTATTAAATAACGTTATGCAGATTGTGGTGCCACCGCTGCCGGGCAAGGCTTGGAAGCGACAGATGCCGTTCCGGGGCGACGAGGGCCTCTTCGACGAGAACTTCATCGAGGAGCGGCGAAAGGGTTTGGAGGCGTTCATCAATAAGATTGCTGGTCATCCGCTGGCACAGAACGAGCGCTGCCTGCACATGTTCCTGCAGGAGAATGTCATCGATAAGAACTATGTGCCCGGCAAGATACGCAACACATAAGACGCTGACGCTGGACACTGATGCACTACCCTGTCTCCCTTCTCCTATCGCCATTCGAAAAACCGCAACTGTAGCAATGCAATGAAGCAAAAACTTGAACAAACAAAACTTAAGGAAAAAGTGAAGAAAAGAAAAGATAATTACGAAATCGATTAGGCAAAATCAAATCTGCGTGTGTATGTGTGTGTGTGTTTGTGTGTGTGCTTAGCCAGGTTATGAGTAATAACTAAATAATAGATGTTACTAATTAAACGGCAACTGCTTTTCCCGCCAGGGCCAGCGAGGAACAACAGGGCTCAGTTAATGTTGAGCGGCTCTAGTTGAAATATTGGGAATTTTTATTGCTAAATTAAATTGTTTATATGCAATGGTATACATACAATACAATACAATACAATACACTATATATATATTATATACAATACAATATACATATTTACCCAATAGTGTACATAATACATGGATCAATCCAGTATTGGATGGCCGTCGTCTCATTCTAAGTGTCCCAATGGCAAAATTGTTGACCAGGACAAAACTCGCTCATAAATGGACTTTTTTCTCGAATCCAGCGAGCAAAACCCCTAACCCCAGACACAAACACCCCTCCCCCTCCATTAGTCGTTGTATAAAATTTGAATTATTATTGAGTTTGAAATTTGCCGGAGCAAAAGTAAAAAGTTACCCTCCACCTCCATGGAATAGTATAGAAATTATACAGTTGCAACTGTTTTGCAAATTACTGAATATTTTGTAATCATTTTAGTGATTAATATATGTATTGTACTTCGAATCAACCTAAACATAATTCCAATAATAATACATGTATTTTACTAAACATTTGAAACGATTGTTTTGAAAACTCTGTTTTTATTACATTTCCTCATGCTCGGATTTTATAAATCTCCATCACTCAACTCAAAGCAATACGTTGAATAAGAGCTCCTACACACAACAAACAATACAATTGTGAAAAACATTTACACATATTTTGAAATTGAAAAGAAAGTAATGTTCCGAAAAGTGTTGAGGTAAGTAAGGCATATAGTAATGGATAGGAAGGTCGTAAGCGCTGATAACAATTCAAGCAGAAATTTCGAGTACGCTCAATTTCTTTAAGTACTAGAAGAAATATTAAAAAGCTGTGAATTTCTGTTATCGCTTGAGCCATTGTAATTCCTACTATTGTACACAAAAACAACCAACAAAAGCTGTCTTCTTTATTTTTACTTTAGGTTAATCAAGTTCAGCCTTTTGGTAATCTTTCGAGCTGCTTTTGATATAATAGGTAAGGCGAATTTAATAATAATATTTTACAAATAATAATGCGGACACATTAAAATATATGTCACAATAGTAAAGTTTCTTTTTCTGTTATTCTATCAATTTAAAAATAAGAAAAATTTTCAAATTTTAACGTTTGCCAAAATTATAAATTTTGCAGATGAATATAACGGCCCTTAGTCACAGTGAGTACGTGCGTGCGTTCATGGCGCGTTCATTGTGCGCAGGGCTACAACACGCGTAGTGCGAGCGAGACAACTCTAGCGTTGTCATTTGTATTAATGTGTGTACGCGTGTGTGTTTGCCAGGGTTGTCATGTACATGCATTTATATTTTTTGTTTTTTTATTTTTGGCATGGACACTGCGGACTCTCCGACCAAAACGCAAGCCAGCGATGATGAAAACTACAATCTACTCTGCCAGGCCCACGAACAGTTCAACAAGTAAGCATAGTCCCCCAACCCCCACTCTGCTCCATCAAACAGATAACAAATGAAAATAACGCGCGGCTTCTTTGTTTACAGTTGTGAATATGACCGGTGCTTGGAGCTGCTGCGACAGCTGGAAACAAAAGGAGAAAGTAGCGGCTTAATTTTACGGCACAATCGGGCAGTCGTCAATTACTATAAAAGCGGTTGCATGCAACATCAGACGCTGCTACAGGAGCTGGAGCAGCTATCCGATGGCAAACTGGCGACGGTACCACTTCCGGGTCCGGGTGCACTACCGGGGTCACTTCCGGTCCAGGGAAATGACTCAACGTCCGGTCTACCATTTAAAAATGCGGGTAGCGCCATTACGGCGGCCCGTTACAATAAAGCCGTGATTTACTATCATCGGCATATGTACGGCACGGCCTTGGAGCGGCTGGCTCCACTAGTTGCCAGATTGGAGGCGCTGGAGAAGCAAATGTCTGCTCTGGTTGCAACACTGCAGCTGCAATTGCTGCTTGCCACCAATCAGCTAAACCGGGCCGAGGCGTTCCTGGACTACTTGCAGTATAAGCTCAATCTGGTGGCCAGTGCGCCGACTCCCAGTCCCAATGGCAGCCCGGAGGAGCCAGTGTCTGCCACACCTGTGCCTGTGCTGGAGGTGAGCGTGCCACGTGTGGGCGGTGAATGTGGCAGCTTATTGCAGCTGTTGCAGCTGCTAACCCACGTGCTCAATCGCAAGCCGGTGATTATCACTGAGGATGGCACACCACAATTTGCGGCGCTTAAGGCGCAGCAGTACTACATCATGAAGGACTTTCAGATGGCCGCCAAGCAGCTGATGCGCATCAACGACGAATGCACCCAGGGGGGGTAAGTGACCAAGCACAGATGTAGCTAATCTCATCCACAAACTGATCTCACTTTTCCTTGCAGCACCGTTACGCCGCAGCTGAGCACTTGCATTGCCAACAATATGGGCGTCATCCATTTGAGAGTACGACACTATGCGATTGCTTCCAAGTTCTTTCAGAATGCGCTACGCTTCGACAAGCAGCTGGCTGCCAATCTACGACAGAGCTCGCTGCAGACGATGAGCTCGGCGCGCTCCTGTGAGATTATGTATAATCTGGGCATTGCCATGCTGCATCTGCGCCGCCCCAAGGAGGCGTTCCACTGCCTGCTGGTGCCCGTCAAGCAGTATCACAGCAATCCACGTCTGTGGTTCCGCATGTCAGAAGCGTGCATCATGGAGCACGAGCTGGTAAGCAGTCGCTACTACCTATCCACAACAACATAGTCATTATAATCGTTTGCTCTGCAGAAACTACAGGGCAAGGAGCGCCAATCAGTCGAAAGTCTTATGAACTCATCGGATTCTAAGCCATATGCGTGAGTAGCCCTTAAAGCTCGATCTCGATCTCAAACTAATCACATGCAATCCCATTTTTTTTGCAGCGCTCACTCATCTGCGGTTCCGGAGCCAACGCTCGAATTTGCTGCCTTGTGCCTTCGTAGCGCTTTAACTTTGACGCTACAATACAAGGCCAGCTTCTATATGGCTGCCTCAGGCGAGGAGACCCTGGAGGCGAAGGATTCGTCACAGCAGCTGTGGAGTCAGCAGCAGGACAATAACTTTTGCAACCCATCGAAACCGATTAGCTTAGAGTCGCTGGAGAACATGCTGGCCGCCATTTATGCGGCTCACAGCTTTGTTTCGCTACGTTTGGGTGATCATGTAACCGCACTGGAAATGGCCAAGCAACTGCTCCAAAGCGAGCGTCTCTCCGATGCACACAAGTATGTTCTGGAATTCCACAAACTAAGCATTCATTGAACTTTTACTCATTTTATATACAGATTACTGGGTCACATGTACGCGGGCGAGGCTCTTATGATGATGGAGAAACCGGCCGAGGCACGTGACCACCTGGAGCCGACATTTGTGAGCACGCTGAATGCCCTCGAACTGGAGACACGGGACTGGCAGCTGAAATCACTGGACGCGGCCCAGAATGTAGTCCGATACAATTTGGCCGTTGCCTTAGCCTTACAGAACGACTTCCAGGCGGCCAAGAGCCTGCTGATTACGTTAACCCACCCGATTGTGCTCAAAAAGTCGCAGATCCTGAATCGATACATAGAGTTGAAGAAAACCGCCGCCGGTACACCCAATTAGACAACAAATTGTGTAAATAGCATAGACGGATTCAATAAGAAATTCATTGCGGAATGTAAATATAGAAAATCACTGACAGACAACTGTTAAAAACAAGGTGTTTCAATCCAAAAGTCATGAAGATCATTCGAGTGGAAGATTACTAGTGAGAAATAATCATTTAAGGATTTTAGGTTAATCTGCT
Source organism: Drosophila maculinotata (assembly GCA_035045305.1). Taxonomy (NCBI): domain Eukaryota; kingdom Metazoa; phylum Arthropoda; class Insecta; order Diptera; family Drosophilidae; genus Drosophila; species Drosophila maculinotata. The sequence continues at coordinate 4,216,379 of JAWNPD010000329.1, read as the reverse complement.
ATGCATTAAATCTTTATTAATGTATTCGATGAGGCTTTGACGGTTGTAGATTACAAGCGGTTTTTCTCTCTTTTTGGTTTGACAAAGGCAATCCTGACGAGTGATCTTCGCCTGTTTCCTTTCCGATGCCATCAATTGCCTAATCTATAAAATTTCAGGAGTGCCCTTAAATAAACCTGAAATGTAGAATTATTCTAGATAAATGAACCACCTAAAAAATTACTTTTCCTATAGTTTTTTATAATTATTTTTATACCCACAATCGACTAAAAATTAAACTTCATCATTCTAAATTTTCAAAAAAATTGTTAAAATTTTTTTATTTAAATTTCTGAAATGTATAAGCTCTATGATTTTGTTTGTAAATTTAAAAAATGCATATGCCATAAATGTTTCATTATTTTAAATGCCAAATATTCGCTATAAACTTTATTACTCCCACATAGAGGTTAAGAAATTATTCGGTTATCGTGACGAAATTGAGTTAACTAAACTAGCTTATAGATTTTTCATGGCACTACAGCTTTGAAATCATTTGAATAAGTAAGTTAGGGTTCATTACAAACTATCGAAAAACGCCAAATAGATTCAATTGCTAATTGTGAGCAATGAGTCAGAAAGTTAAATTCATTTTACAAATATTTACAATTTTGGAAAATGTTCGGACCCTATACGCTCTACGCTCAGTTACCACAGTAAGTTACAATGGAATATAAATTTATATAATTTTAATATAACGAACGTATGAAAAGAGACGGGTCGACATAGTTGTGTCCATAAATCGTCAGCTATATGCTATCTAGTTTTCTCTCAAAAATAAGCAAAACTGTACTTGATATCGATGAATTACTCCCTAGTCCAACATTGTGACTGGGCACAACTATCCAGTGGAAGCTCATCGATTTGACACCGAGGACGGTTATATTTTAGAAATATTCCGAATACCTGGATCGAAGCGCTCTCCTCATTCGGGTAAGCCCAAGCCCGTTTTCTTTTTGCAACATGGCATGATGAGCAGCTCGGATATATTTGTGCTTAACGGTCCCAATGATGGTCTACCCTACATGCTGGCAGACGCTGGCTACGATGTGTGGATGGGCAATGCCAGGGGCAATACTTATTCACGTCGCCACAGGTCGATTCGTCCCAGTAAAGCTGAATTCTGGAAGTTTGGCTGGCATGAAATCGGTATACTCGATATGCCAGCCATGATAAAATATGTGCTGGAGAAAACCCATCAAAAGTCGCTCCATTATGTGGGCCATTCACAGGGCGGCACCACCTTTCTAGTGATGATGTCGATGATGCCAGAGTTTAACCACAAGATAAAGACAACACATTTGTTGGCGCCTGCTGCTTGGATGAGAGATCTTTCTCTGCCACTGTGTCTAAAGATTTATATTCTGGCGCAGCGGGATGCGGAGTTTGTTCCTAATAGAGCGATAATGGCATGGATAACCTCTATTTTATGCAAAGTGATGAATGAGCTTTGCGCTCGGTTTTATTTCATATACAATGGCAGCAAATCGGCCTCTATGAACCGGGTAAGTAAGTGTAGATGCGTCAATAAAAAAACGTTGCAATAATTCGAATCCTTTCCTTTACTAGACCACCATTCCGTTGTTGCTAAGAACGCATCCTGCTGGCGTCTCTTCAAGGCAACCAAAACACTACATGCAGCTTCATGATTCGGGAAAGTTTAGGCAATATGACTATGGCAGAAACAATAACTGGGCGATTTATGGCCAACCGGAGCCACCTGATTATCCGTTGTACAACATAAACCCATTGTCCAAAATACACATTTACTTTAGCACTGACGACGGAGCAACAACAGTGAGGGATATGCTTAAGCTGGCCGAACATTTGCCGAACCATCAACTACACCACATCGATCGTAAGAACTGGCTGCACTTGGACTTTCTTCTTTCGTATACTGTTAAAAATGACATAAACCTTCCGATATTGCGGGCTGCCAATAAGTTTGAGGGTATCGCCGAAAACTAATTGTCTCCTGTTTTATCATGAAATCTGTTGACATCTTTATCTTTATCCTAAGCCTAAGCCATTATTAAATGTTCGAGGTGGTTGAGATACTTCAATGGATTTTTCAGTTCATTTAAGCTTAGATATACAAAAGGTGATCTTACCGAAACTGCCTGACTAGGAGACACGATATTCGATGTTGATTTGGATGTGGATGTGGATTTTGGCAGTACTTGCTTCCTAATCGAAAATTCTAGCTCTTGTACAATTAGCTTAAATCGAAACTCTTCAATTCGAAACTATAAATACAATATTTATTAATCAGTACGCATATCCTTAGTTGATATCTTGAGCGTATCAACCTTGGACTCATTATGTATATTTATGTACTACATCTAAGTATTTGGCACTAGTAGAAGTTGTGATTCTAGCTCCCTGGCATTTTCAATTGCATCAGCGCTGTTCGTATCTATTCATTGAGAGCACAATGTTGTCAAAGATGTACTCTCGCACGCCCAGGCCGCAGATGAAGTCAAAGTGATTCCAGCGTTTCCAGGGCACTTTGTAGACGGCCTCGACATTTGGCAGCCGCTCCACCAGGCGCCAGATATCCGCCGGCGCAACAATATAGTCGTTTTCCGCAAAGAAAATGGTCACTGGTGTGCGGACATTTTCCAGCGCATACTCCGGCGGCTCCAGCTGCTGATAGTGCAGCCAATTGCGTTCCGGCCCGTAGTCGTATTGCCGAAACTTGTTGGACACATAGCCCTGGAAGTAGTGCATCAGCTGCTTGACAGAACCACCCGCCGGAAAGTTAGCCATCAAATCGGGCAGCAGGGTCTTGTTTAGGAATCGCGTATCATAGCCCACCGCTGGCCAGAGCCGGGTGATGCACACCAGTGGCTTCTCGTTGTCCAGGCAGGTCATCGAGAGGAACTTCTTGAAGAACTTGTTCGTGGAGAACATCTCAATGCCCTCCAGCATCTTGGACACATAGTTGCGTGTACCCAAAATCGGTCCTATGATTTTGGCCAGGCCACTTTGCGTATTGCTCACATAGGCAACTGGCGCCAGCAAGGTGGCCGTCTTAAAGACCGCATTATACTGCGGCAGCATCGAGTTGAGCACCAGGAAAACTGTTCCTCCCTGCGAGATGCCCACAAAGTGCATGCGGGATACTCCGCTGGTGCGCAGCACATGATCAATCTGAGCCGGCATATCGTAAACGCTCATCTCATGCCAACTGAAATTCCAAAACTCTCGTTCAGTGGTGTTCATCCAGAGATTGTGCCGGCAGTAGATGTTCCCCCGATTATTGCCCAGCCACACATCGTAGCCAGCGCGCCACAGCAGATACGCCAGAGAATCCTCCCGACCGTTAAGCAGCCACCTGCAAAATTGCGCACAATATCAGTTACCCGGTCAACCGGAAGACTTGTATCAGATACGCACACATCCGACGAGGCATAGAGGCCGGAGAGTAGAAATACCACCGGACGTTGCAGCACTGTGTAAAGCGTTCCATTTGCATCCAGCTGCACCTGGGGTATGCGATGCAGTTGCAGCACATAGCCATCCTTGGTTATCACCGTGTGCCGCTCCACATTGTAGCCATCGTGCTGTATGCGACGCACCTGCAACGATCGCAAAAGCCGAGCAAACATTGCCAGGAAGTCAGTCTCAGCTATTAACTTGGCAAACACAAACACAAACACACACACACACACACACACACATATATAGAGAAAGACAAACACACAGACAGTTGGCACATTTATCGCTTGACATTTGGAGGCCAAGCGACGCGTGCGTTGTGACATTCGAGCAATTAGGAATTCCAGAGGCGTGCACACACTTTGGAGCTGGGCTGGGGCGGCAACCTAACCCCCACCCCCTTCCTTCCCATATAGATATGCTCAGTTTTCGCCAGCACCTACCGCGTCTGTGATAATAATTTCGCGGGAGTGGCGTATGGTGGCTAACACCTGGCGCAGCAGTAAAGCCACCATGACGAAATCCAGGCCCAGACGCAGCGATCTCATGCTGACAGGATGGCGATTACATGAAAGCGGGATTAAGTAACGTAACCGTTAAAGCTGAACCGGTTCGAACGGGGTCGTATCGATCGAAAACGAAAGCTGCCACGCGTTGCCCCAGCCAAAGGATCGCGCGCGAAAAGAAAGAAAGTGCCGCCGGAGCTTTCAAAATAATATTTAAAAACCAAATACTAAGACAAAACGAAACGAAACGAAATGAAATTGTCGAGGCAGACAGACCGACACTAAGAAACCGTCGCGATATATTCACATGAATGGATATGAATGAAAATTGCAATCAAAGTGCTTTCGTCGTCGTCGTCGTCGTCGTTGTCGTCGTCGTCGTTGCTTCGTGATCACGATCGTGGCCAGCAAGCGCTGCTAACGTTCGATTCGAATGTGTTTTATCGACTGTGCACGCGTTTGCGGCTTTGGGCCGCACCGAGCGACAAGCGTCGAGTCGCAGGGCTTGTTACTCACGCCGCTCCAAGCTCCCAGCAGCTGAGCCAATGAGCCAATGAGCCACTGAGCAGCCATCCAGTCAGCCAGTCAGCCAGCCAGCCAGTCAGCCAGCCAGCCAGTGAGCCAGTGAGCCACCTGCATGTCGTGTGTGCCTTACCTGTGAGCCCAAACTGCGGCGCATCCGGACGCGTCGCTGCCTCCAAGAGTGAGCGTCACTTTTCTACACTGCGCTTAATACTTGTAACCAATTGGCCCCCGCTCTGACCCACCCGCCCTCTGCTCCCGCTGAGCCCACTTCATGCCACGCTTCTGCCCAATGACTTGGCAAAATGCCATGGTAGTTTTTTAATTATAACAACCCACAGAAAGGGAGCCTATGCTCAAAAAGTGTCAACGCTACAGCGACAGTGGCTAACAAAAGTTGCCATCAGAGAACAAACTTGTCATATAAACAAACAGAGTTACACTTTGAATAAATAAACTGCTTTTGAATGATATATATTGAAATATTTTACAATACCATGGTCTTTGTATAAAAGTTCTCTAGAAAGTTTTAAAACTTTAAAACTGGCTAAAACTTTAATTAGAATATTATAATCGTTTTCTTTAATTTTCATATACTTTGACTTTTCTAAAAAACTTAGAATCCGTAAAAGCAAAACGCTTTTAAAAATAACTTATCATCTGAATAGATTTTACTTCCAGCTTGTATATTATTTTAGTTAAGCCAAGCTTTTTACAATTATTGCTTCTATGTAGTATTTTTGGAAAGTTAAGTGCGTTAAGTGAAGTTCAATTTAAGCGCTATTAATAAATTTTACTCAATCGAGCATTGTGTAATTTAAAGTATATCTTATTTTCATTCATTTCATTTCATTTTACACAACTACATACATACGTTGGTAGCACGCTGGGAATTGCAATCAAAATTCGGTTAGGCAGACATAACTTGCATATTTTGTGTGCATGCAACAATTTGGCGCAGTGTATTCATTTTTGGGGGCTACTTACAAATATTTTGTACATTTTTTTTGGCTTGCTTAGCGCGGTTTCCACTTCGCTTTGCGTCGCATTGTCGTCTGTCTCCGTTATTTTCGCTGAATTGCAATAACCTGTTGCCTAATGTAGCCGCTGATCGCGGTGGCAGAGTTCCAGCGGCTGCGGCAGAGCGTCTGCTTATTTAGGATCTCTGCTTTGGGCCAAGAAAGCCCATACCCAACTTTGAATGGCTACTCATATATACATATGTATGTGTGCCAGTGTGTGTGTGTGTATTGGTGTGCTTTACGTTTACGTGTGTTTGTTGTTAAATACTTGAAAACAATCGACACCGCTGCCCGCCAACCCACTGGCGTCTTCAGCACCTCCCACATGCGCCGTTCGCATCACATCACACCGTTCAGTACTGTTAGCTGGCTGAGGAGCTTTCATCGCTGCCAGCTTGTTTGTCTATGTACATATATATATATATATATATATGGCTTTTTAATAACGCGTCAACAAGTTGGCAAGGGGTTGTAAAATGCTGTGCACACACACTCGTACAAGTGGGCAAACACATTCAACACACAGCAAGTCCGACGTCAATTTCGTCAATGGGCCCGGTCAAAGTTACCGACCCACTGGCCCACTGCCGCCATATTGACCCGACATGGCGACCAGATTGAAGTGCGAGTACTCATACACTCACGTACGTACGTACGTTAAATACGTGTATTTACTACTCGCACTGCCCTGACATTATACATTACATTACATTGGGCAAGCCCCAGGGGCGGTACCGATGCCGGGTAATTTTTTTTGCGTTAAAACAGTTTACGCTAATTTACGTTGTGACACATCCGCCAAGTTTGACGCGTGCTGCCCGCCGGCGACAGCTTCAGCGTCGGCAAACAGTTGACAAGTTTTGACAAATGAACCAACGAGTGCAAGTAATTAAAAGGGATTGAGGCCACGGGCATAGGCCACAGCTCGTCCAAGACCAGCCAGATGACGCCAACTGCCGGCTCTGACTTTAAAGTCTACGTTTTATCATTCGGTGAGCTTTGTTCGGCTTTCTATTGCTTTCGCCTAATGGATTCTATGTAATAGGCTCTTAACTCTCCACAATGTACATACTTTATTGCCAAATTTGTTTATTTGTTTGTTTCTCTGTTTGTTTTGGTCTTTCTTTATACAATTTTATGTACATATTTACACATACATACATGTGATAATTATGTGATGTAATTTTGTTTGCTTGCGCCTCTTCATACACTACCAGTTGGAGTATTACAATAGACCTATAGAAATTGCTACGCTGCATTTTGCATTTTAAGAACTTACTACTTAAAAATAAATAATACAAAATGCATTGCAAAGCCAAAAACAAAGAGCTAAGTGAATGAAAAGAAAGTCACACCTACATATAAGCTGAAATCTGCACTTTTATGGTCGTGAAAATAAAACAGTTATTTCGGCTAAAATGAAACTTTAATTCTGTTGATTATATTAAAATTTCCACATCGGTGGCCTCTTATGGTTATGAACGCTACATGAGGAAGCGAACCGGTTCGATGCTGGATTTAATTTTACGCACAATCTAAAGTACACAACACCAACGAATTTATTGATTGACCAAGTGGAAACAGTCATAAAAAATACCAAAAAATGAAATATTTAAAACAAAACACGTTTTTCAAAATGTATATTTCTTAGTAATGCCACACAGAAGAGATTCATATGCATGTATTTGAAATATATTTAAAAAGTATTTGTTTATTATTTATTAAGTGCAACAAATCATTATAATAACACACAAACTGGACTACAAATAATTACAATTAAATTATATTGGAATTTATTTATGTACATATAATAAATCAGACTGTAATATTATATATTATAGATTTGCATTATCTTTCAACTTATTGTTATTATTATTATTATTTTTATATAAAGCTTACTTATGGTCTTAAACTATAAGTAAACTTAGGTGTTTTTGAGCAGAGCTACGAGTTGTGTTTGTGAACGTTGTATGGAAAGAGTATATAGACTCGAACATGCTTTCAGGTTTCGGTTGATATTGACTGCATTGTGTGAGCTTTGCTCTGAACTTGAAATTCGAAATAATGAACATCAGCATATTGTTCACACACACACACACACATACATACACACACACACACACACACAAACAGATGAATAGAAACGAAATGGCGGCCACAAATCAAAGGCTTGTTCAACTTTTCCCTGGGACAATGAGTTGACATTTCACTTTTCACTTTAAGTGCTCTTGTTGTCCGATAAACTTATGCATTTTTTGGTCATTTTCAGCTGAACACAATGTGACTCCGACTCTGGCCGTACGCATTGCATTTCCGGCCAGGGTTAGCCCTTCTACTTCGTTATCGCAGCAAGTCAAAGAGCTGCCTTGATGTACATGCCTACATACATACATATGTAAATACATATATAGATTTGTATTTACATACATAATCCCATGGTGCTTATCAGCTGCAGGGGCAACGCTGCTGTCGCCGGTCATAAAATGAAAGTGATTGATGCCGCTTGGGAAAAGAGCTGCTTAGGCCTTGGCCTGAGCGAATAATCAGCAAAATGGCCAAGCACAGTGCTAATCTGCCGCTAATTGTTTCTTAATGTCTCTATGAGTCTAAGTCAACAACAATAACAGCCGCCAGACAAAAGCAGGTAACAATTGCTAAGAACCATTTACCTGTGTCTGCATCCGACGATCACTTTAATTATACAACTTTAAGGTCTGGAGGTATTGCCCGCACCACACTGACTCATAAGGCACGGCAATTTTACAACTCACTGTCTAGCTGCGCTGCGCTGCCTCAACATGGCAATTGCCGATCGTAAAATGCAGTGAGTTAGCGGCAAGCAAAAAATAAACAAAAACAAATTGCACCCGCCTCCGCAAACGTCGCGTTGGTGACGGCGACGGCGACGGACGGCAGCAAGTGCAACAAAAGGAATATTGTAAGGTTTTAGGAGGAAGTAGCCAGCGACCGGCAATCGTCTCCATCTGCGTCTCATCGTCATGACTAAGCGTCGTTGGCGACGCAAAGGGAAACCAATTGATTCCTTCCTGTTGCGTCTTGGACGCAGTGCAACAAAATCTAAATATTTAACGACTAAATTGAATCTGAAGGCGCGCACACATTAGTCAAATTTTTGTGGCACGACCCGGGATTACCTGCTGCCATAATCAATAAAACATAAACAGTGGGCCGACAAGTTGTCGAGTCGAGTCAAGTCAGAGTCCGAGTCCGAGTCCGATTCCGAGTCCCAGTCGCAGCCTATTGAAATGGCCGCATCACGTAACGGAAAATGTTACAAGCAAGGAAAACCTATTCAGGCAACGGCAACAGCAGCCGCATCAACAAACACATAAGTACTACAATAAAATACAAATAAATATATATATATATAGATATACATCTGTATATACATATGTATGTAAATAATTCCAAACGATACGTCGTTGTCGTCGTCATTGTCGACAGCTAAGCGAGAAGTTTTGTTTGGGCATTCTGTCTGGCCAACCAGTCGTCACTCAGTCAGTCAATGGACCGGCCTTTCAGTCAGTTTGCAGTGAAAGACCCCCGTGGTCCCCAGTCTGAAGCCGAGGTAAGCGCACTTGAACAACCGTTCAAGCCGTGTGGCTGCTGTATCTGACCGGACAGCCCGCAACAGATCATTGATAGACGTGCGGAACTGTTATTGATTGAGATACTCGCATCGTCTTCTTTGGTGCACATTTATGCAAAATAAATGTGCATTTCATAACATTCATATCATTCATATTAAATTATGAAAATACAATTTATTTTTCAAGACATACAAGCCTAAACAAATCCTTAATCAGACATCTGGCATATGTCAAGTGTGGTTTATCAAGATATATATGAATTTTGTTAAATTGTGGTTACTGTTTTCATTTGTATGCCATTCAGATATCATGACTGATAATCCGACCCAACGTACACCATAATCATCTTGCGATTAGCCTACTGGATAACAGTCACAGCCAAGAAAATACCATTGGGCATTCCCTTCAGATACAATTCATATACATATGTATATGTATATGTATTCAATGCGTCACACATTTAGAGACAAAATTAAAATACCGTCTACAAGAAGACGAAAATAGCATATTAAAATATTGAGCGAAATTGTAAATTGATGTACTGAATATTTGGAAAAAGAACATGACATTTGATTATGCGTATTAAATTTGAACTTACTACGTCATATTATGATATGCAAATATATTTATGAATATAAAAGCGTAGTTTGAAGCTCACGTGTTTCACATTTTTATTGCGTTTGCTTTTACCTCAACTAGAAATACTTGTTCCAAGCAAGGTACAGCTGATGTTCAATGTGGTGACTGCCTGAAGCTGTTGCTTTCATTGTTCCTGCTCTCTTTTGTATCAGGGTTTTGTATTGTGTCCAATAAACAATACAAGTACTGCGACGATGCTGATACTGAAGCTGAAGCTAAAGCTGTGGCAAAGGCAACGGCATAGACAGAGGCAGCAGCAGCAGCAGCAGCAGCGGCAGCGGCAGAGGCAGAGGCAGCACGACGACCTAAGAGTCCAGCAAGAAGTGCGTGCCAGCGAATTGGCTACCTACAAATGTGAGGAGGTTTTCGTGATGATGATGATTAAGTACATCGGCTAGAGACGAACCAAAATGTTGCTACTAATGCGCCCCACGCTGTACTTTTCGCCAAAGGGGCAACTTCTATGGCGCTAGGCACTTATCAGACCAACACAAGCCGCACACACACACACACACACACACACACACACTGAGACACATATGTACATAGAGTAAGGCCCACTCAGAAGCAGCAGAAGCCCTATGCCTGCCAATGCCCTATTATTATCCAAAAGCAAATAAATGCAAGCAGCTCAGCCCAAACGGTCGCATGTTGATGGATCTGAGCAGGCAGCTGGGATAGGGGCAACAGGCAGCTGGCAGAGGCAGCACCAGCAGCAGAGGCAGCAGCAGAGGCAGAGGCAGCAGCGGCATCAGTCGAGACCTATACGACAACGTCAGCGTCGTCAATATACGACTCTTGTGTGTGCATTGCCTGGCACTACTGGCACTGGCAGCGACAGCGGCAACAAAATTCCAGAGCGCACGCGTTCTCAACTTTAGTTCTTTGCGAGTGGCCAACGCGTACGGTTCGCTCTGCGTGGCCAGATTCAGAGTTTAAGAGTTTAAGAAAGAAAATACAAAACAAAAACGGGAAAGTGACAGCTGAAAAATATAGTGGAAAAGAACACAAGAAGTCAGCGTATGTCTCGCTCTGTCTCACTTACATTCGGTGTGCGTTTTAGCCGGGTTTCTGAGCCAGTTTTATCGGACGGTCGAACAAGGAGCGACAAGCTAATCAATCACTCATTCAACATGGCCATTTCTGAGAGCCATCGATTGGGCAGCTGCAAAGCGGTTCCAGGCAGATGCTACAACAGGAACAGGTCACAGTCCCCCCTCACGTTGGGATCAGCACATACGTCGTCGATGCTGCCCCTGATGCTGCTGTTGCTCTTTATGATGCTGGCAGCGATGCCGACTTCGGGCTTGCCACTGACTTGTAAGTACTCCTATCAGACACGCCAACTTCATCTACAGTTGCAGCTACCACATCTTCGTCATTATTATTGTTGGCGTAATAAACTTGTTGTTGGTGTTGCTGTTGTTGTTGCTGTTGCTGTTGCTGATGTTACTGCTGAGATCGCTAAAGGCCTTTGACTTATTTCACTGCTGCTGCTGCTGCTGCTGCATTGCATTTTCCTCGCTTTTTGTTGGCATAATTCAAAACAGGCGCTGCCAGCGCATTTCGCGTAATTATGCCACGGAAGAGGCGCCGCCAAAGCCGCAACATCCCCATGGTGGTAGCAGCGGCACTTTGGTGTCATATAAATGGCCCCTTGCCAACCGCAATCCCATCCATACGCCCAAGCAGCGTGCGAAAGTTCAATAATGTTTAGTAACATGGCAATTGAGGCGGTCGCCGAGTTCAATTTGTGCGATAAAACGCAGATAACAGGAGCGGTTCAGTCACCCGTGCTTGGCCCAGTGCATTTGGGGTGCGCTAGCCAGTACATAATTAAGAAACTTTTCCACATAGTACTCACGAGTCTACTCAAAACTACCAAGTACGGACTTTTAAAGCTTCTGTGCTTCTTCGCTCGACTTGTATTGTTTATTGTACACAATACTAAAATCCTAATACAAAAGAGAGCCAGGAACAATGGAAGCAACAGCTTCTGACAACCACCACACTGAACTTCAGCTGTTAAGGCAAACGCAATAAACATGCGAAACACGTGAGCTTATGGGGGTATGTAATTTGACAAATGACGTAGTACGATGTCTGTTGATCCAAGCTTAATTGGCATATAAAAAGCCGTGCAATAAAACGCAGATAACAGAAGCGGTTTATCCAATTAGTATTGGGTGGGCTGGCAAATATAAAATCGCACTCAGTTACTCATGCGATTGGGGTAGACTTCGTATTGGATTCTTTCAACTTTCTTTTCGGTTTATTCAGAAGCAGTTTTAATCCAATAAAATAAAAATGTCAAGACTTTCCACACAAGAATTATACTCGCATATTCCGGAAGCTAAATGCAAATGCAGATATGAAATTATGTTGATAGTATATTTCCTTATTCCTTTCACACATCCGTTTTTATGCATTTTTATGATTTGCATATCATTTTCACAATCACTAACGGAATCACAACAGCGTGAAATATAATTGGTTTCCCAAAGTTTCCGTTTTATGCTGAATTGTGTCTTTTACATTCGCATTTCAGCTTTTAATTTGTTCCAGAATAAATTCATACCAAATTTAAATCGATTGTCTCGACCTTTTAATAGAGAACGTCGTAATATATTTGATTTACAGCTATTTCCGTATATTAGCTGTCTAACTGAATGGGGCTACTGTAAAACGAGTACCCGGATTCGAATCCCGGGGCAGAGTAAGTTCATAGTTATGGTTAGAGAACAGCAGAAACTGTAAGAACCCTACCATGATACCAAAGAAAAGTAAATTCCATATTTTTCTGCGTTTTAAATTGTCGAGTATTGAAACATATGTACCTACGACTGTTTTTCCACCTTGAAAACATGCCACACAACATGAGGCCATCTCAATACGTCTCAAAAGATAATTTTCTACCACACACGCACACATACAGAGACGCACACATGCATTTATCAAAGACTAGACTGCAACTGGCAGATGACACTGCTCCGGTTTGAATAACTGCAGCAGGGGCAGGCAGCTTTAGCAGCAGCAGCGGCAAACAGCAAACATCAGCGGGCGGTGCTGCAGCAGCCCTGAAACCGAGAGGAAAATCGATTTCTTTTATTTTCTGTAAATGCCATTTCATTTGGATTTGTCTTTGTTTTTGTTGGTGCCGCATGCTTTGTCCCATTTTAAGACATTTAGACACTTGGTCGCTGCTGTTGTTCTTGTTCTTGTGGCCGTTGTTGTTATTTTTGTTGCGTTGCTAGCGTTCCCAAAGGGATTGAGTGGATGTGCCATAGAAATGGTCATTGAGCCCACCGTTGATGCATATCTCATGCAGGGTCTCAGTAGATAACTAATTTTCGAGTTCCACGAATGCAGTTGCATCTATATGCGATGCATGGGTGTGTGTTCGCATGTGTGTGTGTGTGTGTGTGTGTGTGTGTATGTCGGGGAAGAACAATCGGCTCATAAATAAAGAAGCTACTTTGGGCGACTGCCTGCTGGACGGGTCGGGCTGCCTGCCTGGTCTTGTTGGTTTGTTTATTGTGTTACTAATTTGGGATTCCTCGATTTGTTGTTGTCATATGTGTGTTTGGAATTTTAATCGCTACATCGGACACTTGGACGCATTTTGAATTATGAGGCGCGGGCGTTTTTTCTGGACGAGAATTTGGGTTGTTGCGGTCGTGACGTCGACGTCGACATGGACATGGACATATGTAGGAACATACGAACGGCAAACGGAAAGGGGAGCGTCTTCCAAGCATTTGTGAATGGGAATGTGAATGTGTGAGAAAATGTGTGCCGATGATGACGGCGATAATAGCTACATATGTGAATATGTATGTAAACTCGGGTGAATGGGTTTGGCTATATCTCTCTGGTTGCTCATGCCATAAAATAACAATCGATGTGCATGTGATGGCAGCTATAATAGTTATCTATTTGGTTAAATGGGCTGTTTATGAACAAGCCGAATAACCGAGCTGTTAATAAAATGTATATAAAAATGCATTTCGTGCATTGTATTATTTATAATATTATAAAATCATGACTCGATCGACGCATAGAGAAAGTTGAATTGGTGAAAAGAGGTTCCTGATATGCTTTTTTCTGTTAATATGAATTTATTAAGATTATATATTAATTATAATTATCAAGATCAACCAAGTTCATTGATTTTCTATTTTTATTTTTCTAATTCGTTTTAGCCGAGTCAACAACCCTGCCGTCTGTCGACATTGAGGAAGTCACCACTGCAAACCCACCACAGCAGCCACCTAATGAAGCCAATTTAACGCCAACACCGTCAACAATCGTCGCTATTAATGGGACGAGCGATAGGATCGAAGCCGAGAAAACTGTTGCTGCCGAAGTTGCGGATGAATTTGTGCACACCAGCTTTGTATCGCTGGGTGGCGAAGGACTGGAGCAGGGCATACGCAATGCGGTGAAGAGCGAGGTTGAGTTGGAAATTGAGGCAGACTCCTCAGCTCTGGGGGAGACACTGCAGGCGGAGCAGCAGGAAAGTGAGCAGAAAACAGCCAGCGACAATGATGAGCAAACGGGTAGGTTTATAACACAAATAAACTACAGCAATCAAATGCTGACCAGTGTCAATTATTTAGATGCAGCTCAAGGTGTGCGTGAGCCCAAAACTCTGGAGGCGGATGGCGAGCAAAAGCCTGTGAAGACTGAGGAAGCTGAGAGGTCTGTGCAGCCTGAGAAGGCTGAGGAGCCTGAGAAGGTTGAAGAACCTGAGAGGGCTGAGGAGCCTGCGAAGGTTGAGGAGCCTGAGATGGCAGAAGAGAAGCCAACCGATCCACAGCCAGAGACAGCTACTGATAGCTCATCCTTGGCCAGCGAGCAGGAGGTGCAGGGTCGCAGCATACCGCTTCCTAGTGTGACCAGCGATCTGGTGGCCGTCATCTTTGATGAGAATCGTGCGATTACCGAGCAACCCATAACGAAAACAAATCTGTTGGCTTTGGAACAGGAACATGAGGAATACGTTGAGGTTGAGACAACACCACAGCCCACATATGAACTGACAAAACATGAGGTGATCAAGAAGCAAGGCGTTGAAGATTTACCGTCCAATGAGGTGCCCAAGGCGAGCGCAGATAAGCAGGAGGAGTCTGAATCAGTACCAGCACCTGTACTGGAGGTTTTACAGGCACCAGAGCAAGAAGCGGCTGCGAATGCTAGAGAACAACGGAATCTGGAGACCGTAGTGGAAAGCACATCGAAGCCATCAGTTCAAGTTCATCAAAATGAAATCGAAGAAAACATCATTGAAAGCGATGAAAAAGAAATCGACATACAACCCGCAGCTTCAAGCACCTCAGAACCAGATCATGCGGAGTCAACGGAGGCAGCTGTGAGTGTTGTTGAGCCAGCGGAGGCAGCTGTTGTCGATGCTAGCGAACCAGTTCTGCCTGCCGTGTCAGAAGTGCCTGAAGAAACTGTGACGCCTACAGAAGCTTACAAAGAGCAATCAGAAGCAGATGAAGTGAAACCTGAGTCTGAGGCGTCAATTGCAACAGCAGTGGAGGTTAAAAGTGCAGAATCTGTGCACCCAGGTCAATCCAGCACAACAGCTTCTCCGGCAGAGCCTGGTGCTGAGAAAGTTGATGAATCTGTTGAAGATGACAGCAAGGAAGATAGTGGAGCCGAAAAGGACGAATCTGAAATGCAAACGGAACAGGCTGCTGTTGAGCCATCTGAAAAGGACTCCTCCGAGGAATCTGAAGAGCTGTCAGCGGATGAGCCAAAGGCCAGAGCAGAAGACAGTACCGCTACCCCACTCGTCTCTTATCCACCGCACAATTCAGGACAAACTTTTGACAGCAACTTGGCCGACGAGCGCAGCGCTCATCTTTCACTGGCGGGCACAAACCGTTCCGCTCTGATCATTGCACTTTGCTCTGGAACTGCAGTCATATTCATTGTCATCTCATTGGTCATATTTGTATTGTCGTTCCAACGCCAACACGGCACTCTGGACATTGAAATGCAGGAGCAACGACTGGGCAAGGATGATCTTGATCAGGAGGATGCGCAGATGAAGCTGCTGGATGTGGATCTATCGACTCCCGTAATTATCGCCATGGGCAGTGAGGAGACAGATGAATGCCTCTAGGCCTCCTCATCCGACTCCTTTTGGTGCACTGTAAATATTTTCTAACTTTGAGATTGAGTTTATTTAAGTAAAGCAGCATCGAGTAATTGAGCTAGCTCCTCCAAATGGTTGTTACATTTTTGACTCCAAATTGTTGACTAGCACAAAGCTGCAGATACGAAAAACGAGACACGAAAACAGACAAACAAAACAAAAAAACATTTGCCATATTGTTTAATTTTAACTGCACTTTATTCTATAAGTTCTTCTCTGTTCAAGAAAACACAAAAAATATTTATCTCTAGGACTTTGATTTAGATTTAAGCACACACTTATTGAGTATCTGATGAAAAATCAGAATAAATATTTTCGATTTATAAAAAAATAACAAATGTATATTTCTTTTATTCTTTTGAACCATATGATGTGAGATATTGGATGCGTGGGCTAAGTAATCAAAAGTGCTTGGTCACCGCAGCTCGGATGC